>CM033041.1:14795589-15293089 GCA_019207045.1 Branchiostoma floridae x Branchiostoma belcheri | reverse complement strand
TTGCATTCCCTCGAAAGTATTTCTTTAGGCTACACTGAGCTGATTGCATAGAAACTTTAACTTCTAACTTCTCTTTGACTGGATAGTAAATTACTGCGACGAGTTTGAGAATAGATCCTGAAAGGTCTGTTTACATAGTGACTGCAACACAATCGCACTGTCCCTCTTATCCCTATTATTACAACAAACCATGTGTTCGAATGGTAAGAAGATACCCTATGCCACTGACAGTGTCCGGACATAACACCTACATGATATAGTTATTAACTTTCATATAGCTTTGCCATCTGTAATAAACTTGCAATAACTATCAAATAACATGTCACCAACTCCTTTGCTTGTAACAATGATGCTTTTTCTTCTCATTTTGTAATGGACGACAGTTGCAAATAACTTTCTACTTTATATTTACAGGAACTCCTTCCCTTTCCTTTTCTAGCCTTGCGTTTTTTATATCTTTTATGGCAAAGCTTGTAGAACATTTCCACACACGTGCCATATAAAAAAAGAAGGCAGGGTTTGACCGCCATGATGGTGTCCTTATTTGCATTAGACCGTTGTTCAAGTCTGCACAGCATCATTTTGCGTTAGTGTATTCGTCTACTATTATTTAAATCTAGATGTTTTAAAGGATCAGAAAAAGTTTGAACGCTTGTAAAATGATTCACTTATCTATATGCAAATAAGATGCCAACATGGTGGCAGACACATTGACGTCACATGAAAAGTCCTAAATTTGTGGAACTATACGTACGATTTGTTTATCATACAGGATAGCAAACTTCTATAGCAACATCCAAAATCTATATACAATCAACAGTCAACTCTTTAGTAGCCCGCTGTCACCATCTCCAAGGCAATAATGACCGATATTTACTGCTGCTTGACAATATCTAACTTTGCTTCTATAACAATCGTAATCCTTGACTAGGATATTACTTTTGCGTTTGGAACCGCATTGATAGTAGCGACACCTAGCGTCTGTGTGGAATATTACCAGTCAGTATTGCCTTCAGGAAGGTGACAGAAGGTCACCAAAACGTTGATTGTATATTGGTCCTAGTTGTGAATAAAGAATCTAGTATTCCCCAACCTCATGAAATTATTCACTGATACCAATTAAATAGAGAATCGTAGACAAAATATGTTTGTTTTAACTTATTGAAAATTATTTCTGTCATTTATTAGCATGATCAGGACGCGGCCGACCACGTACCGAAGTTGCCGTCGATTAGCGAAGATGACGAACTGGAAGATGACGACGATGCTACGTCATCACCACAGAGTCCGGAAGAAAAACCGGGAGTACCAAAACCGCCAAGGTTAAATCTTCCAAGGAACTCTTTACCAGAATCTTCAACGACGAACCTCAGCCCAAGGTTAGGGTTATATATCTCTACACGATAACGTACTTATCACTACACGATAATAACTTTTATCGCGCAACAATTGTACAAGGTACAAAGCATGGCATCTACTAATACATAACTACATTTCTATGAGTCCAATCTACCTAATACAAGGGTGCATAGTATGGGATAAAAATGGTCTTTTACTATCATTGGATGGAATTCTAGCGTCTAGACATTCTTTAATATATTACCATACCGAGGTTGTCACATGGCATGATGTATTTAAGATCATTAGGTTCATTGAAGTAAATCTGAATATTAGCCTAGATCAAGTTTAAGTAATTTCTGGGCATAGTTTAGCGTAACAGGACTTTAAAATCATGTCATGTACTGTTGAAAAAAAAAAAAGAAGAAGTCAATTTTAAGATTTCATATCATGTCTTTAAAGTAACGGACGGGCATATTACTTTCTTAAATGTGAGCCCACAATAGCTCTCATTACAAGTACAAGTGCATTTGGATTGATGCATGCACATTAGTATACGTCTGCATAACAGCTAGAAGGCGTCTGTCATATACTGGAACGATTTTCTATTAGACTGATCTCTTTCCCGTTTAAATCTTGACAATTCTCGGAATCTATTTAACGTGCATTGGCATAATACCGGTCATAAGCCTTATACCGGTCGATTAAAAATAGTGGAGATCTACACATGCAACAATAGTTATTTCTGAGGTATGCACACTTCAGACATCTAGGTGTCCAATACATCATTTACAAACCATCGATAACATTGCATTCGAAGACAACAAGGCCAAAAGTTTTCAGGTCATTTTCGGGGCAGGCGAGCTCGTCGTGGGACAAACACACTGTCACGTTCATCGCCAGATTTGTAGATAATAATCACATGTGCTCACGGCACAAGACGAGCATGATTCAACAGCAATCTTGAATTTCTTTTGGTGACCTACAACTCGTGTAAAAGTGTGAGGAACCGTTGCATTATCGCCCGGATCTACGGCTGAATGGGTCAAATTGACGTACGCCGCCATTTTCCCGCCATTTTTAATGCTACGGCCAGCAGTAAAGTTTTACGTCATAGCGGTTGTGACGGACCAAAATTAAATGAAAATTCTTGTCAGTATACGCCCATTTTCTCATGACTTTTTGTATGCTCCGGTATAGTGACCCCCTTCCAACCACGCGCCCGTTCTCCGTGCAATTCCGCGGTGTGTTCCAATTACGATATTATGTTTTTAGCAGGACCAGAGAGACAAAATAATTTACACAGAAGAAGTGGCAAAGGTAAGCTGTAACAGCAACATGTAATTGGAGAAAATGATGCGTTGATCATTTGCCAAATTAGCATTGCTTGAGAAATTGCAGTAAACCGACCGGTATTATGCCAATGGATGTTATCTAAGTAAGATGTAGTAGGAGATATAAACTAGTTCTACTGGAAACGGTATTGTGTGAATGTACGTTTTTAGCATCTATATTTCGGGTGCGCAATAGCAGTTTTTTGGTCAATCTTGACGTTTCGTGTATTAATAATGCCGCATTTGTCTGTCGTACCGATCAGAACCACGTCCTTCTAACCCCCGGCTTGTAGTATACGTACGTGTGCGTCTTAAAGCTTCCCCTCCCCGTGGTTGTACGTCCTACGCGACTTGCATGGCTGCCATATTGAGGTAAAAAAACATCAGCCAGGTCTACCCTCTATTTTACGACAACATGGCGGCTTTCATCCAAGACAAGCCGCAAACCCGTGACGGCCCAAGGCATCATGGGACCTGGCTGATCTTCGTGTAGTGCAAACGACCCTTGACCTTCAACCCCTCACCCCTGACGTTCCTCAATCTTTAACAATCATTACAGGTTTGCGATAGCAGACCCTGTATTGGTTTCGTTGGCGTCCACGGGCGCCGCCATATCTATAACCTTGTCTAAATGTAGATTTTGTCTTGAATGTAGATCGATAGACGGTAGTGAGGAAACGTTCGATAGGTGGTCAGGCAGCCGTGCTTTCGAGTTTCCTTCCCGGAGACGAAGTACAGGAATGACTGGCCTAGAGGCGCGGCGAACCATTCGGTACGATGCGGCGGCCCTGATGAATTGATCGAGCTTCGTACCTCATTCCATCATCATTCCTCCTTGTTCTTGAACACCATAGACTACAATACTGTATATCTATATTGAATTTCAACGTTTCATTGGACGTTGAAAACACATAGTTTGGAGTTCATCATTGACCAAAAATAAAACCATACTTTGACTGTCGGTATAATGTGTTTCATCATAGTTGTTCAGTGTTTTATCCATTCATTCTCATTCGTTACAGTATGTTAACGTTCCCTAGATCCTAGTTTTCTTTATTGAACGTCGAAAACACGTAAATTGAAGATCACTGGTGATCCTATAATTTGGCCAACAGTACATTGTTTGTTTAGTGGTTAATTCATTATTTTTTATTCGATTTTTACATTCAGTCTACTAATTATAACATTCCTAAATCCTAGCTTTCTTCATTGGACATTAAAAAAAAGTGTAATGAAGATCATTGGTGATCATTGTTCAAATGTAACCTCATACTTGTATTCTGTGTAACGTTTTGATCATTTTTCATTGTTTTTCATACAGTCTGTCAGCGTTGTTGCTTTTTTTGTTGGACATAAATGAACCCTAGCCTAAGGCCATCTGTAGTATTTGATCATATTTCTGTATACTTTATCAGTGGTTGTTTAATTAATTTTTTATTAGTCTTTTTATGTCCTAACCTTGGCATGAAATCAAAAATCCATTGTGTATCTGTTGGTCTTTGTAAATGTCAAAACTCTCCACAATTGTATGAGGTACGTATTTTTAGTTCAGAAAAATAAGTACCACTTTGCCTCTTTGAAATATGACAAAATTCACACATGGGCAAAGTGTCACTTGACTCAAGTTATACTCTACATATATATCGACGTATTTAGTCTTATATCAAGAGCACAACTTACACACACCAACTTAGCCTGGTAACCATTCATTTTCCACAAAACGGGTATGAGGTATCTACCCAAAATTGCTTTCGGCCCGTTGATTTTAACCAGCACCGTAGAATTCCCCGGCTTACGCCAATAAACTGGGCGGGCGGGCAAACTCGTACCACCGTAGAGATACTGGGGTGGTCACGATGGCATGGTTACCAGGCTAACACCAACGACAATATGACGTCAGAAAATGACGTCATATATCCACCATCTTGGATCGGCAAGCCTGAATATTGTTAACATAATGTTGGAAGTCACAGTCCCTAACTAACGTCCATTTTCAGGTTTGTCGATGGAGGGGAGGACGAAAACAGCTTGTGGAAGAGCAGAAGTTTTGAGTTCCCGTCCCGAAAGCGTAGCCCGGTGTCGGGCAGGAGGCATCGGTACTCGTTCGGGTGTTGTGAGACGGCGTACGGGCGGCCTCCCTCCGCCCTCCAGCCGCCGTCCTCCGGCGCAGGCGCAGGTGACATGGACTACCTCACTGTACCATACACCCCCGCAGGTTTAACCCTTTTTGTTGCATTTTACTAATTATTCTCTAATTACTTGATGATTATGTTGTAATGAGTGGATGTCTAGCATTGTGACAATAATACAGTTTACCACCACATTCTTTCAACGAGGACGGGACTAGTACAAAAACATTTACAAACCGATGCCCAGACGGGTATCAAATTTTACTTTTTTTACACTTTCGAGCTGTTGAGCTAATTTTGTAAAATACTTTCGAACTTTATCTGAGGATATACAGAGTGTTTTACCACACGACATAAGAAATACTGTTAGTCCCTGATTTCTATGATTGTTGAAATAGCTTCGAGAAATAAAATTCCACTAACATAAATGATCTTAAAAAAATTGAGTATATAATCAACAGGCAAGTCTAACCTTTTTTTTTCATCTTTGTTGGCTTAGTTTTAGGGAAAAACACAAAGACTTTGTACCTATAACGCTATACTTAACGAAGGTCGGGAGAGGGGCCTATATTTTACACATATACAACAGTATAAAACATTGGGTATACATTAGAACACAACAATAATGATGCACATAGAAACAGATTATGAAAGCAAACATAGATTAAATAGAGTAAATATTACATCCTGATATTTGCCTTTATCTAAATTGTTCATTTTACCTACTATTCGATAGAACGTCAGTAACCGAAGTTGTTTATTTCCACCTGAGTCAAGTGGGGAAATTTGTGTAAGATGTCTTCCCCTGGGGCACGACATTTAAGCCAGTCAAGATTCGAACCCAGAGCCTTTCGATTCCAAGTCATCGACGCTAACCAAAAGATATAAACATTAACCACGTTGACAATGCTAGAAGTCCATTCATTTCATTTTAAGCTTGTTGTATTCAACTCTCATCAATTAACCATCTGTAAGTCGTTTTTCATGGTGGCGTAACCAGGTGACCCCGTAAGTATGGTGCAAACAAACGTGATGTGGAACATCATAATAAATGTTAATGTCCCTTATGCTCTTTTTTGCAAAGATTTTTTCTCGGTTTACATACAGCATGGTGATATGCATTTTTTTGTCTTTTTTTTGCAAGGTAAGTAAAATTTTGACCTTGAATTTGTATTTCTCCAACACTTCAATATACTCATCATTGTTCCTGGCTTTTGCTGTTTCATGTCATTTTCTATTGTGCACTTTTGGTGCCACAATGTTTACAGTAACAAATTGAGCACTTGCATTGCGTTTCACAAACATCATGTTTGCTATCTATTTTATTACATTCTTAGAATGAAATGACAAACCTCAAACGCTGACATATAATAAGATATATGTTACTGACGTAGGAAATGTCTAACTTACTTTGCTTTACTAATTGGAAGGACTCGCTTAACAAAGTGAAAAGTTTAGGACGTTGTATTTTGTCACATTTTAGATTTCGAACGAAACTTCATAGAACGGACTAGAGACAACAATAACAGTCCAAGTACGAAATACCAATCTAGTATTAATTATACATTTTTTTCCGACAAGTTCTAGTAAACTTCAGCAATTTGACAAATTGGTTTTCTCGTTGAAAGGATCTTAACATTTTTATATCTATATTTCTATTGATTTTTGTTACTGAAGTAGTAACCAATAATAATTTGTTGGTCTTAATTGACAACTTTATCAATATGGCGTCTATAATGTTGTTGGGTGAATGACATTAAACAAACGTGTACTGGCACTAGCAAAGTTTTGGATGCACGTTTTTTGGACGGCGACAGGGGTCGCCATTACTTTAGGCTTGTGACAGAAAACTATTTTGATTTAGAAGACAGCGATAGCTTTTGTTGCACGCTGTTTGCTGTTAGTGGCTATAGCTTCGTCCTCCTCGCATCTTGAACAGTGGAAGGGCTGCTAGAAGCTTGATTTAACCAGGATGGAGACAGTGATAGCTTTCAAGAACTAGTGATCTTTTGTTGTGTGTAAGACTTTGCTTAACTGTTTTGGCTTTAACTCATTGTTTTTGAAAACCCTTTTGCATGCAGGCGAGACCAGACGAAGTTCCGTTCCTTGGGAGATGACGTTAGATGACATTGGTAACCATGACGATCAGTAATAAATATGTAGAGCGCAGCAGAACGCAAAGAAGCTTCGGCCCTTTAGCAACTCGGCACATGACTAAGGCATAGGTCTCAATTCCCAACCCGGGGCCCGGCCGGGTAGCTTTCGGAAACGAAAAAAAAATATGATAAGAAAGGCAACAAAGCATACAGAACTTATAATTTGTGTATATTCCTTGGCAAACAGTTTCATGTTTCGTTTCCGCAAACATACCGGCCGGGCCCCGATTCGGAAATGGGACCTACGCCTTATCAGATAACCTCCACCCAACAACCTGGTCAGCTCGGCATAAATAAGCACTTTCATGTATTCGACTGCGCATGAGTAGGTCAATGTCGGAGACCCCTGAGACAAAAATTTTACAATTTTGGACAAACTGACGCAGTACCTATACATACTAGTACCTGGCATGGTCAAGGCAAAAAATGTGCCACTTCGCCTTTGACCTGCGCATGCGCAGTTGAATTCTTGGATGGGCTTATACGACTAAAACTCTTATTCTAATTATACGTCATAGGCTTCGAGCTGACCCTAACCAAAATGATCTAAAAAAAATCAATGTTGTGCTGATCATGACTTGACCAGGGTGTTCGGTCGTCTTGCCTGGGCTGAGTTAGTAAAGGGCCGAATATTTCTGATCCCGCACAGAATAGTTGCCATTTGCAGACCTGTAGCAAAGTATCGCGTAGTCTAGCCGCCAAACATTGCAGTACGCATCTTTCCTAAGCTTTCCATCTTTCCACTGCGTATGTCTCATTGCCCTTCCGCCTCTACTCAAGCTTTGTCTTGCTTTTCCTCGCAACATTTTCGTAAACCTTTGTCAGATAAAAATGGCGTGTTTCTGGATCGTTTTCTACAGGGGAATCGAGGCACAGTTCGACATCTAATCTTGACGCTTCGGAGCTAAGAGGAGAGGTGGAGTACACCAGGAATACGGTGGACAGACTGGACAAACAGGTACGTCATAAATCATGGGGTACGTCATCAAAATAGTGGCTTTTAGCCTATTAGTCATCAAGATGGCGGGTTATGACTACGTCGACAAAAATTGTGGGCTACAAAGTATGTTGTCAAAGAGTTACAATCTACGTTTTCAAAAGTTTGGGGTTCAACCTAAGTGATAGAAATAGTTTGTTACAATCTACGTTGTCAAAATGGTGGGTTACAACCTACGTCATCAAGATGAAGGGTCGACCGGTCACAATCTACGTCTTCAATTGACGGGTTACAACCTACGTCATTAAAATAGACACTAAAGGTCCATGCACTAAAATAGTCCGTACTTTTATCAGTAAGTGTCGTTGGTTCCTTCATATGCTCAATTGCTCAATGGTGTAGCTTAAACAAGGCACATGGCCTCTTGGTTTAGGTCCCAGTCGGAAATTGACGAATGACATCAACTAACCTAAAATAGGTACATGCTGTTCTCACTTTCATCTGAGACAGAGTCAGGGTAGGTCACAGCAGTCATTCGGATAAGAACCCAAATCCTTTATATTTTAAGTCAATACCTCTTACCACAACCTCACCTTCCTATTTTCAGGTATCATCTCTAACCAGAGACGTAGCGACCATGAGTGCAGATCTGCGACAGCTCATGCAGTTGATGCAAGCCCACGTAGCGGCCACATCTGGTGCAGCCGTATCCACCACAAGTTCTCCTACACACCCTAAAGCTGCGGTCGAACGACACCACTCTCAAAGCCCTTCCCTCGCACAGAGCGGACGTGGATCCAGTTTGGACACCAACAGTAGCTCCAGTAGCCGAGTCACCGTTATCCCTATGTCTAATTCAAGAGAACCTTTGCTTGAAAAACAAGACTGCGTTTTCGAGAGTGAAGAAAGTTTGCCAAGTAGGGGGAGTAGGTCGAGCAGCGTATCAAGTGCGTCTTCAGCAAGAAAACTTTCTCCGCCAAGATTGTACAACGGACCTAATGACGGCACACAAGAAACCGATGTAGAGTCTGGCGGGTCTTTTCCGAGCAGTACTGATTTGTAACAAAACCTTTTTAGACAACTAGTACTAATAACCTTGTAGATATAGCATTGTTTAGATCAATTCTTGTGCATATACATCTCTGTAAAGAAAGATGTGACATCTTTCTTGGTTAATGTTTCTTATACCCCCATTCTGGGGGATGGCAGCAGCTACTTACCGCTCATTTTCTTCTCGAAGACGTCTTGGATTTTTAAGACAAGTTGAAGCTCTGTAGACATGATGATTCCTGGAATCTGTTTAACCTGGATGACGTAATAGCAAAGAAGGCAGACATTTTGGAATCACAGATAATTCAACGAAGCTACGCATACATCTGCAGCTGACATATACGCTTACGCCTTTAGACGCACCTGCTTCTCTCTTAGTCTTATAGATACCAGGGATGATCTGTTAGCTATGCCTAAGACTTGTTTCACTCCTGGTGCTATATAAAAAGGAAATACAAGTAAAGCGGTCGCCATTTTGAAAAGTAAGTCTCGTGAGAGGTGGTCGTGATAACGCGAGACCTGACCCATATGCCAATTTTAAAGATGGCGACACATACAGGAGTTTCAACAAAAATTGTTTGTTAGTTTGTATCGGCGCAAGAACAAGTATCTTGTCGTCCCTCTGGAACAGCTACCTCCCCCGTAAAATCTTATTTCAAGGAATCGACAATCATCGATCTAAACTATGCAAATGTCCCTCTCTGCTGCGAGCAATAATGTTAAGCAAGCTAGTTGGAATAGACACTATTTCAAGAATCAGTCAATTGCAAAAAAAACACGTGAACAAAATAAGGAGGCTCAAGGTACTAAGTACGCTTGTGCCGCGACACGTATTGTGGGTAATATGTCAACGATGAACGCCCCTAGCCTGTAAACAAAC
Organism: Branchiostoma floridae x Branchiostoma belcheri; assembly: GCA_019207045.1. Classification (NCBI taxonomy): domain Eukaryota; kingdom Metazoa; phylum Chordata; class Leptocardii; order Amphioxiformes; family Branchiostomatidae; genus Branchiostoma; species Branchiostoma floridae x Branchiostoma belcheri. Next base: position 15,283,265 of record CM033041.1, on the reverse strand, counting down.
AATTGTCATAACAGTATCCAGTTTTTGTTGATGTCTAAAAGGCATTTGACATATTGCCAATAATGTATGTCACAGCGCATGCATACATAGCACCGTGAGTTTCCTTATTATTTCAGTAATGTGATATCTTCGAGGCGCTGTAGCAAGAAATGCACCATAGATATACTTGGTTGAATATAACGTTTGTAATAAGCTTGGATATTACATTTGTGCTTTGTGTTATACACAGAGATTTTCCATTGCAAACATTTCCTCTTTCTCTACTTATGAAATTCTGAATTCTTTCAAAAACACATTTGTATTGTGTTTTTTACGTTGCTTTTGCAATGACGTAAGTGTATTTTACATCATTTAGAACATGCAAAGTGTCGTATGTAGATCTCTGGATTTACGTATGCTAAAACGGTGCACTGGCTTTTGTTCCATCACTTGTATTGTTACAGGTCTTCTCTGTTTTGAAGAATACCATAGCAGCCATATTGGAATGCAAAATGAATTTTATCGCATGTTGAAATTTAAACAAAGTTAATGCATGTCTGAAATGATAGTATTTGTACGTATTACAAGAAGTTAAAAGATGTTTCACCAAGTTCTATTGGCTCAAATCGGTCGAATCATACATTCAATCATGAATATCATCAAAGGGAAATCTGTGATTTAAATAAGCATGTCAAACTGATATTATTATTCTGTTTACTTGGCAATTATAACCATTGCCACGATAAAAAATTCTTACCTAATTTTCTGATAACTTTATCACTTGCCAACATCGCAGATTGGAAAATTATACATTCTTGATATGTCAGACTATGTTTTCTACCCAGTGCTTGATATTGATACTATTGTGGATACCCCCTTACCCTACCTATCCCCTGACTATTATATGGGTCTACCTACAAAATGTTAATCAGATTTAAATCATTCTCTGCAATTTTTTTTAATATTAATATATGTCGAGCCAACAGCATATGCAACATGTACAAGGCGGAATGTTCTAATTGAAATGAGGGGAGGTGTCACAATTTTACTTTTAATTTTAGTAGTTTGACGACAGAAGAAGGCATTACAATATCTTTTTTTTTAATCTTTTATGATTTCTAGATACTGGTGTATATAAGTGTGTGTCACAAATGGCGATACATACAATTGTCTTCTAATTCAACTTTCAATAGTCGAGCACTGCCTGCCGAGCTTTTGTAACTGCACCTCAGCAATTTGCGCCATCTAGCGATTTCTCTCTGCACTGCATAGAATGGGATCCTTGGGGAGGCGAAAGAGGCTTACAGAGGACAATTCACTGCCTCTTATAATAGCGCAATGCTATGTTACAAGCTTCTGAGGGATTTGTAACATTTGTTTGCTAAACCGTGACATAGACAAAATTTTGATGATCGTTCGAATGGTACACAATTAAAATGATTATGAGGTGATAAACTCTACAAGATTTAACTATCCGGAATTTTCGAATGACTCGCTCAGCGCAGTCTTCCTCAGCTTTCAGCTTGCGATGGGTCAAAGGTCTATAGAAATCGATATCGCATTTACCAGGACGGGGGCGGTATAGGCTTCCGGCGACCTTTGACCCATTGCTGACGTCACAAGTATGGAAAGCCATTGTGCTAGACAGCTGAAGAATATTGACCAAGTCAGTCTAAATTTTCGGTGAGTTCAATCTTTGAGTTGGATAGGAATTTATTTATTCATAATACGTTTAACCAACTCGGATAAACGCCCATGCTAATAGGAACGAAATGAATTATCTTAAAAAATTAAAAGAAAATCCTCATACCTCTCCAATCATAACTTTTGCTAGCAAAATTATGTACATAACGGCAAAATGACGCTCGCTAAACATGTATGTACGTATGTATATAGTACTTCCCAAACTTCGTTAGAAATGTACATAGGCCAGTACGACAAATGTACTATCAGTCTTTTCATATAGAAAATAAAGATGCTCCGATAAAATCTTCTGTGTTTGTTTTAATTCAAATCAACCTCTTATTATACTCTTCGTAGATTATTAAGGATGTCCTGGATGTATACTGTAGATTACCGATGGCTAAAACAGACTGACGGCTAAAGTATCACTGCCACAGTCCTGACACAATCCGAGTGTACACTCTCAACATGAAGTGAATGAAAATGGCGAAATAATTTTTATCATGCCACTTGAATTTGCTGGCTTTAAAGCCTGAATTGCGTTTATGTTTGCACCACATATATAGAAAAATTACATTTACTCTGGAGGGGATCTGATCTTCTAACTGTTATGGCCGTTTCCATGGTAACGGTGGGTCCGACTCGTCGGACAACTTTGTCGGTGACGCTTCTGTTGTCAGACAAAGTCAACAAACACTATGTTGCTTACAGGAATAGACCGGTTTCAGCGAAAACTATAGTCCTTTGTTTGTAAGAGAAAGAATCCTACGGAGTAATGAAGAATGTTAGTGGTCACCCGGTGCGCTTGAATAAAAATGCGAGCCATAGAAAAGTCGCATTAGAATATCACCGGTGAGGTGAGGTGTCATATAATAATAACAAAATTATCAAGCATCGTCTCATCTCAATCTTTCTCGTGAAGTGCGACCGAATCGAGGGAACCAGAGAGAGAGAAATCACTCTGATTTCGAAGTTATCTTGCATCTGATTTTGGGAGGGAAAGGGTCGAAATTTAGGATATGATGTCACGTATTTTTGAAATATACACGAAAATACACGGCTAAACGAAAATTTGCAACAAAAAAACTTCACACAAAATTTCCGCACAATTATTTTTCGACAACAGATGCCGCCCTGTGAGATAACCGCTTTTAAAACTATTGTCATGACTCTGATGCTCATGTTCATAATTTCCCAACAAAGATTGGCGTAACCGCTAACGCCGACAACGGGCGTCACCTCGCCGCCAGGCAGACAACATCGATATGACACCGGCCCAATAGGAATACATCATTGACAGACAAGTGAATAAAGGTTGTATCTCACTGCATTTGCGGCACTGCGGGGTTCGAAAGACTTCTCAACGAATTTCAGAGATAAAGAATGATTTTTGGGGGTATTTTTTTGTGTTCTAAGTCATACTTTTACGAATTACGCAATATCTAAGTTATGACAAAAAGGCGAAAATAACACAACTGTGTCGCAGTGAACGAACCCCGCAGTACCGCACCGGTGCCCCAAGTGCAGTGAGATATCGATATCACGTTACGCTCAAGTAATGTTGTGGTAACATTTCCAAACCGGGTCCGGTCGGACAACTTTTGGGAACGAAAAGTATTATATAAAAGACATAAAAACACAAAACATAAAAAGTAGGCGTCAGCATTATCTGTGTATGTTTCTTGATGAACGCTTTTATTTTTCGTTTCCGCAAACATCCCGGCCAGGTCCAGGTTTCGAAATGTGATGAAGCATTTTTATATGATACAAAAGGATCCGCATTTTTATATGATACAAAAGGATCCCACGTGAATATGAAAAATCTTAGCACAATTTTTTTTGCGTATTAACTTTATCGATCCCTGATTTGGACATTTGATTCTAAAGCGCTCAATGAATTTCATCGATAAGAAATATCATCGACAAAAAACGAACCTTTATCCCATTTGCGTCTTTTTCTGTCTTTCTTGCTGTTATACATGTGCGTTTTGCATGATATTCTCTTTATAGATTTAAGGGCAACATAAATTCAATTTAGAACGGAGCAAAGGCACCAACGAATCACTGTTCAGTACAATACCTGTTTAAGTGAGTAAAATTAAGACAAAGACCCATTGATAAAGATTAACATCCAGGTAAGCAATATTCAAAGTACAATTCAATCGCTACATCTGCCAGTTTATTCTAGTGTCACTGAGGAAGAGTGATGACTGTCACTCAAAACGTCCGGAAGTAAATATCCGTTTTTCATCCAGTTCACATGTAGAGATTGAATTGTATTTAAATAAGACAAAATTTTAAGGTATTTCTTATGTATCAGGAAAGACAACATGGCGGCTTCTCCAAAAGCAATCTAAACATTTTTCAATCTGATTGTTAAGCCCTTGGGAATAAATTCCACAACGGCCGGATAATTACAGTTAATCTCTTTTGTTTAGGATGATTGACAAGTTTTTGATCATCAGAGAACACCGGAGATAATTTACAAAATGAAAAGTTGTTGACAAGCTTACATATGAAAGGGAAAAATACCTAGATGTACAGAATTTTAATCACCTTAAAGCCATGGCTAAACTAAGAATCAGCGACAAACCACTTCAAATCAAAGCCGGCAAATACACCCAGACTTCTTGAAAGGACAGAATACATGCATTTTGTAATCAAAATTATGTAGAAAATGAAGTTCCTTTTTGTTTTAGAACGTTCTCTATACACAGACATGCGCAAATTTCCTTTTCCTAGGCCTATAAATCCTAAGCAGAAATACAATGTACATGATTGTTTGAAGTTTCCATTTGAACTGACCCAATGTAATGTGGCTACCAAGTAGGCGTAACCAACCACGCCTATACCAGGCACCGGTACCCCACCCAAGACAGACAACATCGAACTTTCCATAGCAATGCCAAAAAACTAGCAAAACTACTGGTTATAAAATTACAAATTGAATGCAATTTTGTAGTCTGTGACAATTATCACCGAATGGTTTTGCAAGTCAAACAATTTCTTTTTCTTCTTTTTTTCCACAGATATTTAAAATCCGAATGCATGGAATTGATTTATTCTTTACATATAACCGACATCTTTTGCACCGTTGTCTTTCCTCTGTGCCTACTGTTTAATTTATTGGTTTTACAAATACAAAGATGACACGAAATAAAAGCAATATAACTCTGTAATGTTGGGTTCATATTTCAAAACCAGCGTCCGGTCGCGAGTAGTTTTCTAGGACTCATAGTGTAATACATGCAAAGGATAGACTAAAACGTGACAGAAATAAGTCATAAGTATGATTTTGGATATTTCTTGATACACGCACACTTCTATTAGCTTCCCGTCCGGGCTCCGGTTTTGAAATATGACCCTAACATAAGACAACTAGAGCCATATAGTTTCTGTTTAGAGTTTTTATTCCACCTGCCCCCCCCCCCCCTCCTTAGCTTTTTCTACAAATAATAGTCTATGTCAGATTTTTAAAGGTCTAGATCGTATACTTTACTCTCAACCCAACTCACTCCTCTTGCATATGTTATCTGTCTATTTTGCTATTCTACTATTCTTCCAGCGACCTATGAAGCCTGGTAGAGACTACATAAAGGTAACACCTGTCAAAAAAAGAACGCTCTATACACCACAGAAAAGCATTCAATCTATATTCATTCACTACGGAAGCCTGCAGGGCCTGTGCCAATCCTTTGTTTATACCTCGCCTTCTAGAATGTCCGAAATGTGGTCCAACAACGTTTAAACCCACATACATCAAGCGTACATTGTTGCAGAACGGACAACCGACGATCTAGTTGTTTTCGCACCTGTTACCACGCTCATTTTTAAGACTCAAAAAGGATGCGATTTTCAAGCAGAAAGGCATGAAAACTTAGTTTTCTAAGAGTGAGATTCCATCAGACTTTCGCGACTTTTTGAGTGACACCTGGTATACATCAAGCAGACACTGTTGTAGAACAGACAGCCGACGATCTATTCGTTTTCGCACCTGTAACCACACAGTCAAAGAGAATACGATTTTTACGCTAAGAAATAATGAAAACTTCGTTTTCTAACAGTGAAATTCTATCACTGCTTCATGATTTTTTGAGCGATCCCTTAAATATCATATTTCCACTGCTTCGTATAGAAGCTTGGGGAAAGAATGCGAGTGAGTTCCGGCATTTTTAAGAGTCAAAGAGAATACGATTTTCACGCTAAGAAAGGAACGAGAACTTAGTTTTCTAAGAGTGAAATTCCATTATACTTTCACGACTTTTTGAGCGATCTCTTGTATATCATATTTCCATTTCTTCGTACATACTCATAAGCCATGTGGTTGGAAGCTTGGGGAAAGAATGCGACTGAGTTCCGCCTTGTCAATCATTCCTCCGAACTGGTATGCGAGAATACAAAGGCCAGAAAGAGGCTTCCGTGTGTAAACAGAGCACGCGCTCACATCTGTAAAGAAATGAGAGAAATACTCGTAAATTCTACAAGCAAACGTGGAAAATTCGACCGCTCTTGAAAATCTATATCTATAACAAAGGTTTAGTGTAGAGTGTGTGTGCGACTTGCAGTGTATAGGCAATGTATGAAAACATCTGTTGTAAGGCATAGTGGGAAATTGTTGTGTTTCTTGTTCACAGACCGAGCCTAAGAAAACCTGCCGACCCTAGCCTTTTTTACTACAAGTCAACCGCTGGCAAGCGATATGAAATTTTCCGTCTGACAATGAGTGGTAAGAAAAAAGGAAAGACTTCAATGTAGTCTTGCCAACTTTCTATTTACATACACTGTTAACACTAAAGCTTTATACATATTTGTATTAAACATCTTTGCTTATTCTCTTAATACTAGTATACTTGATTTTGTACAAGTATACGTTTATGTATATTTGTGCCGCAAAGTTTACAATGCTAAATTGTATTTTTGTATCATTTTGATTTGGCTAAAATCTAGATTAGATAAAGAAATAATTGAGTAGAAAATCCCTACAGACGCTGTTTTTCTAGTAGTCGAAAACACAGCTTCAATTTTCCAAGGCCTGAGGTATGATTATCGTCATTGGAAATCCGCCATTGGACACACCTATATTTAAGATTAGACCAATCACATGGGAGTGAGGTGATAATTGACGAAGCTTAGATAAAGATTGGACCAATCACGTGAGAGTAAAGGGATAATTGACGGGAGCAACAGACAATAACGGGGTCCATAAATACAACAGGTTGACGCGTGGCTTCACCACTGATCTCACGACTTGTACATCGGTACGTCAATCCTTTGGTTGATTCTCGTAGTTTTCGTTGCTTCGCACGACCAAATCCCGACAACATGAGCTACTCGTACAGCTACTCTAGCGGCAGCGGCAGCGGTGCGGGCGGCGCCGGCAGCGGCTTGAAGCTCGGCAGCGTAGGGGGCTTCCAGCAAGTGTCATCCTTCAGCGATGGCGGGGCGTACCGTACGTCCTGGAGCACCGGTGGCGGCGGTGGGGCCCGTGCGTACTCCGCGGGCAGCCTCAACGCTTCATCCGGCGCTCTCGTGCCTGTGAGCCGTAGCCGTTCCTACGTCCAGTACGGTGCTGGAGGTGGTGGTGGTAGCGGGGTCAGCTTCGAGGCCAACGAGAAAATCGAGATGCAGTCCCTCAACAACCGTCTCGGCAGCTACATCACCAAAGTCCGCGCTCTAGAAGAGGCCAACCGCAACCTGCAAATCCAAATCAACGAGGCTTCCAGCATGCAGGTTGTCAGCGATGATGGCATCGACTGGGCTGCGGAGTTGGCAGCGGCACGAGAGGCTCTCCTCGCCGCCAACTTGCAGAGGGCTCGCGTTGAGATCGAGCGAGACAGCGTCCTGTTGGAAGTCAACCAGTGGCAAGACAAGTAAGTTATTTTGACATTCATGCCCCCTTTCCAATTAACAGCGATCACGCTGCGCTTTCACTGAGACCTAAATATGATATGTGTAACCTTCGCTTTCACACTGGGTAGATTACTGGTATAAAAAACGTTAAAAGTGTGACTGGGAAGACAACAAAACACACACAGTGTGTTTCGTTTCTTTCCTATACGATATGTCAAATTTTAGGTCGCAGGTCCTAGTGCAAAGGTGTATCACGAAATAATTTCGTTCGCCCAGAAGGTTATGTTTTGACCCAGCGTTTGTTTGAGGATGAAAAACTTAACTTTAAAATACCTGGATGGATTTTCCAGGTACTTAGGTAGGTTGGTAGACTTTGACGAATGCTTAAAGTGGTTAGATTTTAAGAGCGCCCTAGTTGGAAGTAGGTCTAGCTTGCTAAATTAGCACGTGCGTGGAGACGCATACAAATAGTGCGTGGCGATCAAATGACGCTTTTGAAAAGTTGCACGGGCGATACCATGTTGACAGATTTTGGGTGACTTTTGTTTGCCTCACCTTTTCTACTAAAATGTTCAAACCACTAATGGTCGCTAAGCCCCTTCAAATTGTTTTTAAAGGGACAGGCTCGCAAAACATTACAAAAGCCAGATGTTTAATGCCTTAAATTGTATAACGAAGCCACTTTCTTCCTAATCAAGCGTTGTCTACAAAGAACAAAAAAACAAATTCTTTTAAAGGCAAAGAATCTTGCCTTGATAAAATCTTTGCTAAGACAACGGTTGTCCTTTTACTCCTGGGATGAAAACCAGGTGTTAAATGATGGGTGGGGCAAGTTTATGCACATTATTTTCTAGAGCGTCCCCTGTCAAATAGGTAGTAATTATACTGTCAGCGATAATTACAGTTTATAATGAAGGATTCTCGGCGGTACACCCCACGGCACTGAAAATTCCACCACCCACCTTTAATTATCACAAGGAAACAATAGGACGTGAGCAGACTACTAACCACGAAGTGATTATGCTCTTTCAAGAGAATGGTTCCACCCCGATGGTTCGCTTGTGGGTAAACCAAATGGAAAGATAACATCTTTAAGTCACATGAAAGGTTGGGGGGTAATCGCATTTTTGGTAGCTATAGCAACGGTGGGGGTCTGATTTCCAAGAAGGATTATAGACTACCCGCGCATGCGCGTTTAGGAGTCGTCAGGAATTTGTAAAAATAGAGGCGTGTCCATCTCAACACATCTGTTAGAAAGTTTGGTCGGTTGGCTTTTAAAATCGTGCAAAACTTTCCGTTGTTGTATAGATCTTTATGATCAATATCTTTTTTATGTTTCATTTAAAATCTGATGGCTGGATATTTAGGATTTTAACAATCTTTTAAAGCTAACGAAACGACCACGCCCACCGAACACATGTTCATATTTGAAAGCACAAAAAGATTAACTTATGAAAAATATCACTGGAGTATCTTCAAAGTTACATTATAACGTCAAAAAGTATATTTTGACACTCATTCAGAAAATTTTAATTTCTCTCTACGTAAAATAATGACTAAGATAATTCGTTATCATCCAACCATAAAACTGGGTATATATCAAATCACACGTGCTCAGTTCTAGCTTTATAGATCTTATGGCTTGTTTAAAACATTAAAAACTCACACGTACATCTAAAACACACAATGTACACTTTAAAAAGAATCAAGACTAAGTCACTCCCCTAAAAATATTTCGAATTTCTGTCCACTAATTTGTAAGAAATCCAACACCAACTGTATAACGTGCTTATTATCTAAGCATAACCCCTTGTGAGAATCCTTTATGATGAAAAGAAATCGTTAGTCAGTCTATTTCTCTTCAGAGAAAAAAGAACAGACACAGAATATTGCATTTAAATCCGACAGAAGCCCTGGTTGTGGCTACCATTGTTTGTGGATAAGCTTAGAAAAATCCGGTCACACCGGTTCTCTGCACATGTTTTAAATGACTCTAGAGGGGAGCGGTTTTGGTCTTCTGTTCATTCCTAGACAAATTCCATTCCAACTACATTACTCAGAGTGTCTGTTGAATTGACAGTAAACGCACAGAAAAGGGCATCCTCACTGTTTCTGATAATTCTATCAAAATCGTATCAAGTAAAAATGGCTACCAAAGTTAGAATTCCCTATTTATTCACTCCTATCCCGCCGCATAACTCAAATTATCTGCTCAGTTGTACGGATTAAACCTTTCTTACTAAAAAGAATAAGCATTTTTTTCTGATCATATCAGAAATTATTATATCAAGCTGGGTTTTTTTTCAATTGAAAGTCATATTTAGAATTCCTTAAATAAATATAATAAGGACGTTTCGAGACCACTTTTAAAATTTATTGAGTTAGGAGAATTTGTTTGGGGGCGTTTCGGTATTATCAGAAAAGGAGCTGTTAAATCAAGAGGGTCTGCATGGGGGGGTCTTGGTAACGCTTAACGGTGAATTCAGGAGGCCCGCTAACGGTTAACGGTAAATTCAGGAGGCCCGCTAACGGTTAACGGTAAATTTAGAATGAGTTACAAAGCATAATAGTAATATTGACATGCATTCCTAATACAACACTAGTAATATCAATGCAACGCTAGTAATATCAATGGGTGAAAATACATTGTGAGAAGCAAAAGGTGCCCAGAACCCGGAGGAATGACAGGGACAATGTCCATGACATCTGTAAATTGGCGGAGGCAGAGTTCCCGGCCCGCCACAGAGACGTCGGCAGCAAATTTCTCATGGGGGGATTGAACTATTATTTCAGCACATGGAGCGCCGAATTTTTTTAAAATCAAGACCCTCTTAAATGCTATTTCCTGCATTTTCGGCAAATTTTGCCGACAGACTAAGCTAGGTTGATTTTGACATTTTCATCAAATTACACACGATTATACTCGTAGCTTTGGCCTCCACCCCCAGAGCCCCGACATATTTTTACCATTTCGAGCTCGGAAGGCGTTGCAATACATGTATAAGTCCGGGAAAATTTTTAAATCTGGACCGTCTGAAACGCCATTTACTGCATTTTGAAGGACAGATTTTTGCCGTAAGAGGAAGCTAAATTAAATGACATGTTCATAGAGAGAAAACTTTTTTTTGTGCGAAAACCCACGCCCCCTAACATATTTTCGCCATGTCGTCATGAGCGCCAAAGGCGCAAGCCGTCGCAATGGAGGTCCGGAGAAACCTCATTTTCTGCATTCTAGGAGAACGTTTTGTCCGAAGCTAAGCTATGTAAATGTTTGACACTGAAATCTGTATGAGTGATAAAATTTTGAGGGCGATGCTTCCGCAACATATTTTACCACGTGCAGAGCCTAAGGCCGGGAAACTTTGATATCTGGACCCTTTGAAACACCATTTCCTGCATTTTCAGGGGTTCTATCTGGCATTTTTCTTCGTGTGTATTGTTTAACGGGTTACGAAGAATTTCTTGGTAACGCTTAACGGTGAATTCGGGATAACAAATAACGATTAACGTTGAATTAAAACGACCAATAACGCTTCACGAAGAATATACCGATAACGGTTAACGTTGAATTAGAGCGGGTCGGTAACGATTAACGGTGAATTAAAATGGCTCGTAACGCTTAACGGAAAAAGGCATGCAGGCCCTCAATCAAGGCTTGGTGTTCTATTTCCCCCTCCCCTCAGCCATCGTGTACCGACCCCTTGTTTTTGGTCACACGTCAGTAACTGTTGACTGTAAACTTTCACATGTCGTTTGATATGGTGCCAAAATAAAGGCACATAGGTTAGTAACGAAAAAGAGTCAGCTAAAAAAAGAAGCACTGCCCCAAAAGTCCACATGTCTGAATTGAGTCTTTCAATAAAACAAGCGGCATGTGGTTGAAAAGTAGAAGTGAAAATTGGCTTTGCAACAAAAGGTGAAGTCTGTCTTGTTGTTTGCTCCCTGTGAACCATCACTCTAAGTACAGCACAAGTTTTGTACAGCCAGTACAAGTTGTGAAAGACTGAACGCTTTGGTCCGCTCACACCGAGTTCGCTCTTACTCTTTTTGAGGGCTTTGATGGTGAGAGCTTTAACGTGCTCGAGCTGTAACTCTTCTCAAAAGCTTAACGTCAGTGAAGAAATATGTTATTTTGGGGCCGAACTACTAGCTAGGGTAAATACAGAACCTTAAGGTTCTAAATCAACAGCGCCAAGTATAAGACTACTTTGATACCTGCTAGAACTTAATCTTACCATAGAATTTTCTCATCTTTTCCTCAGGATTAGCGGTGTTATGGAGCAGCGCGCCATCTTGGACGACGAGATGAACATGCTGAGGAGGGTAAGACAGATCTAAATTGTTAAACCTTCTTTCAAAACCATTTAGTTGAAGAGAAGTTTCAATTGTATCGTTATTTTATGAACCTGATTTAAATTACTGAAAGAAATAGTCTCTAGTGAAAGAAAGTCTCGTTCCCACTTATTGAAAAAGCGTTCTCGTCCCCAGTTATTAAAAAAACATGGTCTCGTTCCCAGGTATTCAAAGAAATGATCTCGTTCCCAGAAAGAAACGGTCCCTTTGCAATTTATCAAAAAGTAGTCTTCTCCAGAAATCAAAGGGGAAGACTGTGCCCTACCTAGTTACTAAAAGTGATGGTCTCGTTCCCAAGTATTAACCGAAAAGTGTTCTCATTCCCAGGAATCCGAGGAGCTGACCATGGAGAAGGTTGACCTCGAAGGTCAAATCGAGGGCGCGAAGGGCGAGCTGGAGTTCCTCAAGCAGCTGCACGCGCAGGAGGTCACTGACCTGAAGGGACGCATCGCCGCCTCGGGCAGCATTGAGATCAAGTCCGAGTAAGTACTGTTAGATTACATAGAATAGGTTAGCTCCCCCCTGCCCCGCTAATGGTATCGTCCACGCATGCGGACTAGGGACTAGAGAGTTTAGTCTCGTTCTAGGGACTCATGTGAATACAACGCTAATGTGCTTGATTATTCCCTGGCAGCAGAGGGATAGAAGCCAGTTAACAAACACCAGTACTACTACTTGTAAGTACTGTCAGTCAGTCTATACAGACTTAAGTCGGAATCTAGAGTCTATACAGACTATGAATATACACCCGATTTGAAAATCCAATCTTGTTTTAACTTTGAGTCAATGGCCCCCGCCATATTGACTTGTAACGTTGCGGGTCGGCCATTTTGGATCCGACTGATCCAAAGCCACTAATCACAAGTAGAATTGGCAAGTTATTTAGCTTGACGTTGTGTTATAGTCCGGAAAACTCTTGGACACCTGTTTTCTGTAAGAAACGTGTTGGTCGCCCAAATTTAACACTGAAGAAACTTATTGAGTCAGAAACTGGTCTAGAGGGCCCGGGACTTCTCACAGCGATGAAAGACAGACTGTTCTGGAAGTCAGACTTTACTTGCTGCACCTCATAGAGGATAATTAATGATGATGATGATGTGGTATAGTGCATACATTGATTAACACAAATTTCCTTTTCTAATCGCAGTTTCCAGGCCGTTGACTTGAACGCCGCACTGAAGGCAATCCGTGAGCAGTACGATGAGATAGCGGCCAAGAACCGCGCTGAGGTGGAAGCTTCATTCAAGGGCAAGGTCAGTAAAGAACGTTTCTAGACCAACCTTTTCCGGGAATATAACACGCTTATAGACTAACGTTTTCCGGGAATACAACACGCAAACAAGTCCATGGCTTTCTTATCGATCTGTCTCTGTATTGTAACTGCCAAATCAGTATGCCACACATTGTGATATTGATGTAACGTGTCTGTTGCGCCCCCTGTCGACAGGTTGCTGAAGTGAAGGTGCAACAGGAGCAGAGTAGCGAAGCGCTGACCTTGGTGAAGACGGAGATTACCGAGACTCGCCGAACCGTCACGGCTCTCACCGCCGAGCTGGAGTCGCTCAAGGCCCAGGTAGGCATCTAAACAATCATTAATTATTGACGAAAATGCCGTTAAATGGCATTTACGTTCTTTTCCCGTTTTGACTGCTTTGACTCATTCAATCATTCATTCATTCATTCGTTCGTTCGTTCGTCCGCTCGTCCGTTCGTTCGTTTATTCATTCATTCATTCGTTCATTCATTCATTATCCAAATGTTGCTAGAGTGTACGGAGACCTACCGTATTGCAAACTATTCTAAAGATAGAAAAAAAGTCTTACAAAAGCCTACTCAAATACAAAATCAAAACATTTCAAACAGGCGTTCTCAAGTTACGTTACGGACAGACATCTCCTTTATGAATAAACTACAATCACTACAATACCTAAGTTTTAGGAAAGCAATAATTGTAAGAAGTTTCCCACGACAATGGCGGTCTCTAATTCCGTTTGCATTGCAGAGCACTGCAGCTAGGTGTCGCTGTTAACAATGCACTCCCAAACGTAAAGTATTGTCGTACACATATATATTGTTCAGCAACAACACTAAGATAATGCGCTCCTACACGTAAACATTGCAATAATATGATGATGCTGTTTCTATTCTTCAGAGCTTCGCGATCCAAGAGTCTATCGCCAGTGCCGAGCGCGACAATGCGTCCCGTCTGGAGTCCAAGATGGAGATCATCAACAGCATTAAGATGGAGCTAGGCCGTCTGAAGAGCGAGATGTCCAGTATGCTGAAACAGTATGAGGACCTCATCAAGCTGAAGCTGGCTTTGGAGACGGAGATCGCGCAGTACAACACCCTACTGTCGGGCGAGGAGACCCGGTAAGTCTTTCACTTCAGGATCTAAGAACGTATGAAGAAATCTACTATTGCTAGCTACAAAGGGACATTTTGTACAGTTTATGCTAGCCTCGTTTTGGTGCAATGATCCAAGATGACTTCTGAAAATTCAAAATGGCTGCCACACCAGGAAACTGGTCTATTGTCAGTTTTAGGCAGCGAAAGAGCATTCTTAGTCGCAAGGTTTAGGAAACTAATATACATTCTGTGTGGCAAGTTCTGGGTTACAAAATGATATCCCTTGTTGCAAGTACTCAGGCAATAAAAGGACATTCTGTGAGACAAGTTTTGGTCTGCATAAGAAATTTCTTTGCGGCAGTTTTTAGGCCATAAAATGACACTCTATATCGTACGTTTTAGACTATAAAAGTGCATTCAATGTCCCTTTAAAAGGGCAATCTGTATGACAAGCATTAGGCTGCAAATGACAGTTTGTGTACAAGTTTTAGCCCGTAAAATGGTACTTTGAGTGACAAGTTGTAGTCTACAAAATGACGTACTGTGTAGCAAGATTTAGTCTATAAAAAGGATGGTCTGTGTGGTAAGCTGTAGACTACGAAATGACATTTTATATGGCAAGTACTAGGCTGCAAAATGACATTTCGTGTAGCAAGTTTTAGGCTATAAAAAGCATTATGTGTGGCAGGTTTTAGGTTATAAAATGGCCTTCATTCTATGCGACAAGCTGTAGACAAATGGACATTCTACATGACAAGTACTATGCACTTTTATCTATCCAATAACTACATGTACAAAAATAGTCAGAGCCAAAATTTTAGTTCCAATCATCATGTAAGTACCCAGAAAGTTACTACACTTCTGACCAATGATGTACTCTGTTTCAGACTGACTGACGTGGGTGTTGATAGCAGCAGCAGCGCCTCCTACTCGACTGGCGGTGGCTCCTCCTACACCACCAAGACCGTCACCAAAACAACCCGTTACTAGGCGACGGTGACGTCAAGGGTGTGACGTCACACACGACGACCAAGCTACCCGACCATGATTTACATAAAACGCGGGAAAACCGAATTCCACCACCTGCTACAACTGTAACATATATGCAAAATCGTTTGATTCGGTACAATATGTTGCAATGTCTCGTAATAAATCACTTTTGAAACATCTCAATAAAGTTGTTTTTCCCGAAACTATCAGTATTTTTGTCACTGTATTGGAATGCACGAGAATGTTGAGAGATATCTGTGATGCTACTATTGTAACTGCATGAACACATAACGGTGCACATTGAATTCATTCCGCTAGGAGGCGCTCGTGCGTGGTCCCTTTTTTTCTTTGAAACGAAAACCTAGATATAAAAGCAGTTGCAAGAAAAACAAGACAAGGTACAGGACAGATATGATAAGCTTTCACCGTTGGAAAATAATAGAATTCGAAACAGACAAAAAGACAGTAAAAAGGAATAGAATAGAATAAAATATAGACTAGACTAGAATAGAATAAAATAGAATAAAGGTATAAAATAGACAGAATAGAATAAAAAATGGTTTATTGGTGGATTTATGTGTTGTGAAGTCAGTAGAAACACCACATGTTTGTGTCAAATTCAAAATACTTCTGTTGTTGTTTTGGGAAACAAAATTTATAACGAGTAGCTGTCATAAGAGCATAGCAGTGGCCTGGAAACGATACGCATCTTTCACTCCGACTAGTCCGACATCTGCTCGGAGATGATTAGGAAGCCAGTGGATTTCACTATTTGTCCTAAATATTGTTATCAAACAATAGAACCCCTCCCACGGTAAACATAGGGGCTCGCGTAGGGGTTACAGATCATAGTTCATAGCCCCCATGCTCAACTACACTGGTGAGAACCCTCGAAGAGCCCCACAAGGGGAACAAACAAAAATCTTGTCATAAAGGGTCAAAGTCTGTACTATTTCGTAACGGGTTATATCTGTTTGCTGCGTAGTTAACTATCGGCCATGTTGCTATACTATCGTTACCGAAGACAATGCCGTCTAAGTAAAGTCTACTTGTATCAGTGTATAAGTGATCTAAGATTCGTACAGTAACATCATCCAATGCCAACTATGTTGAGGGTCTGTGAGAAACTTCGCGTAGTGGACGCCAAGAGTAAGGTACTCGGACTAGTACGTACGGAGACAGACTACCTCCGTGCCCTGCAGGACGCCATGGCGAACATGGACAGGTGTGTGGAAGTGGAGGTGCTCAAAAGTCTTGGAGACGTGAACTTAGAAAAGGGTAGACTCGACAAAAGCGCGGAAAAGATCGACAGAGCCATAGTGTTGTACAGGACCGCACTGCTCCGGTGTAACGACGCAGATGTGAGAGGAAGTCTTGAGTATCGTTACAGCTACGCCGAGAAACTAAGGATAGGGAAGCGTTCAATCAATTCTTGTAGTTACGAGTCACGTACTAACAAGAGGAAAATTTATTCGCTTGTCAAAGTAGCAGAGAAATTCCAACAACTGGAACGAAGACTGGCTACTAGGGGCAACGCAGGCTCTTTAGCTTTGTTGCTTGAATATACGAGGTTAGTGGTAGAAGGGATCGTAAACAGTGACAATGTGTTAGAGGTGGAAGCAATCAAGAGTCTGGGTGACGTGTACCTGAAAAGAGGAACAGAAACTAGAGATACGACATGTCTGACCAAGGCTACTGCTCTGTACAACACGGCACTGGCACGGTGTGAGGGGGTGCAGGGTAGAGTGACTCTCATTCACCGCTTACTGTACACGGCAAGGATTAGACAGAAGAAATGGACAGGAAAAAAGGTAAGTATCCACAAATTTGATATTGAAATAAAACCTTCAGGATGCTCAGTTGCTCAAATCAAAGTGAATAACTTTTTTAAATGTCCAACATTGATCTTGTATCAACTGCAAATTGATAGACAATGAGCTATAGGGATATCAAGTAGACAGATGATGGGTTTAGATTGTTGCATTTTCAAATTATTACAGTTTGAGACCATTACCCGTTGACTGAGTACTCCAAAATACCCTGTTTTGTAAACAACGGATATAGGTTACCCGTGGATAAAGGTGGGCAATTTATATAATGTTGCCTCAAGCCATGTAATGAGTACTGGCAATCTGTTAATCATTTCATGATTATTATGAATCCCATTGAACCATACTATGATAAAAAAACTTTCACGTATTGCGTGTATGTGTTAAAGGCACATTTAGTGTCATGCCAGATACTGACAAGGGTCTATCTGTATGCTAGAATAACCCACTTTTTCATTTTAATTGCCACTATAAAGATGCCAAAGCGCAGAGTACAACAACAACAACAACAGAGGTACGTGTCACGAGACCTTCCGATCACGTCACCCAGCACTGACGTCAGAGAGGTCAAGGGTCATCAGTCTATGTAAGCACGATTGCACGCGTGGATAATGTTGGGTTTATGTTAATAGTTAACGCAATCTGTATGGTTGATAAGAAAATGTGTACTAACTGTTGTACGATGGACCAAAGGTACAAACCCACCGCGTATTTGCCGCATGGGCAAAGTTTGTCGCATTGGCTGTGTGCACCTTTGTTAGAACGAGTTTTTGATAGGGCGAATCTGTATTAAGCCTCCCCCCACCGACCAAGGAGCGATGAGGGGAAGGGTGAATTCGTCGGTTGTAAGAGGGGAAGTCACTTGCGATATCACCCCCCCCCCCACACACACACACACACACCTCCATAGACTGCACCCATTCCGCAATTTTGCGCTCCCATCCCCTTTAGAAATTAATTTAGACTATAGTTGTTAAGATGTATTGTTACTTATGATATTAGATTTTATCGCCTAGCATAGCAGTAGAAGCATACTATAAAACAAGAGTTCGTAGACCCCATATATCTCCATGAAATAGTCCGATTATGCAAATCACTTTAACATTTACATAATCTATGCTTGGTTATGTACACCTTTAAATAACTTATGCCGGTCCCAATATTGATTGTCCAATGATATACCATTGAGAAGAATTAAAGCACTTTTATATTAGTTATGCAAATTTGGGTCGAATTTGCATAATTGTTTTCTGCTAATGTTCCACCAGCAACAAACTATTTATATTACAGGTATTTGAGTCCTATAATGGAAAACACTACAAATATCTCTTTGCATCTCTTTTAAAACTACCTACATACCAAACATCATCTAAATTTGTCGTTCCTTTGTTCAGTTATGCACCCAAGAAGATTTTGAAAAAAAAACGCCCCTGCAGTTCCAGAGCAGCCTGCAAGGGAACCCAAACATACTCCACCTAGACAGACACACAGGCACACTCAAAACTATATCTCCATTTTTCATGGAGATGATAAAATAAAAACTTTGAAATCCTTATCCATTGTAGGTCTTACGAGGAGTACCTGGCTACAGGGGACCGCGCACTGGCTGATGGGAAGCTGGACGTGGCAGAACAGAACTTTGCGTCTGCCCTGAGACTGATTCATAGTACGTCACTTTACTGCAGAGCTTTTCAACTTTCTCTTCGGTTATGTCAAAATTATAGACAAGACACTTCCAATACAATGGGTGTCACTTTTTAGAAAAAGAACGAAATAAGTAGTAGCAAAGTAACAATTTTCAAAATGAGAAAGTTCAAGTCACATTGCATGCCGCATTTTTTTATCATTCTTATTCATCATGCAAATGATAACTCCATTTGCTGTCTTCAGTGTTACCCAGAATTTTCATACTTTCCAAAATTGTAGTACATTTACCCTTACCCTTAGCTAGTTCTATTTCCATGCCTGAAGGGTGGGGAATATATAGTGTCATCTATAGCATCAGCCACTCACTCCTGTCTCGGTTGTATATTTGCGTACGATAAAACTTTCAATTCAAACTAAACAACGCTCCTGTAATGATACTAGGGAAAAGTTCCCTGGATAAACTGAAATTAATACACAATCTATTTTCCTGCAGATCCGAGCAAACCCGATCAAGGTAAGGAGGTTGAATGCCTTTGCAGTCTGGGTGCCGTTTACGTCCAGCAAGGTGAGAGAACAAAAGAAGGTAGGAAATTCACACAAGCAGCAGCTCTGTACAACGCTGCAATAGCAAGAACAGACGGAAAAAAAGGCCTGGCCAAAAGACTTCAGCAGGTAGAGCGATCCTTTCTCCATAACACTGCAAATGTAGAAACAAAACATGTTCCTAGTGATTCGGCATTATGCCATAAGAAGCGATTACAAGAGATGCGCACGCGCGCTAAGTCACAACTACAAGCCATTGATCAGCAACACAACCCGTACCAATACGACGAGGATGACCCGGCCATGATAACAGTCGAGACTGAGAGAGCCGAAGCAGTTAAGGCTCTATTCAAGAACGTTGCCAAAGACAGACAGAGTTTTATCCATGACCTTGTTGAAGAATGTATTGCCGCACTCGGTCCTCCTCCTTGTAAGTACGCTTTCATCGGGTTAGGCTCACAGGCAACAGAACTGGTCACGCCCTACTCTGACCTTGAGTTCGCCATTCTGATTGAGGAAGGGAAGGACAATGACGACACACGGCGGTACTTCCTCAACCTCACACACTACTTACACCTGAAAGTCATCAACCTCGGAGAAACGATTCTCCCAGCCATGGCCATTCCGTCACTCAACGATTTCCTATCCGAGGATCCAGATAAAGACTGGTTCTTTGACTCTGTCACGCCGCGAGGGTTTGCCTTCGACGGCTTCATGCCATGGGCTAGTAAGACCCCCTTTGGAAGAGACAAGACTAAAATCAAAGCTCCCGTAAGCCTTATCCAAACCCCAGTAGAAATGGCAAAGTTTCAGCTGCTAGACGTTTCCGTGGCAGAAGGGTACCACTTGTCAAACATACTCAGAAGAGTTGTTTTCTTGACAGGAGAAGAGGCCCTTGTTTCGAAGTATTTGGAAAAACTACATTTAAATGATGTGCCCTCTCAATTCCTATCCGGTCTATCTACTCTCCAAATCTTGTTGGAAAATGGGGAGCAGTTTACCTCTTATGAGCCTACTGGACAACTGTTAAATGTCAAGAAGGATATCTACCGTGTTCCTGGCATTGCAATCGAAGTACTAGCTCTTTGCTGTCAGATAAATCTTGCCAGCGTATGGGATATCATAGAGGAACTAAAGGATGCGGGAAGCATCCAAGAAGAGAATGCAACCCATCTAAAGGTTCTGACCAGTATCTCGGCTGAGCTCCGGTTGAGAACATATCTGCACAACGGGGGACAGCAAGACAGTATGTCCCCTCTAACCCAGATGAAATACCATTCACAGGCACAGGAGATATCTGATGTTACTCTGACATCAGTGTTCCACATTCCAGACGTTCAAGTTCTTTTCAGATATTATTGCAGAGCTATCCCTTTGAAGAAATGTATACCAGGCAGGTTGAAGGTCCAACCGAAGAGTGTAGTCTTGGAAAGTACAATTATTGATATCTCCCATGAATGTAGAGCTCGAATATCAGGAAAATTACATCTGTATGATAGAGCCGATCACCACTGGAAAGCAGCACTAGCCGATGTCGGTAGTGACAAGATCAAACGTGCTGAAATACTTGGGGAATTGGGAAGACTTCATGTCATCTTCGGTGATAACACCACAAGTATTAGCCTTAATGAACAGAGTCTTAGCTTACACAGGAGTATCTATGGAAACCACGCGGCACATCCGGACATTGCCGCATCACTAAACAACCTGGGGTTATCTTGGAATAAACTCGGCGATCATCAAAAAGCAATCAGCTACTACGAACAGTCACTATCGATGATGGAAACTATCTACGGAGAAAACATGGCCCGTCCTGACGTTGCGCAGACACTGAACAACCTGGGATCGTCTTGGATTGATCTTGGTGACTACCAGAAAGCAATCAGCTACATTCAGCAGTCACTATTGATGAGGAAAACTATCCATGGAGAGAACACTGCACATCCGGATATTGTCTCTTCACTTAACAACCTTGGACTAGCTTGGAGCCATCTCGGCGATCACAAGAAGGCTATTAGCTACTTTGAGCAATCACTAACGATAATGATCACTATCTATGGAGAAAATACAGCCCATCCGGACATTGCCAAGTCACTAAACAACCTTGGAACAATTTGGAGTCATCTCGGCGAACACAAGAAAGCAATCAGCTACTACGAGAAGTCACAAATGATGTGTAAAGCTATCTATGGAGAGAACACAGCACATCCGGGTATTGCCACGTCTCAAGAGAACCTTGGGTCATCTTGGAGTTTTCTCGGTGATCACAAGAAAGCACTCAGCTACCACGAGCAGGCGCTAATTATAGAGAAATTGTGTCATGGAGAAAACACAGCACATCCTGCAATTGCGAGGACATTAAACAACCTGGGATCGAGCTGGAGTAAACTCGGTGATCACAGGAAAGCAATCAGCTTCTTTGAACAGTCCCTGGCTATGATGAAAACTATCTATGGAGAGAACACAGCACACCCGGTCATTGCCGGGTCACTAAACAACCTAGGAATATCTTGTGGTGATCTCGGTGATCACGAAAAAGCAATCAGCTACTTTGAGCAGTCATTATCAATGATGAAAACTATCTATGGAGAGAACAGAGCACATCCAGATATTGTTTTGTCACTACAAAACCTGGGAATATCTTGGAGTAATCTCGGTGATCACAAGAAATCAATCGGCTACTACGAACAGTCATTAACAATGCGTAAAACTATCTACGGAGAGAACACAGCGCACCCTGAAATATTCTTGTCACTAAACAATCTGGGATTATCTTGGAGTCGTTTTGGTGATCAGAATAAAGCCATTAACTACTATGAGCAGTCACTAATGATGAGTACAACTATCTACGGAAAGAACACAGCACATTCGGATATTGCCAAGTCACTTACTAACCTTGGATTATCTTGGAATCGTCTTGGTGATCACGAGAAAGCAATCAGCTACCACGAACAGTCATTAAAGATGACGAAAACCATCTATGGAGAGAACATGGCCCATCCGGACATTGTCAAGTCACTAATCAACCTGGGATATTCTTGGTGTCATCTCGGTGACCACAAGAAAGCAATCAGCTACTTTGAACAGTCACTGTCAATGGAGAAAACTATCTATGGAGAGTCACATCCGGACATTGGAACGTCATTTCACAACCTAGGATTATCTTGGAATCATCTCGGTGATCACAAGAAAGCGATCAGCTACCACGAGCAGGCACTAGTGATGAGGAAAACTATCTATGGAGAAAATACAGCACATCCGGACATCGTGCAGTCACTTAAAAACTTGGGCTTATCTTGGAGTGATCTTGGTGATCATCAGAAAGCAATCAACTACCACGAACAGGCACTACTGATGGGGAAAAGTATGAATGGAGAAAATCATCCATACATTGTCAAGATACTAAGCGACCTTGTAATGTCTTGGGGTGATCTTGGCGATTACGAGAAAGCAATCAGCTATAGCGAGCAATTACTGTCGATTCTAGGGAGAAAATAAGCACATTTTTGGATCTCCAAGACACTTTGCAGCATGTATTTAGCATTAATTCGGCCAAATTTGGTGATGATATGAGAGCAGTTGAGTACAAGCAAATAATTGCACAATGTTCCAAAGACACCAAAAATGACAATCCAGGATCCCTCCTTGTAAGACTGTTCTTTTGTCTGGATTTTAGTAGGGAAGTAAACCCTAACAATCTTCTGACGTTATGAATTCAGTGTACAAGACTATACATGGAATCTGTACATGTCGGGCCCCAGAACAAATGGATTGGTTTTACAGCAGACGACAGGAAGAGGTTTGCATGTTTACTTATGGACCAAGTTTGAAAAAACATTTGGTCACCAGATTTTTACGAAAATATTGTCAGACAAAAAAAAAAGGATCCAGAAAGTTGGAGCAACATTGATATACAATAAAGCACCATTCACAATTTGTTTTACCCATAAGCTTTTACGTGCGATCAGCTTCAGATCCTTGTTCTAACTGACTTTCATCAAAATCCAGTCCTTGTCAAGCATAAATAGCTAAAAAATCTCTTATCTTCATTTGTGTGGTGTACAAACATCTGAACGACCCTCCACAGCTGAATTAGTTTACAATAGCTATGTGTATAGACATATGTCAATATCAGCTAAGCTGATTGGGTTTGCCATGTATTGCATTGCCTGCAATCCTATGAAATAGATTGATATATATATACGTCAACACTCTTCGTGCCTACTTTGCATCTAAACATGAATTAGCTAGTGCTATTGATCTGTAGTACGAGTATCAGTCTAGATTACCAAGGCCTATATTGTCCTTCACCACCATCATTATCCCCAGCCAGCAAAAGATTGTGTAAACACAGTCTACTATTGCGCAATAGGAGTGAAAAAGAGCCGCACCGTCCTTTCGGATGGGGACCTTAAACATGTAGCGCCAGATGTGATGGAGCTTTAGATGGCTGCATGGAAAAGAACCCAACAAACTTGTTGAGAAGAGTAACGCGTTAACGGTGACCCGATGTGATAGGTTTAAAACTATGTACATAGACAACATTGATTTAAACACGGGCATCCTCCCCCCGAAAATGTATTACTCTCAGAAACACTATTTCCTGCATTTTCGGCAATATCAGATCAAGTAAAGCCAAACGTAACGTTTTGACCTTTGTTACAAAACAGTAGAGCACCCCCCCCCCATTAAATCACAATGTATAGGGGCCAAAATCACAGAGTAGGGGCTACAAATCATAGTTCATAGATCCCTATGCTCAATTGCGCTGGTATAAACCCTTAGGGGCCCTTAGGGAACAAACACAAACCTTGTGATAAAGGGTCAAAGTCTGTACTGTTTTGTACCAGTCTATACCTGTTTGCTGAGTAGTTAACTATCCGCCATGTTGCTTGCTATGATATCGTTACCGAAGACGATGCCGTACGAGTGAAGTCTGCTTTAATCAAGTTATAAATGATCTAAGATTCTTACAGTGACATCATCCAATGCCAAAAATGCTGAGGGTTTGTGAGAAACTTAGCGTAGTGGACGTCAAGAGTAAGAGATTCGGCCTAGCGCGTACGGAGACAGACTTCCTCCGTGCCCTGCAGGACGCCATGGCGAACATGGACAGGTGTGTGGAAGTGGAGGTGCTCAAAAGTCTAGGAGACATGAATCTAGAAAAGGGAAAACTTTACAAGAACACGGAGAAGTTTGACAGAGCCATGGTGTTGTACAGGACTGCACTGATCCGGTGTAACGACGCAGATGTGAGAGAAAGTCTTGAATACCGTTACCACTTCGCCGAGAAACATAGGTTAGGGGAGCGAGCAAACAATTTGAGTAGTTATGAGCCACTTTCTGATAACAGGAAAATGTCTTCACTGGCCGAAGTAGCTGAAAAATTCCAACAACTAGACAAACGACTAGCTGCTAGAAACAACACAGGCTCTTTAGGTTTGCTGATTGAATATACCAGGTTAGTGGTAGAAGGGATCGTAAACGATGACAATATGTTAGAGGTGGAAGCGATCAAGAGTCTCGGTGACGTGTACCTGAAAAGAGGAATAGAAACTACAGACACGACATGTCTGACCAAAGCTACTGCTCTGTGCAACACTGCACTGGCACGTTGTGAGGGGGTACAGTGCAGAGTGACTCTCATTCACCGCTTACTGTACACGGCAAGGATCAGACAGAGGAAAACGACAGGAAAGAAGGTAAGTATCCACAAACTTAATATTGAAATAAAACTTTTGAACAGCTCAATTGCTCAAATCATAGTGAGGAACATTTTTAATCTTTTGACATCCTGTATAAACTACAAATTAATATTAATAGGCACCAAGTATTTTCCATGTTTTATTCTAAATGACATTTCATATAGCCGTACATCTGACAACGGTGTAACGCTAGTTTCCCCGTATCCGGTACCATATATCCGTTGTGTTTAAAAAACAGGGTATTTATCTTAAAGGATATCAAGTCGACAGAAGAGGATTTTAGATTATACATTATAAGGTATTGCAGTATGAAACCACCACCCACCGACTTGATATTCCTAATTAAATACCATGTTCTGCAAAGCAACGGATAAAGGTTACCCCGTGGATAAATGTGGACAAGCTATAGTGTTGCCTCAAGCCATGTAATGAGTTTTTGTAGATAAATATTTTTTTTTATTATTTGATAGTTATGAATCCTATATTTGAACCACACTGTGATACAAAGTTCCTTTTACCCCTTGCATGCATGTGTTCAAGGGAATTTTCTTGTCATGCCATTTCTTGACATGGGTAGTTTTTTTTTTATCTATGAATAACCCACCTTGTCATTTTGATTGCCACTATTGAAGATTCCACGATACAGAGTCCAACAAAAACAACAAAAACAAAGTCACGAGAGCTTGTCACCGGACTTTTCCATGACGTCACCCAACAGTGACGTCAGAGAGGTCAAGGGTCATCAGTCTATGTAAGCACAGTTTCACGCGTGTTTAATGTTTGGTCAATGTTAAAAGTTAACAGATAATGTCAACGCAATCTATGTGGTTGATAAATAAAACGTGCACGAACCAATGTACGATGGACCAAAGGTACAAACGCTACCCGTGTTTGCCGCATGGGCTGTTTTGTGCTCCCGTCATGGGCTTTGCTCGCTGCATGGTCTGTGTGTGCCTTTGTTATAAAGAGTTTCTGATATGGCTAATCTGTATTAAGACAACCAATATTGTATGAGTGAATTTGTAAGAGCGGATTTGTAAGAGGGGAAGTCACTAGCGATTTTGTACACTGCAAATGTGGAAACAAAAGCTGTTCCTTGTGATTCGGCAGCATGTCACAAAAAGCGATTGCAAGACATGCGTGCGCGCGCTAAGTCACAACTAGAAGCCATTGATCAGCAACACAACCCGTACCAATACGACGAGGATGACCCGGTCATGATAACAGTCGAGGCTGAGAGAGCGGAAGCAGTCAAGGCTCTATTCAAGAACATTGCCAAAGACAGACAGAGCTTTATCCATGACCTTGTTGAAGAATGCATTGCCACTCTTGGCCCTCCTCCATGTAAGTACGCTTTTATAGGGTTAGGCTCACAGGCAACAGAACTGGTCACACCCTACTCTGACCTGGAGTTCGCCATTCTTATTGAGGAAGGGAAGGACAATGACATCACACGGCGGTTCTTTGCCACCCTAACACACTACCTAAACCTGAAAGTCATCAACCTCGGAGAGACGATTCTCCCAGCTATGGCCATCCCGTCACTCAACGATTTTCTGTCTGAAGATCAAACTGGGAACTGGTTCTTTGACTCTGTCACGCCGCGAGGCTCAGTTGCCTTTGACGGCTCTATGCCGTGGGCTAGTAAAACCCCCTTTGGAAGAGACAAAACTAAAATCAAAGCTCCCGTAAGCCTTATCCAAACCCCTGTTGAAATGGCCAAGTTTCAGCGGCTAGATGTTTCCGTAGCAGAAGAGTACCACTTGTCAGACATCCTCAGGCGGGTTGTTTTCTTGACAGGAGAAGAGGACCTTGTGACGACATACATGGCAAAACTAAACGACATCATCAGAGGTGATCTGCTTGCGGGATTCCAGTCCCGTTTTTCTGCTTTCCAAATCGTCAGGGAGAACAGCGAGCAGTTTATGTCTCTAGAACCTACAGGGCAACTGCTTAATGTGAAGAAAGATATCTATCGTTTTCCTGGTATTGCCATCGAAATACTAGCTCTGTGGGGTCAGATCACCCTTGCCAGTGCGTGGGACATCATAGATAGGTTGAAGAAAACCGAAAAGATCCACAAAGAGAATGCGAACCACCTGATGGTTCTGACCAGTATCTCAGCTGAGCTCCGGTTGAGAACATATCTGCACAACGGTGGACAACAAGACAGTATGTCCCCTCTTAACCAGGCACAAGAGATATCTGACGCTACCCTGACTTCAGTGTTCCACATTCCAGACATTCAAGTTCTTTTCAGATACTACTGCAGGGCTATCCCCTTGAAGAAGAGTATTACATTGGGTTTGCTGGTACAAGCAAAACGACGTGTATTGAACACGACAATCTTCGATACCTCCCATGAATGCAGAGGTCGAATATCAACAAACCTATTACTGTATAGTAAAGCCAAAGACCACTTGGAAGCAGCACTGACAGAGGCCGGTAACAACAAGATCAAACGTGCTGAAATACAGAAGGAATTGGGACGTCTTTCGTCCCTCCACGGTGCAGATATCACTGCAGGAATTAGTCATAATGAAGAGGCACTTAGGTTAAACAGAAGTATCTACGGAGACCACGCGGCACATCCAGACATTGCCGCGTCACTACACAACATGGGGGTGTCATGGTGTGAACTAGGTGATCACAAGAAAGCAATCAGCTACCATGAACAGTCACTGACGATGAAGAAAACTATCTATGGAGAGAACAAAGCGCATTGGAGCATTGCCGCGTCGCTAAACAACCTGGGTAGTTCTTGGGGTGCTTTAGGCGATCACAAGAAAGCAATCAGCTACTATGAGCAGGCGCTATCGATGAGAAAAACTATCCACGGAGAGAATACAGCACATCCCGATATCGCAACGTCTCTAAATAACCTTGGAACATGTACGGGTGATCACAAGAAAGCTATCAGCTACCACGAACAGGCTCTATCGATGAGGAAAACTCTCTATGGAGAAAATACAGCACATCCGGACATTTCCCTGTCTTTAAACCACCTAGGACAGTCATGGAGTGACCTCCGCGATCATCATAAAGCAATGAGCTACTTCAAGCTGTCACTATCGATGAGAATAACTATCTATGGAGAAAACGAGGCACACCCGGACATTGCTACTTCACTAGACAAGTTGGGGTCGTCTTGGACTGATCTCGGTGATCACAAGAAAGCACTTAGCTACTTCGAACAGGCACTGTCCATGAGGAAAACTATCTATGGAGAAATCACTGCTCATCCGGACATCGCTGCGTCACTTGGCAACCTAGGATCGTGTTGGTACCACCTCGGTGACAGCAAGAAATCAATCAGCTACTACGAACAGTCATTATCGATGAGGAAAACTATCTATGGAGACAACAAGGGACATCCGGACATTGCTTCTTCACTAAACAACCTGGGGTTGTCTTCGAGTGATCTCGGTGATCACAAGAAAGCACTCAGCTACTACGAACAGGCACTGTCCATGAATAAAACCATCTATGGAGAAACCACAGCACATCCAAAGATTACTGCATCACTGGACAACCTAGGATTTTGCTGGTACAACCTCGGTGACCACGAGAAAGCAGTCAGCTACTACGAACAATCACTGTCCATGAACAAAACCATCTATGGAGAAAACACAGCTCATTCAGAAATTGCCACGTCATTGCGCTACCTAGCGTTGTCTTGGAGCTATCTTGGTGATGACCAAAAAGCAGTCAGTTATTTTGATAAGTCACTAATGGTTCTGAAAACTATCTATGGAGAAACCACTGGATATCTGGATATTGCTGGATATTGCTGGGGTGTTAAACAACATGGGAAGTTCTTTGCTCAATATGGGTAATCACAAGAAAGCAATCAGCTACTTCGAGCAGTCACTTTCATCGGAGAAAATTATCTATGGAGAGATCACAGCACATCCGGAAATTGTCAAGTCACTAAACAACCTGGGATTATCTTGGAGTCATTTCGGTGATCATAAGAAAGCAATCAGCTACTACGAACAGTCGCTATCGATGAGGAAAACTATCTATGGAGAGAACACGGCACATTAGGACATTGTCAATTCACTAAATAGCCTTGGAACGTCTTGGCGTGATTTGGGTAATCACAAGAAAGCCATCAGCTACTTCGAGCAGACACTGTCGATGGAGAAAACTATCTATGGGGCGACCACAGCACATCCGAACATTGTCATGTCACTTATCAACCTGGGATCATCTTGGAGTCATCTCGGCGATCACAAGAAAGCAATCAGCTACTTTGAACAGTCTCTATCGATGGGCAAGTCTATCCATGGAGCAACCACAGTACATCGGGACATTGCCATGTCACTTATCAACCTGGGAAGTTCTTGGAGACATCTCGGCGATCACAAGAAAGCAATCAGCTACGACGAGCAGTTGCTATCGATGGACAAGTCTATCCATGGAGCAACCACAGCACATCCGGATATTGCCATTTCACTTATGAAATTGGGAATGTCTTGGAGTCATCTTGGCGATCACATGAAAGCAATAAGCTACTTAGAGCAGTCACTATCGATGCATAAAACTATAGATGGAGAGAAAACAGCACATCCCGACAATGTCCAGTTACTAAACAGTCTTGGAGAATCTTGGAGAGATCTCGGAGATCACAAAAAAGCTATCAGCTATCATGAACAGGCACTAATGATGAGTAAAGCTGTATATGGAGAAAACACAGCACATCCGGACATTGTGATGTCACTTGTCAGGCTGGGAGAATCATGGAGTCATCTGGGCGATCACAAGAAAGCAATCAGCTACTTTCATGGAGCAACCACAGCACATCCGGACATTGCCATTTCACTTAATATGAAGTTGGGAATGTCTTGGAGTCTTCTTGGTGATCACAAGAAAGCAATAAGCTACTTAGAGCAGTCACTATCGATGCATAAAACTATAGATGGAGAGAAAACAGCACATCCGAACATTGCCCTGTTACTAAACAGTCTGGGAGAATGTTTTAGACATCTCGGTGATCACAAGAAAGCAATCAGCTACTTCGAGCAGTCACTATCGATGAAGAAGACTATCTATGGGGAGAACAAGGCACATATTGAAATTGCCAAGACACTACTTGAACTGGGAATGTCTTGGATAAATCTCGGTGATCACGAGAAAGCAATCAGCTACTTCGAGCAGTCATTGTCGATGAAGAAATCTATCTATGGAGAGAATACCACACATCCCGACATTGTGTTGCTACTTCACAGTAAAGCATTGAATTGGAAAGATCTCGGAGATCACAAGAAGGCAATCAGCTTCTACGAACAGTCACTAACGATACTGAAATCTTTCTATGGAGAAAACAAGGAACATCCGGACATTGCGAAGTCACTGTACATGCTTGGATCGTCTTGGCGTGATGTTGGTGATCACAAGAAAGCAATCAGCTACTTTGAGAACTCACTATCGATGAACAAAACTATCTATGGAGAGAACACGGCACATCTGGATATTGTCAATACACTTAACAACCTTGGAGCATCTTTGAGTGATCTCGGTGATCACAAGAAAGCGATTAGCTACTACGAACAGACACTGGCGATGCAGAAAAGCATCTATGGAGAGTCACATCCGGACATTGGAACGTCATTTCACAACCTTGGATTATCTTTGAATCATCTCGGCGATCACAAGAAAGCAATCAGCTACCACGAACAGGCACTTGTGATGAGGAAAACTATCTATGGAGACAACACAGCACATTCGGACATTGTGCAGTCACTAAAGAACCTGGGACTATCTTGGAGTGATCTCGGTGATCACAAGAAAGCAATCACCTACCACGAACAAGCACTTATGATGGAACTAGAAAGGCCGGTATTTGCTTAGGAGCAAATTCAGCTATTTTCACTCCGCTCTCCCCTTTATGCAAAAATGGACTTTTCCAAAATTGAACTTGAAAAATCCAATGTGAGTACTGTACGGTAATCAAACTTTTATTTCTTTATTACAACACGCACACAGCATGCTAATGTTTCACACATTAACAAAGCAAGCACCGTTTTACTTCAAGAAAAAAAAAATTATGTCACAAACGGAAATTTTCTACAGATGCAACACGTTATGCGACCCTAAACGTTGGTATTACGTACCCACAGCAGACAATGGCGTGGTTATGATTAAAGTTTTCCTGCTTATTTACACAAGGCAAGGGCAATTACTGCACTTATTTAAGGTTGTCACAAGCATAACTAATCTTCATACAAGCAGACCTCTCCAAACAAACTGTACTACACTTTTAACTCTTTACCAAGATATGCTTATTAGCCGTTTCTTGCGAAGTGCAATTTAAAAAAAAATCCAATTGGATATCATGGCTGCACTGCAATTACATTACCATTACAAATACACATAAATTTATGCACATTGTATTCAGACAAAAAGGATCGCATTCTGTTTTTATACTTAGAGTTAATCAGCTAATACATTATATTGATGAACAAAGCTAATTAGCGACTGCATGTTTGCACGGAGTCTGTTTTGCATATCTAAATGTTTTGCATGCTTTTTGTCTGAAAAAAGGATGCAGCAATTGCAGTTATTATACGTCTGTTATAAACTTAACGTCCCATTTATTTTCCACATAACCTAATCAGTTTATGATTATCTAATTATTCTGATTAACTGTTTGTAGTACAGTGCATTACTAAATTACACAGCATATACTATGACGTGGTGTCTGAAAAGTCATAAAAACTTATTCATGTCTGTCATGAAATACAATGTTTGAACTCATGGTTGGTATAATAATATCTCTAATTGTCACTTAGTTTAATAGTTACAATATTGTCCCAAATAGCCTAATCATACATAAAGCTGGTGTTTCTGTCACAGTAACACTTCTTGTAGGTGACTTTGCTATCCTCTCCTTGGTGTCTGTTGATGCCACCTTTGTAGCCAGTTGACTATTGTGTTCTCTGACAGGCCAGACTTTGTGGAATTAGTTGAGTTCGAGCACCCGACCAATAATGAATTTAGCACTGCAAAATTGACACTTTCTATCAAGGCACAACCCCACCAGTCTGCACAACAGTCCTGTTGGTGTTTCATCTTCATCCAGTAGAAAATAGAATAGAATACAATAATTAGTATTTCCTTTGTGTAATTTCATGTACTGCCACCCAGAGTAAAAGGAAGATCCTTTTTGTTTGTTGATTAGAAAAAAAGCCATACCTGATTACATATATTCTTGTACAACCAACCTGAATGGACAATTCACAACATAGTGTAACGTTTGTACTAGTAGATTTGCCCTTGAAAATCTGTACTATCATATAACGTTACTATGGAAGAGAACTACTGTACACTTTTCACCGATAATTAGTAGAATCATATCATAATGTTTAATTAGTAGAATTGTAAGATATACTCTGTATTCTTTCTTTTTTCATTGCAGTTTAAAGTTGGCCATACAAAATTGACTGTACTTTTTGTCGTGTCAATAAAGCTTGATGATACAGTACTAGCAAAGCGCAACAATATTCCATGCATGCGCTCCCACTTACCGCGGCATTCTGACGCTACGGTATCGCTTATCCAGACACTCTAAACGTGGGTAAATCAAACAAAAACTACACAATAACGACGACAAGTTGCCCAAATTTGTTACTGCGTTTGTGTATTGTTGCCAATTTTAAGATAAACAGTACAATTTTTCACTTACTTTTAACGGACTTCTTCCCGGCGACATATATGTACTCCCAGCCGCTAAGTTGAAAAACCCTTCCTCGTTGGCCGTACCCGAGCTGACCAATCAGGTCATCGCTTCCGCTAAGTGTCGGGCGCATATTGGTTCCCTTCTAAATTCAATTAGCCACAATGCACAGCTGCAGGTAAACAGCTTACGTCACGCGCGGAAACGTCCATAACCATATATGGTGCAACGGGGGCACGTGCAAACGTGACCAAATATGGTTACACGCGCGAAACGCGAGCTCGGTGAAAATATGCGTAGATACCCCGCCAAATTGGCTTTTAAATGATTTTGAAGTGACGTTTGGCCAAAAATAATACCGGGGTCCTTTTAATAAGTATCTCACGCAGTATCATACCAACTTTCAAGTCATCTGGACGTAATACCTGGGCACGGGAGACATGAATATACAGCCGGGCCAGAAAATGACCTTAAAACATCCCTAAAATCATTGTAAAGGTATCTATCAAAAAAATGAGAAAAACTGGTCTGGGTATTGGCCCACTGTACCCTTGTGCCAAATTTCAGGCCATTTGGTCCAGGAACGACGGAGAGGAATCACTTTAAAGGTCGCGACAGGAGAAAGAAAGAAAGAAAGAAAGAAAGAAAGAAAGAAGAAACAGTATGAAAACAATATTTTCACTCGAAGCGTACCTACGGTACGCGGAGTGAAAATAAAAAGATATCTATGGAGAAAATCATCCTGACATTGTCAAGATACTATACGACCTTGTCATGTCTTGTGGTCATCTTGGCGACTACGCGAAAGCAGTCAGCTATAATGAGAAATTACTATCTATTTTAGGGAGCAAATAAGCACATTTTAGGATCTTTATGAGGCTTAACAATCTGCATTCAGCATTCCCTTTGTCCAAAATAAGTACAAGCGAAAAAATGCACAGAATACCAAAATGATAATCCAGGGTCCCTCCCTGTGAAAACATTCTTTTGTTCAGATTTAAGTTAAATTGAATCATAACAAGCTTCAAACATTATAAATTGCTTTGCTAGACTATGTAGAGAGTCTTTACCCGTCTGCCACGAGAAAAAAGGCCTGGTATTACAGCAGACGACAGTAAGATATTTGCCTGTTTACTGACGTATAAAGTTTGAAAAACCCTGTACATTTGGTCACAACTAGTTTTTCAAGAAAATATTGTCAGACAAAGGAAAATGATCCAGATAGTTGGAGCAAATGTAGATAAACAACAAAGCACCATTCACAATTCTTTTGCTAACCTATTTTTTGTTGCACAGTATATATGTTCGTAAGATAATGATAGCCTCATTCTTTTCTATAATGTATTCAATAGTATTATTCTGTTCTTTTGTAAATAAATTATGTTTATTTTGTTGCTTCTTATGTCATTTTCATTACAGTTTATTGTTATATCATTCCTTATCATTAATACTGCTTTGTACTCATCTGCAAATGTATATTCAGTTTATTCAAGTGAACTATGTTTTGTTGACCATTATTTCTATTCAACTTACGCCACATAACCTAGGTAATGGTTCTGCTACTTTATATTGACCTCTGACCTCTCCCATTCCTTAAGTTACCTCAGAAGATTTTTGTTAAGTACTTATTCTGTTCACAATTTGTATAGGTTTTCTTTCGAATTTCTTATATTTCATATTATTATATATGAATTGTCATGGACTCCAGGACGAATTATGGTACAATATCACTAATGGAGATTCTGATAAAACAAAGAAATAAATGTGCGTTCATCTTCAAATCCTTCTGACTTTCATCAATGTTCAGTCCTTGCCGAGGTTGAATGCCTAGCTTGAGTATCTAAAAATCTATATTTGTGTTGTGCAAGCATTTTTTTCACGTGCCCTCACAGCTGAATTAGTTTACAATAACTACGTGTATAGAAGTATTCTAATACTTTTGATGCCTTTTTTCCATAAAGCTGTCTGTACGTTACATGATGTTAAACTTTACGTTTTGTGACCGCATCTGAACTGTGAGAAGCGACACCTGTCCTGCAGTACAATGTGAACCAGTTACAATTGCCCTGAAGAAGGTGACAGACGGTCACTGAAACGTCGGTGAGAATAAAGGATTGGTTGTGTAAAAAGAGTCTCTTTATTCACCCTTGGTGCCTTCTTTACAGCCTTACAAACAGGAATTAGCTATATAGTGCTATTAATCTGTAGTCTGAGTATCATTCTAGTTTACCAGGGATCCCTGGTCCATACTGTCCTTTACCACCCTTTGAGAGGGTGGAGTATGAGAGCCCCGATAAACTAGGATGATATTCAGGCTATTTGATCTGTTGCGCTGACCAAACAAGGTCCCACTTTATACTAAGGTCACATTTCCAACCCGGGCCCGGCCGGGCTGTTCGACGAAATGTAAAATAAAATTTTGTATCAAGAAACTTGCACAAACTGTGTTAGTTATTAATTACTTTAAGTTTTACGTGTTTCGCTCTATTTCATATCCTCCTTAGATATAGCGATAAGTAAACATATCTTTGTTGATAGTATGGGAAGCGGTACCTGGCACCAGACACCGTACACCGTACACGCTGATACCCTAGCGGATGAAATGAGTGCTGCATGTTGACGGTTTCACAATCTGAATTGACATATGTCAGAATATGCATGGCCCAGCTGTTATGTACGTACGACGCAGTAATATGGAGCAAGTCGAACTTTAAATAACCATACAACTTTAAAAAAAGAACATTGGAATTCTTTTTAGTTGTTGTTGTTGCCTGCATGTAATGCAGGTTTAGTTTTCGGTAGCGAGGATACGAGGTTATGGGCGTGTTTGGTCATTATGGGGAAACGCAAGAAGATACGAATTTCTAAGGTGGAGGAGAAGGAGATAGAGCGTCAGTGTAAGAGAGTGGTATGTGTATGACTTTTTGTATGCCCTTGTATTGGTTGTCTACTGTACTGATAGTCATATGTGATGTTGTATTTGGTGCGATGTTGTATGATTGTGTGTGTTTGTACCTTGTTTTGGTGTAAATGTTTATCATAGGATTTGGTATTTATGTTGGGTAAATGTTTGGGATGTCGTGTGATATCTGGAATGAAGAGTGGCTTTAAATTGTGCCAGTAGAAGTCATGACTAGGACCTACACTGTATTTATATGGTTGTGTGTCCAGTGTTACAGATGGTCAGGTGTCCTGCGCTAAAGGTTACCAGTTCTTCATTGTGTCATTTTGATACTATTCCTGATATAAATGTGATTACTGCCATGTGCCTGACAACTATATGTTACAAACTGTTTTCTTACTATGCACAGAATGTTACTGGCCTTTTGACTTCAATACCTTCATTCTATAATGTCTTTGTTACAACATGAACATAGCGACCACATTAATGTGTAGTTTATGCGGTATTCATTATGGTATAAAGAAGACTTTCCATACTAGTCGCCCTCTTCAGCATATATAGCGCATCGCCCAAGATAATGCCGTGGTGACCTTCAAATGATTACAGAGGACCTAAATAAGACAAGACTTAGTTTGGTTGCCAAACCCCATATTTTTACATAACCTTGCAATGTAATTCATACAAAGTTCTTTTGATGTTTCTATGCCACTGAGGTGTTCTCTATAAGAATCTGGATTATGCCACTCTGTCATCATTAGGCAATGCGCACAATATGCAAAGTAGGGCGGCCATGAAGAAAAATCTTCTTTTTGTCAATATCTGAGTAACTTCACATGGTATAAAATTGATTTTGGTGTCTATCCCCGTGTTTCGAAGGATAAATAACCAGATTAACCCATGTTGGTAATGACCACACCACCATTTTGGCAGTTTTACAGAAAATCTTGTTTTTGTCAATATCACTGTAACCACGCCTGCTACAAAAATAATTATTCTGGTGTCTCCATGTTTTGAAAGGTAAAAAATCAGATTAAACCATTGTAGTAATGATCAAACCACTATTTCGCACACACACACACCAAAACCACAACAAACCATGACACATTCAAACAAGATAAGTCTATGATTACAACAACCATACTGCTACACATAGCTCGCCATTCACACAAAGATACACAGCCCACACACACACACAAATACACAACATCTCAACATACACCAATTACATTTCATGCAGGCCTGAGGTCTACGAACTCTTGTTTTAGCTTTGTTTACAACCACTACAACAGCCTACTGAGTATTACCCACAAGGTTTCTTTGCACTTGCGCTTGTTGTTCCTCTCGGGTCGAGTAAAATACCTGTAGCGAGAGAATATGGTTCGCCAAAGGATTTTGACATGAATGGAAAGCGAGTCGCAACGTATTTTAGGATGGGGGCTTGAACCAAGCGGCTCTGTATGTGTATGTGTTTAAAAGAACTTAACACACTAGTAGTATTGGTAAGCTTTTTTGAAAACACCCTTCTGTAATGAAATCCCGAATAACCCTCAATACTTTCATACATAAAGGTAGTAGAACACAGCTTTCGGCCTATGGGGATTTCTATAGTTAATGACGACAAGGTGACTGACATTGACGCTGATAAAATCATAGCAGGGTACAATTTTCAAGCATTACAAACTAATGTGTTGAAGTCGAGGGTATGACCTGCCAAAGTAATTGAAAAGCAGTCTTTCCAAATTTTTGTACGTTCTCTTCTCTTTTGGGGTCATGCGGTGCCATGCTGAACTGCAGCTAACACACCAAAGTAGTCAGCTGCAAAGATCACGCGCATTGATACGGGGAATGGGCAAACATCATGATCTTATACATACGATCTGAAAGTCGACTCATTATACTACCAAATAGCAAAGTTCATGCCCCGCTGTCTTTCACGTTACAGTCTTTACAGAGTATATACAGACGCTCCCAGATTTCGGCCGAACCACTGTTTTTACCCCTACGCTACCTTAACCAAAGTAGACAAAGAATCGTTGAATTTATCAAGGAGGCTAAAAATAACCACGAACATTATAAACGTATGTAGTATCGACGTTTACCGATTACAAGTCCAGCCATGAATGTGTGCGTGTCCTGGGCCACATGTGCCTTCACGCTAGCATGCACATGTACACGTAATCTGACATACGATACATGTTTACTACGTTAGAGCGACCATAATGATGTCATAGGTCCTGACCCCAATTCTCACTCCTGATTGGCCAAGCGTCGTGGAGTGTAACCCCCGCTGATTGGCCATCGCGTTGCTTCCGGTGGCCGATTTGCATATTGATACAATATGGGGAAAGGAGTCAAGGCCGGTCAAATCTTTTCTGGTCGCCTAACACAGTATTTATGGGCGACACCTGTCCTTTAGTAGTTCGGGTATATAGTAGTGCGCCACAATACTTCAAAAGGCCGTATACATGTGTAGTTATTTCTCTGAGCACAACAGCGAGGTGGAAATGTAAAGGATGATATAAGTTCTGAGACTGTTTAAATGGATTAACGATGTTTGTTCGGTCGGCGTGAATTTGCGCCTTGATACTGTTATCGGGTACTGACTGTGTGTCGGCTGCAGTACCATGACCTCCGCCGGGGGTTAAATAAAAGTGACTTTTAAAGAGAACTTTGTGCTCATTTTCAAACATATTGTAGGTTTTACCCTGTAATTCAACATATTGAATTCTTGGCAATTGCTTGTGTACCCTGCTATAAATTTTGAGACGTTGAACCTCTAAAACCACATCAAAAACAGAGCCGAACCTCTGCTTGGAGAGTCCTTTCTGGTGTGTGTTTTAAGTCGTGTTTTACGCAGCTTGTATCTAACGTTACTGTACAAAATATGTGCGCTACGTTTTACCGGTTGTGCAAGACAAGTAAAAAAATGAAAATACGTATATATGTATGTATATACATAGCTAGCCTGGTGCAATCAAGTTTATTTCAGATTTGAAGTTTTTCTAAGTAAACACATGTATATGTACAGACATAAACACACCTACCTCTTCTAAGTTATCACGAGTCAATGACCCAACTAACAAGGGTTACTCGGGTACATTGCACGAATATCGTGTTCTGTATGGTTTCACATACATGTATATAGAGA
This sequence comes from Branchiostoma floridae x Branchiostoma belcheri, assembly GCA_019207045.1. Lineage (NCBI taxonomy): Eukaryota > Metazoa > Chordata > Leptocardii > Amphioxiformes > Branchiostomatidae > Branchiostoma > Branchiostoma floridae x Branchiostoma belcheri. Next base: position 15,244,609 of record CM033041.1, on the reverse strand, counting down.
GATCCAATACGATGAACCAAATCAACTTGCAATTCTACGATAGTGTTAATTAAAACATCTCGATCTTGTCTTGTGTACTTTACACTAATACAAAGTTTTCCTTTTCATGATTAGTGCAATTGGAATTTTAACCCACAATATATATATGAACGTGGAAAACTATAGACATCCAACAGATATGCCTATAAAGATACCTAGGCGTACATTTTAGATACGAAATAAAATCTTTTACAACAAACTATTCTAGCAAAGTACTATAGAAATACTAAGACAGATTTCTGCAGTGTTCCGTATACACAAGTTCGTTGGGTGCTATGGCCAATCGAATAGACTAGCGAACACGAGACCAATAGATTGCGGGTTTGATTCACAACATTTTTGGCTAAATGTTGAGTCCTGGTATACTTTCCTCCCTCCACCCATGTGTAAGAGCGGGTACCTGACTTCGGTTGGGGAGGTAAAAGGCAGTGGAAGGAGAGGGATGGGCTCCACCTTCCAATACCGTACCCTAGACACAGTGGATAACAACACACTGCCCCAACGGCTTCAAAAAGTCTATGGGACTAAGTCACTAAGTCCAAACCTGTTTCTATGCCAACGATGTTACATACACCGTGCAAGAATGTTTTGTAAACAGCGCGCACCAAGTTTAGCATTGCGATGTCGCCACGCCCTGAAATTCCGCTACCATGGCAACGGCAAGCAACAGGTGCCGCCAAAGGTCTCGCTGGTTCGTTCACATTCAACCAAGGCCGCACACACGGGTGAACACCGTACCTACTACCACATGTTTTTAGAAAGACGAGCTATGATCCATTTTCTACCCTTTGTTCCCCAGAAAAGGGCCCACTTTTGAAAACAACTTTCCCACTATTGTTTAAAACTCTCCCGTTTCATTGAAAATGTTTATACAACAAGCGATAGGGCTGGAGTATGTAGCCTTTTGTTGCAAGGTGGGTGTTTTTTACAATGATCCGGGTGAATGGGTATGAGTTGATAGCAGTGTTTTGAGAGTGTACGTTGGAACATGAACACGTTGGTATTTCCGTAATAAGGTTTTGTGGCAACATAACGCTCTGGGAAAGTTGACAGGTATTGGTATCGAATCATTACACCAACGTGTACGTATCTATGGATTAAAAGTATTTTAACTAGCCTTGAATATTTCGTGCTAAGCACTGCATACATTGCCTTCGTCTTACTAAAACGGTAACATGAAAATCATTGAAAAGTAGCAGTGTTTTAAAATGCATATTTTATAGGTTTATATTTCCAATCCCAGCAGGGTAGTTTGAGAGAATAAAAAGTATGATACAACAAACGATAGAACGTATAAAGTGATGTTACAAAATAGCCATGAGCATGAGTTTTTGTATGACTGAATATACACTTTTCTTTTTCTTTCTCGCAAACTGATCAGTTCAAAACCCGTTTGCGAGAGTGCCCCTTGTATTACTAATGTCAAAAGTAACGTATTCGGTTGTATTCTTAAACAAGTACATACATGTAGGGTCATCCTACCATGATCGTAATCTACTATACTCTCACTACCGTCACAAAAAGTAGGATACGTTGCTGAGGCCTTCCAGTGATGTCCCTAGTAGTAGACTACGTACTATCTTACAGCAGCTTGAAAACGCTTGTTGTTCTTGTGTGGCATGTTGTAACACAACCAACCCGTACACAGGAGTACAATAACTTTAAAAGGTTGTCTATTATTGTGTAGATCATTGCAACACCTGTCAGTTCGTGTTGTCATTTTGAGGGAGGGTATAGAATTTCACAGAAGTCCTTTCGAGTAACGGTGACTTTCAAATTCTTTTTTTTTAAATAAAGAAATATCTAAGAGCGTCCCATATCTGGTAAAAGGTATGGAAGACATAAAATCGTAGTAAATGGCGGTAAAGTTGGCGACTGTCAAACTTAACTTACATACATGTGCTAAATGATTTACACGTTATAACCTAGCAAAAGTGGAGTTATATCTACAAGCTGTATTCGAATACTTCTTTTTGGTCTATATCTAGGGTAATGAAGTGGCGAGAATTGTCAGAGTTGTTAACGTTTGCGTCCATTTAAAAGTCAGGTGCTGTGTGAATCTGTTACTGGGTGGGTCAGTAACAAGAGCACTATTCAAAGCTTTTATGTACAACAGGGTAACCAAACTCCAACTCTTGTAGCCTGGGTACAAAAGTGGGTGCCCAGCCGAGACAAACAACACAGATTTATGTAAATATTGTCCGGATCTTGCCGCCCTCGTCCATGACTCCCATCTATACGTGAAAAAAAATAGTTTCTTTTCAAGCCAAATTACAAAGCCGTGTAAAAAAAAGCAACAACATATAAACATCTGAATCATTTGCGTTCGGTACAATTCGTTTATGTTTATAAAAACGAAGAAAATTTTCAACAGCCGTTAATGAAAAGTTGGTGATTTTGAGAGTAGAAGGAGATTGAGTTTTGCAACGATCCCCAGCAAGGGAACGTATTTTTCTCATGTTGTTACTTGTACCATAGAGGGTCAGTGATGATGAAGGCGCAAGGTTTCCCCAAACCTTCTTAAGGTGAAAGTTTAAGGATCCAAACGTCTTAAGACGTTACGACTACAAACGAAGACATGAGAGTGACAATGTTCGTCTTGTGGTTCATCTTCGTGGGCCAACCGTGCGGTAAGTACACTTTCTTCCCCAAACTATTCCTTGAAGGCGTACAATCTTTAGGCATGTTCTTCTTACTACACTTAAATCGAGTTTATAATGTTTTACATCAAATATTTGTGTCTTATTATGATAGCATACGGACTTGTAAATGATTCAATAGCTTTTTGGGACAAAATTAGTTATTCTAAGCCTAAAGAAAAATCTTGGCTTGTGAAAAAAGGGTCTGCGAAAAAACTAAGGCTGCGCTGTTTTCTTTGAAACTCTATCGGTACCAAGTGCGTAGTTGATAAAATTCTAATAGATTTTGATAAAGGGAACAGGCGTTTTAATCGAAATAACGTAGGAACTTACACCGAATAATGTTATATGTGTAAGATAGTAAAAAAAAAGAACATTAAAAAATAATATTCACCTTTTAAATGAATGTGTATGTGTGTATGTCGTCGGGCTTGTCTTGAAGCGTCTTTTGAGTGTTGCAATTCATTGCTTCGGAAGAGATTTTGTTAAAGAGAAACGGTTTAAAACACTAGTCGCGTTTTGAGGTGTGCGTTTATGTGAGTGGGTAACTAATGTAAAGCTGTATTGTATGCTACTTATAATAAGTACATGTACCGTAGTGAATGTTTAGCTTGCCTAACGCTTATAGTTTTACACCAAAACGATGAAACTAGAACATTTCTAATATGTCTTTCTGTGGCTACAGACTATTTCATACCACCTGCTCAAAATCACGTTCGTATAACTAGGGGGGGACACTATTTTGCAAAAATGCAGTTTTTGATGAAATACGCCCCTAGAAATATGGAGACGGTCCATCTGAATATGAAAATGTAAAAATTTTGAAAATATTTGATTGCTAACCCCCCTGTACATGCCCCCTGAAGTTTTTAAGTTGACAATGTACTAAACTAGTATAACGCTATACTACCAAACATGCTTAATGCCTTAGAAATTGTACTTTGGCATCCTTGGCAGAATATTTGACTTCAGTAGAGATCTTGTGCATATCTGAACCTCCAAATGTATTTCCCATGCAAATATGGACTATTCCAAATCACCCCCATGGCGAAAATGGACTGATCCAAACTCAAAATTGGACGAAACGGGCTACAGGACAATTTGTATTCATTTCTACCAATTTTTACACTCAATCGCACAGAGGCAGTTAGCCTTGAAGGATTTTAAAACGCCAGTGGTACTCAAATACTCTGCAAAACAGATTGCTTTGTAAGGAAATGGAGTATCACAAGTTGTCACATACTAGTACTGAATCAGGTCCAGGTTCAGGTCCGGACCTCTGGACCTGAACCACACCTGCATGAACCTGAATTTTCTGTACCGTTTACTCACCCCTACTAGGCACCCCTGTAGTTACATGTAACTTATGTTTTATCCTATCAAGAAATAAATACGTATGCATGTAGGTGGGGGAAAGTTGTGTTCCAACTGAAAAATTTCAGGTTGCCCACTGCGCTACCTGGATTTAAAATTACGACTTACGTTGCGCCAACCAAAGTGCATTTTCAAGTGTGCAAGTGGGTATTTCGAGCACTGTTGCTAGAGGTAAAGGATACAGCCTTTGGGTTTATCTCTAAGGAGATGTTCCTTCAGACAAGGAAATAAGGAGTTTGTAGTGCCATTGTTCAAGTGGTAACCACAATTACTAATCTGAAGTTACAAGGGTACTGAAAAAGAGAAGAGAGCCTGGATCGTTTAGACAGTAAGTAGAGAAGTCAGGAAAGGATGCAGGATACCAGAGAGTCTGATAGCTTGGAAGAGAAATGAAGAGGAGCTTAAGAAGCAAGGACTCAATGGGAAAGAGATTGCAAACAGTGCTGTTGATTGGAAGAGAGACAAATACCTACTACAAACCCTGAAAACCCAACATGGATCTTTCACATCAGCAGCAGAAGTTGATATGTAAGTGTAAAGCTGGCCCAACTCAAGAACACAGCCCTGTCACTACCGATAACCACGAAAACTCCATCTGCGGTCAACCTAAGATTGTACTTGAACAATGTTACACGCCATTGACACCATCAATGAGTGTAAATTTGACTATGGTTCTTTTGATTCTGTTGTAAATAGATGTACCAATAAAACATTGTTGAAATTCAGTATCGCAGGCATCTTGCTTACAATAACAGATATCAGGGCTCGAAATACTACTTGTTTATGCAGGGTAGTGCAGGTAAAATTGGAGCTGTGCAGGTATTTCTGGTGTCTACCTGCACCTAACCTGCACTGGTCCATGTACTGGGTACAGGTTAGTGCAGGTAAAATTGGGGCTGTGCAGGTATTTCTGGTGTCTACCTGCACTTAACCTGCGCTGGTCCATGTACTGGGTACAGGTTAGTGCAGGTAAAAACGGTGTAGGTATTTCTGCTGTCTACCTGCACCTTACCTGCACTGGTCCATGTAATGGGTATATACAGGTTGGTGCAGGTAAAATTGGAGCTTTGCAGGTATTTTTGATGCCTACTTGCACCTAACCTGCACTGGTCCATGTAATGGGTATATACAGTTACATGATGTAGGTGTACCTGGATTGTTATTAGTTGCATTGAATGTTACCACTATCACCTATATTAAGTAATATTCTGTAGAAAAGAAAAAAAATAGCAATAGTTCCTGAACAATTTTAGTATGAACTATACTTCCAAAATTCAGAGTGGTACAGGTACAATTTGTCTGGTGCAGGCTACTTTCAATGTTACCTGCAATAGTGCAGGTATGCAGAAAAAGTATTTCGAGCCTTGGATATAGTATGCACAGTCATGTACAAGAGAGTTTAGTAGTAGAGAGAACAGTCAACTGTTGCTTTTCTGTCCATACTTCTCGACACATATACAAAAACACTGGTTTTAAGCTTGGCAAAAAAACTGTGTTTTTGTGACCTTGAAACAATGTTTCTTTTTTAAGTTGCCTAATTCCTTGGCATCGAGTTTCTGAAAGTTTTGCCACTGTTCTTGTGAAGCTTAAGTTAAGATTTGGGTACTCTTTGTTATTCTCAGCACTTGTCGAATTACTGCCCTACCGTGATTTCCCTGTTTTTGGCCAAATAATGCAAATTTGCCCCAACACTTGCTGCCCTGTTGCCATGGCAACCAAGAATATTAAGCCAAAACTTGATAGAAAGGTATCTTGGAGTGTAATGTATCATTTAATTACACAAGATGTGCAAAAAGAACTGAAGTAATGCAGTCAGTGCTTGCAGACCTTAGCAACGTCACACAAGTACATGGCGAGGGGGGTATCCAAACTTCAGGGGGTATGTACAGGGGGGTTAGAGTTTTACAATTGCCTAATTTTTGTGATTTCTGTGTTTATATAGATCATCTCCATATTTTAGGATGCGTATTTCAAAAAGTTTGTATTAATGTCCCCCCCTAGTATAACTAGCTCGAAGAAAGCCCGGTCTCGTACGTTGTACGATTGTCGTGCGATCGCAAGGGCATTTTTGAGATAATCGTACGTGTGTCGTATAAAACTTAGGTGTCTTGTTGTGGAAAAGTGTGAGTTAGATCCGTGTCGGTGGTTGGTTCTGTCCCAGTCGTCTTGAAAAATATACGACATCAAAATCGTTCGACGAATGTATCCATAGAAAAAACGTTGGTAACACAGCGTGCATGGTAAACGATGTTTATACAGTATCGCTTGTGTGGCGGGTTTCTTTGCGGCATGTTTACACTATACACACAGACTCCCAAGTTGTAACAGTATTAGGTATATGGGTCAATTTTCACAAAAATTCCTACGGTTGATACAAAACCTGCAAATGACTACAGGTGTTGAAATGGTTCACGGAATGAAAGATATAAAATATAAGTATTTCTGGCATTTAATTAGTTCTATTCCAGTCATGGCTTTGTTAAAATCTTTTCTTGACTTATTTTTCTTTACCAATTTAAGGTATGTTGATTGGTAATTGATAGACTTGAACTTTGTATTTGACCTTTGCTGTAATACATATACCTTATCTTGTTTTTGACTAGCTTACTTCTTGTTTAATACACAGTTTTAACAATCTTAACGAAGGCATTGGTACATGGTGATAACTTTTACTCCATGTGTTGTTTTTTTTGTTAAAAGCCAACACCAAAGCCCAGCAAAAAATGAAGAATTTGAAAACTTGAGTTGGGTGTACAATGTCTTCGCTTTGGGTCTAACATAACGAACCTCTGACAAGTTCTGCAAAATTAATTTTTCTTATGCTTTGACCATGTTCTTATTTATCTTTGAGACGAGGACATAGATGCATAAGAGTAGTTTTAGATTTAAATTAGGCCATAAGATGTTTTAAAAAAGAATTATAAGTCCTGTCACTATTCATACGTTATAACAATTTTCTTTCTGTATGCCTGTACTTAGCTTGATATGGTATTTATATAAATATAATGATGAATTGTTTATTGTAAATAAAGGCTATCACTCATTAAAAATCCGTCACATGATATTAAATTACACATATATTATTCCATATGTATTGACAGTACATCTGATTTGAGCAACGAGCAACAAGACTAATAATGTGTAGTTGGGTTGCCGGCTTAAGTGACTAATTTCTTCTTTTTTTTGCAAATTATACTGAAAACCAATATGATACATTACTTTATAAGTTCACAATCTATTTTCTTTTATTCTTGACTGAGGCGAAAACAAGACATTTTAGAACTTGAACGTGTATCTCACAGTGCCTCGGTAAGTTTAATTTGCGACTGTTTTCCGGACTTTTGCTGATTTGTCGCAAATTGTGTCTTGGAGCATATAATATTTGACATTTAAAGCCCAGGTGAGCAGGTTATTGTTAAAAAATCTTTGCAATGATAAAGCAAGTTCATTTATGACGTCACAACGTAGTATGAAATATACGTAGAACCTTAAACGACTCTTGCAGTAACAGAACTGACCAAAGCGGTGAATTTCGACCAGACATTGATGATCCATATAAAAGATAACATTATATTGCGTGTTTCCCCTTGAATGTGTAAAAATATATGTTTATAAATCTATTAGAACAAAATTTGAAACCCACAAAATACTTTTTACTGAATTAATGTTGCCTTTTGGCGTCTACTTTGCGTCTACTTTGCACCCATTGACGCTTATTTGTTCCAATTTATGCGGCTAATTTTTGGTCTAGTTCGCGCGTATTCGCGGCATTTTGCCACTTGTGTTTCTTTTTCAACTTAGTTTTTTTAAACGCCATTCCATTCGATGACCTAGCTTTCGCTGGCGCAGCTAGCAAAAGAATTGGCGCCAGTTGGCGAATGTCATTCGCGAACTAGTCGCACAGTTGTCGCATATTACTCACGGTGCAATGAGATACCTCTTTTATAGGATATAAAAACAGCTGTCCGTTAAGTGATTACGTTATGTCGCTGTAATTCTAACAATTGCAAATGTATAGTGACCAAAGTTGCAACGCACATACGCATGGACTAGCTATTGGTACTGCTCTAAGCCGGTAACTCTATTCTTATATATGTGATACAATTTACTAATTGTTACAAAAGATGTGTCGTTCCTAAGATTTGTACTGTTACTAATGCATAGGAAACAAAATGTTGTATTTCGTATTATGGTCCTGAAAAAATAAGAACTTTGTTAGAATTTATCTTTGTTTTTGTTTTTTTCTAAAGATTTCGGCCAAAGTGATTCAATGAATATCAAGGTTCTCCCAAAATGCATCAGAACTGAATAAACTGAACAGATACGAACAATGTTTAAAACACATTCTCAAATACTTATATGAAGTGTCAAAAGTTTTTTGTAAATTTGAAATCTGCCAATGAATATAATTTAAAGCTAAAATGCATCAGAACTGAATAAGCTGAACAAATAGGAACAATGTTTAAAATACATTCTCACATCCTTATATGGACTGTCGAAAGCTTTTTAGAATTTGAAATCTGCCAATTAATAGAATGTAAAATGGATTTTGTGTTGAATTCCATCAATGAAATGTGATACAGCCATTCTATGTCCCTTGTCAGCGGTTCACCTAAAAAGGCTAGTTTTCCTTCCGCCCCGCTTTCGATTCTTCTTTAAAGTAGTCGTATTATTTTGCCATGGATGCTAATTTTAGGAATTAAAACATGCACGCTACTTCACGTTATACGATAAAATAGTCTCGCATACATGAAAAAGCATTCAGTACTGTGCTAAAATCTCCAAGTACTCTTTAAATAGATTAGCAAGCTCAGCCTATGGCTTAATGCAATTTGTTTGACATGGTCTGATAAAAGTTCAGTTCCAAACCAAATTGAGGGGCAATGTTAAAATCTCGTCTTGTTTTGTGTTGTCGGACATCTTGTTAACAATTCGCCGTCTTGGTGTGAACGCGTTGTCCCTCATTTATGCCAAAAATATTCACGATCTGCGAAATGTCTATACGTAAAAGAAATACATGGGTAAGGTCTGCAAAGGTTTAGTGAGTTTTACAAATACACCTCGCGTAATACACCACAAGTACTAGTGAATTAATTGATACCTAATCTGTTACAAAATAACACATTCTTCTGGAGTTTAGGACAACTTTAGGTGCCACATAATGGCACCCAACCTTCCGGTCGGATTACCTGCAGATAAGCTAGGATTTCGCTAGAGGGCACTTTTCCCACCATACACTTGGCAATGGCGTTCAATACTTGGTGAATCTGTGTATCTAAAATTGCAATTTGAATCCATCGATTTTAAAACAATCTGATCGGAATCCAAGGAGGTTTGATGTTCATTTTGACTGATAAAATATCAACGAAAAAAGGGTAACAAGGAATTCCATTGGGTGGGTACCGATACTGTGTACGGGTACAAAACCGTCTTTTTTTTCTTGACCCTCGCGGCAGCACTGCTAATTTTTGAGGGTCAACATAGACAGCATTACATAGACAATGGGAATTTACAAATTTTTAACATTTATATTCAAGATGATTAAATGCATTTGGAGGTCAGAGGCCATGCAAACAAGTATTCGTGTCCCAAGTAGATATTTTATTAAAAATGTTATGCTTTATTCAACAAAATACAAAATAGTACATTACAAATCACAACAGTGCAATAGAAAAATTACTTACAAGCATGACAGAACATTTCTGTGGTGTTTCTTAACATCACTAAGGTATAGAAAACGTTATTTTGGTCAAGAAGATTTTATATCCTTGTTTTGGTAGAGAGACTGGAAGTAATAGCTGGAGGTACCTAACGTTATAGCTAGAATCGATTTGTTGACACAATGTAGGTGTGGAATTCGTCCGAAAGGCTTCTTTTGTCCTTTTCTGGTTAGAAGCCAGTCGCCAGGTTTCAGAGTCATACATAACTGTGGAAAGTACACAGGCATTGTAGATACAGATTTGCATGGCTAGCTTTTCTGATTTCTTTTTTTCACTAGGCCTAGTCATAACACTTTTGATTGCGTTAGAATCAGGTACTTCATCATAACTATTCTAGAAAACCACTATCCTGTCCACTTACAATGAAGAACATTAGCTTAGTATTGACAATACGCCGCGCACAGGAATGGAGTAGTTTCTGGTAAGTTTTCAGTCACAAAGAAAAGACCAGAAGTCAATTTCACTTAGAAGTAGATCATATGTCAGCTTCACAATGTACAATGGATATGTACAGTATAAGCCAGTTAATTGCACAACGGATTACCACACACTTCTGTTTAATGTACGTTATCCCGAAATCCCAAAGAAGGGCGTTCCAGCTAGATAAATCTGATTATTAAACAATGCGAATAATTGCACGAAATACCAAGTTAATGGGTTGTGTAATTAATCGGCTTTTACTGTATCTGTAAACTATTATCTTATTGTAAACTGTATGTATAACTCTGTAGGCTCATACGTTTTCGCACATTCATTTGTTCCTTCACTATTCTGCTTGGAACACGACAATAGGAATCGACACTACCACCACGGAGGTCAACAACAGAAGAACAAACATTACAACAAAACGCCCGGAGACAACCGATACTACGGGTTCAACAACATCGACACTGAGAACTTTATTCTCTTCAGCTACCTCGTCTACTATAACAGATATAATAGGTAAAACTACAACTAGATCGACGACACCATTAGGTTCAACTGAAACTTCTACTCAGGGCACACAGAGGCAAACTGCAATATATACTGCTACATCTAGTACAAACGAAAGGACTAGAGAATCAAGTACTTCTACCACTGTTAATGATATAACTAGTAAAAGAACGTTAAGTACGCAAACGTATGCTACAACAACGGAAAGTTCAATAACAATAAGGACGAAACTAGAACAATCCACAGAAGCAACTACATATTTTGGGACGGCAAACTCACTTTTAAAGACAACGGGCATAACTGGTAAGAGCACAAGCGAGCCAATTACTACCTCCAGCGAAACTGTATCAAATACCTTACCAACAACAGTATCAAGTCCAGCTGAAACTACAAATGGAGGCATAGCTCAGTTAAAAACGTCAGCGAGAACAACTACCTTATTTCAGAGTACAACTCAGCCAACCACAATAGGTGTGACAACAGAAACTTTAGCCCGAAGTACAACTCAACCAACCACTTTTGGTGAGAAAACAACAACATTATCGCAAAGTACAGCTCAGCCAATAACGTCGGTAGCAGAAACCACAATCCTGTCCAAAAGTACAACTCACTCATCCACTAAGAGTGATATAGCAACAACATCATCCCAAAGCACAACACAACCAACAACTACGGTTGAGAAAACAACGACCTTGTCGCAAATCACAACTCAGCCAGCCACAACAGGTAGGGAAACAACAACCTTGTCACAAACAATAACTCAGCCAACAACTACAAGTGCGCAAACAACAACCTTGTCAAAGAGTAAAACTCAGCCAACCACTACAGGTGCGGAAACAACAACCTTGTCAAAGAGTAAAACTCAGCCAACCACTACAGGTGCGCAAACAACAACCTTGTCACAAAGTACAACCCAGCCAATCACTACAAATGTGCAAACAACAACCTTGTCACAAAGTACAACTCAGCCAACCACTACAGGTAGGGAAACAAAAACTTTGTCGCAAAGTACAACACAGCCAACCACTCCTGGTGCGAAAACAACAACCTTGTCGCAAAGTACAACCCAGCCAACCACTACACGTAGGGAAACAACAACCTTGTCGCAAAGTACAACTCAGCTAACCACTACAGGTAGGGAAACAACAACCTTGTCACAAAGTACAAACCAGCCAACCACTACAAGTGCAAAAACAACAACCTTGTCACAAAGCACAGCTCAGCCAACCTCTACAGGTGAGAAAACAACGACCTTGTCGCAAAGTACAAATCAGCCAACAACTACAAATGAGAAAACAACAACCTTGTCGAAAAGTACAACTCAGCCAACCACTACAAGTGCGAAAACAACAACCTTGTCGCCAAGTACAACTCAGCCAACCACTACAGGTAGGAAAACAACGACCTTGTCGCAAAGTACAACTCCGCCAACCACTACAAGTGCGCAAACAACAACCTTGTCACAAAACACAAACCAGCCAACCACTTCTGGTGCGGAAACAACAACCTTGTCGCAAAGTACCACTCCGCCAACCACTACAAGTGCGCAAACAACAACCTCGTCACAAAGTACAACTCAGCCAACCACTACAGGTAGTGAAACAACAACCTTGTCACAAAGCACAAACCAAGCAACTACTACAGGTGCAAAAACACCAACCTTGTCACAAAGTACAACTCAGCCAACCACTACAAGTGCGCAAACAACAACCTTGTCACAAAGTACAACTCAGCCAACCACTTCTGGTGCGGAAACAACAGCCTTGTCGCAAATCACAACACAGCCAACTACTACAGGTGCAAAAACAACAACCTTGTCGCAAAGTACAACCCAGCCAACCACTACACGTAGGGAAACAACAACCTTGTCGCAAAGTACAACTCAGCTAACCACTACAGGTAGGGAAACAACAACCTTGTCACAAAGTACAAACCAGCCAACCACTACAAGTGCAAAAACAACAACCTTGTCACAAAGCACAGCTCAGCCAACCTCTACAGGTGAGAAAACAACGACCTTGTCGCAAAGTACAAATCAGCCAACAACTACAAATGAGAAAACAACAACCTTGTCGAAAAGTACAACTCAGCCAACCACTACAAGTGCGAAAACAACAACCTTGTCGCCAAGTACAACTCAGCCAACCACTACAGGTAGGAAAACAACGACCTTGTCGCAAAGTACAACTCCGCCAACCACTACAAGTGCGCAAACAACAACCTTGTCACAAAACACAAACCAGCCAACCACTTCTGGTGCGGAAACAACAACCTTGTCGCAAAGTACCACTCCGCCAACCACTACAAGTGCGCAAACAACAACCTCGTCACAAAGTACAACTCAGCCAACCACTACAGGTAGTGAAACAACAACCTTGTCACAAAGCACAAACCAAGCAACTACTACAGGTGCAAAAACACCAACCTTGTCACAAAGTACAACTCAGCCAACCACTACAAGTGCGCAAACAACAACCTTGTCACAAAGTACAACTCAGCCAACCACTTCTGGTGCGGAAACAACAGCCTTGTCGCAAATCACAACACAGCCAACTACTACAGGTGCAAAAACAACAACCTTGTCGCAAAGTACAACTCAGCCAACCACCACAGGTGCGGAAACAACAACTTTGTCGGAAAGCACAACTCAGCCAACAACTACAAGTGTGGAAACAACAACCTTGTCACAAAGTACAACTCAGCCAACCACTACAGGTGCGGAAACAACAACCTTGTCGGAAAGCAAGGCTCAGCCAACCACTACAGGTAGGAAAACAACGACCTTGTCGCAAAGTACAAATCAGACAACAACTACAAATGAGAAAACAACAACCTTGTCGCAAAGTACAAATCAGCCAACCACTACAAGTGCGCAAACAACAACCTTGTCGCCAAGTACAACTCCGCCAACCACTACAAGTGCGCAAACAACAACCTTGTCACAAAGCACAAACCAGCCAACCACTACAGGTAGAGAAACAACAACCTTGTTACAAAGCACAGACCAGCCAACCACTTCTGGTGCGGAAACAACAACCTTGTCGAAAATCACAACACAGCCAACCACTACAGGTGCAGAAACAACAACCTTGTCGCAAAGTACAACTCAGCCAACCACTACAGGTGCGGAAACAACAACCTTGTCGGAAAGCACAACTCAGCCAACAACTACAAGTGCGGAAACAACAACCTTGTCACAAAGTACAACTCAGTCAACCACTACAGGTGCGGAAACAACAACCTTGTCGGAAAGCACAACTCAGCCAACAACTACAAGTGTGGAAACAACAACCTTGTCACAAAGTACAACTCAGCCAACCACTACAGGTGCGGAAACAACAACCTTGTCGGAAAGCACAACTCAGCCAACAACTACAGGTAGGGAATCAACAACCTTGTCGCAAAGTACAACTCAGCCAACCAGTACAATTGCGAAAACAACAACCTTGTCGCAAATCACAACACAGCCAACTACTACAGGTGCGGAAACAACAACCTTGTCACAAAGTACAACTCAGCCAACCACTACACGTAGGGAAACAACAACCTTGTCACAAAGCACAAACCAGCCAACCTCTACAGGTAGGGAAACAACAACCTTGTCGCAAAGTACCACTCCGCCAACCACTACAAGTGCGCAAACAACAACCTCGTCACAAAGTACAACTCAGCCAACCACTACAGGTAGTGAAACAACAACCTTGTCACAAAGCACAAACCAAGCAACTACTACAGGTGCAAAAACACCAACCTTGTCACAAAGTACAACTCAGCCAACCACTACAAGTGCGCAAACAACAACCTTGTCACAAAGTACAACTCAGCCAACCACTTCTGGTGCGGAAACAACAGCCTTGTCGCAAATCACAACACAGCCAACTACTACAGGTGCAAAAACAACAACCTTGTCGCAAAGTACAACTCAGCCAACCACCACAGGTGCGGAAACAACAACTTTGTCGGAAAGCACAACTCAGCCAACAACTACAAGTGTGGAAACAACAACCTTGTCACAAAGTACAACTCAGCCAACCACTACAGGTGCGGAAACAACAACCTTGTCGGAAAGCAAGGCTCAGCCAACCACTACAGGTAGGAAAACAACGACCTTGTCGCAAAGTACAAATCAGACAACAACTACAAATGAGAAAACAACAACCTTGTCGCAAAGTACAAATCAGCCAACCACTACAAGTGCGCAAACAACAACCTTGTCGCCAAGTACAACTCCGCCAACCACTACAAGTGCGCAAACAACAACCTTGTCACAAAGCACAAACCAGCCAACCACTACAGGTAGAGAAACAACAACCTTGTTACAAAGCACAGACCAGCCAACCACTTCTGGTGCGGAAACAACAACCTTGTCGAAAATCACAACACAGCCAACCACTACAGGTGCAGAAACAACAACCTTGTCGCAAAGTACAACTCAGCCAACCACTACAGGTGCGGAAACAACAACCTTGTCGGAAAGCACAACTCAGCCAACAACTACAAGTGCGGAAACAACAACCTTGTCACAAAGTACAACTCAGTCAACCACTACAGGTGCGGAAACAACAACCTTGTCGGAAAGCACAACTCAGCCAACAACTACAAGTGCGCAAACAACAACCTTGTCGCAAAGTACAACTCAGCCAACCACTACAAGTGCGAAAACAACAACTTTGTCACAAAGTACAGCTCAGCCAACCACTACAGGTAGTGAAACAACAACTTTGTCGCAAAGTACAACTCCGCCAACCACTACAAGTGCGCAAACAACAACTTTGTCACAAAGTACAACTCAGCCAACCACTACACGTAGGGAAACAACAACCTTGTCACAAAGCACAAACCGGCCAACCACTACTGGTGCGGAAACAACAACCTTGTCGCAAAGCACAACACAGCCAACCACTACAGGTGCAGAAACAACAACATTGTCACAAAGTACAACTCAGCCAACCACTACAGGTGCGGAAACAACAACCTTGTCACAAAGCACAAACCGGCCAACCACTACTGGTGCGGAAACAACAGCCTTGTCACAAAGCACCAACTGGCCAACCACTACTGGTGCGGAAACAACAACCTTGTCGCAAAGTATAACTCAGCCAACCACTACAGGTGCAGAAACAACAACCTTGTCGGAAAGCACAACCCAGCAAACAACTACTGGTGCGAAAACAACAACCTTGTCGCAAAGCACAACCGAATCAACCACCTCCGATGCAACTACAGCCACAACAACAACTCAGAGAACAACACAAGATGTAACAACTAAACTACAAAGAACAACCGATCCAACAACTACAGATTCAACAACCACAGTCCAAACCACAGCCCGGCAAACCACCCCCGATGAAATAACTACAGTAAAAACTACAACACAGCCAATCACCTTAAAATTGACAACAACAGTATCTAAGTTAACAACAACAACAGACCAAACGTCAACTCAACCAACAACCACAGATGTAAAAACAACAGCAGCCCAAACCACTCAGCCAACAACCTCAAAAGCAACAACAGCAATAGTCAAAACCACAACTCAGGCAAAAACCTCATATGCAACAACAGCGCAAACTACAACTCATCCAACAACCTCAGATGCGACAACAACAGTCCAAAGAGAAACACAGCCAACAACCTCAGACGCGACACCAAAAACCCAAAGAACAACACAGCCAACAACCTCAGATGCGACAACAACCATCCAAACGACAACTCAGCCAACAACCTTAGACGCAACGACTACAACAACCCAAACCACAATTAAGCCAACAACCACAGATGCGACAACAACATCCGAAACAACAACTCAACCAACAACCTCAGACGTAAAAACAACAACCGAAACGACAACTCAGCCAACAACTTCAGACGCAACAACAACAGTCCAAGCAACGACTCAGTCAACAACCAAAGATGCGACAACAACAGCCCAAACCACGACTCAATCAACAACCAAAGATGCGACAACAAATACCCAAACGACAACTCAGCCAATAACCTCAGATGCGACAACAGCAGCCCAAACCACAACTCAGCCAACAACCTCAGATGCAACAACAGTCCGAACCACAACTAAGCCAACAACCTTAGATGCAACAACAACAGTCCCAACAACAACTCAACCAACCACTTTAGATGCGATAAATACAGCCCCAACAACTCAGAAAACAACCCACATGGCAACTCAGCCAACAACCTCAGACACAACAACAAGAGTCCCAACCACAACTGAGCCAACAACCTTAAATTTAGCAACTACAGAATCCCAATTAACAACTCCGCCAACAACAACATCCCAAACGACAACTCAGCCAACAACCTCAGATGCGACAACAACAGTCCTAACCACAACTCAGCCAACAACCTCAGATGCGACAACAACAGCCCAAACCACAACTCAGCCAACAACCTCAGATGCAACAACAGTCCCAACCACAACTCAGCCAACAACCTCAGATGCGACAACAACAACCCAAACCACAACTCAGCCAACAATCTTAGAAGCTACAACACTGGAAGCTACAACAGACAAAACCACAACTAACCCTACAACACCAGATACGACCACAACAACAATTCAAACCACAACTCAGCCAACAACCTCAGTTGCAACAACAATAACAGTCCGAACTACAACAACTTCAACAACCTCAGATGCGAGAACAATAGCCCAAAGCACAATTCAACCAACCACATTAGATGCGAAAACTACAACCCCAACAACAATTCAGCCGACCACTTCGTATGGGACAACTACAGCCTCAACAACAACTCAATTAACCACCTTAGATGCGAAAACTACAGCGCAAATAACAACTCATCAGTCATCCACACCAGATACGACAACTGCCAAAACAACAACTCAAACAACCACACCAGATGTAACAAGTACAACCCAACCTACAACTCAGCCTACCACACCAGATGCGACAGCAACAATAGTCGAAACTACAACACAACCAACAACATCAGATGCGATGACTTCAGTCCAAACCACAATTAAGCCAACCTCTTTAGATGCGACAACTACGGCCCATACTACAACTCAGCCAACCACCTCAGAAGCAACAACTACAGCCCAAGTCACAACATGGCCAACAACATCAGATACGACAGCTACAGCCCAAACATCATCTCAGCCAACGACCTCAGGTGCGACAACTCCAGGCCCAACAACAACTCCGTCAACCACACCAGATGCGATAACTACAGCCCAAACTAAAACTCAGTCAACCACACCATATGCGACAACTACAACCCAAACAACAGTTCAGTCAACCACACCACATGCGACAACTACAGCACAAACAACAACTCAGTCAACCACCGCAGATGCGACAACTAAAGCCCAAGCAACAACTCAACCATCCGGACAAGATGCGAAAACATCTGCCAAAACAACAACTCAGACAACAACCTCAGATGCGACAACTACATCCCAAACCACAATTCAACCAACCACATCAGATTCGACAACTAAAGCCCAAACCCCAACTCAGTCAACCACAACAGATGCGACAACTACAATCAAAATTACAACTCGGTCAACCACGACAGATGAAACAACAACAGCCCAAATTACAACTCAATCAACATCACCTGATGCGACAACAACCTCTCAAACCACATCTCAGCCAACGACACCTGATGTGACAACTACAACACAAACTACACCTCATCCATCCACCCAAGATGCCACAACTACAGCCCAAACCACAACTAGGCCAACACCTTCGGTGGCGACAACAACAGCCCAAACTACACCTCGGCCAACCACCATAGATGCCGCAACGACTAAAGCCCAAACCACAACCAGGACAACCACATCAGATGCGAAAACTACAGCCCACATCACAATTCCGAAAACCAGCCCAGATGTTACAACAAATGCAGCCCAAACCACAACTTGGCCAAGTACATCAGACGCGAGAACAACTAAAATTAAAACCACTACAGCCCAATCCACAACTCACCCAACCACCTTATATGCGACAACAATAACTGCAGTCCAAGCCACGCCTCAATCGACTACTACAGTAGATGTGACAACACCAACTGCAGCCAAAACCACGCCTCAGTCGACTACAGTAGATGTGACAACACCAACTGCAGACCAAACCACGACTCAGTCGACTACTACAGTAGATGTGACAACACCAACTGCAGACCAAACCACGACTCAGCCGACAACAGTAGTTGCGACAACACCAACTGCAGCCCAAACCACGCCTCAGTCGACTACTACAGTAGATGTGACAACACCAACTACAGCCCAAACCACGCCTCAGTCGACTACTACAGTAGATGTGACAACACCAACTGCAGACCAAACCACGACACAGTCGACTACAGTAGGTGGGACAACACCAACTGCAGACCAAACCACGACTCAGTCGACTACTACAGTAGATGTGACAACACCAACTGCAAACCAAACCACTACTCAGTCAACTACCGTAGATGTGACAACACCAACTGCAGCCCAAACCACGCCTCAGTCGACTACTACAGTAGATGTGACAACACCAACTGCAGCCCAAACCACGCCTCAGTCGACTACAGTAGATGTGACAACACCAACTGCAGACCAAACCACGACTCAGTCGACTACTACAGTAGATGTGACAACACCAACTGCAGACCAAACCACGACTCAGCCGACAACAGTAGTTGCGACAACACCAACTGCAGCCAAAACCACGACTCAGTCGACTACTACAGTAGATGTGACAACACCAACTGCAGACCAAACCACGACTCAGTCAACTACTACAGTAGATGTGACAACACCAACTGCAGACCAAACCACGACACAGTCGACTACAGTAGATGTGACAACACCAACTGCAGACCAAACCACGACTCAGTCGACTACTACAGTAGATGTGACAACACCAACTGCAGACCAAACCACGACTCAGTCAACTACCGTAGATGTGACAACACCAACTGCAGCCCAAACCACGCCTCAGTCGACTACTACAGTAGATGTGACAACACCAACTGCAGCCCAGACCACGCCTCAGTCGACTACAGTAGATGTGACAACACCAACTGCAGAACAAACCACGACTCAGTCGACTACTACAGTAGATGTGACAACACCAACTGCAGACCAAACCACGACTCAGCCGACAACAGTAGTTGCGACAACACCAACTGCAGACAAAACCACGACTCAGCCGACAACAGTAGATGTGACAACACCAACTGCAGCCCAAACCACGCCTCAGTCGACCACTACAGTAGATGTGACAACACCAACTGCAGACCAAACCACGACTCAGTCGACTACTACAGTAGATGTGACAACACCAACTGCAGACCAAACCACGAATCAGCCGACAACAGTAGTTGCGACAACACCAACTGCAGCCGAAACCACGCCTCAGTCGACTACTGCAGTAGATGTGACCACACCAACTGCAGCCCAAACCACGCCTCAGTCGACTACTACAGTAGATGTGAGAACACCAACTGCAGCCCAAACCACGCTTCAGTCGACTACTACAGTAGATGTGACAACACCAACTGCAGCCAAAACCACGACTCAGTCGACTACTACAGTAGATGTGACAACACCAACTGCAGCCCAAACCACGACTCAGTCAACTACCGTAGATGTGACAACACAAACTGAAGCCCAAACCACGACTCAGCCGACAACAGTAGTTGCGACAACACCAACTGCAGCCAAAACCACGACTCAGTCGACTACTACAGTAGATGTGACAACACCAACTGCAGCCCTAACTTTGGCACAGTTGACTACCCTAAAGGTGACAACACCAACTGCAGACCAAACCACGACTCAGTCGACTACTACAGTAGATGTGACAACACCAACTCCAGCCCAAACCACACCTCAGTTGACTACTACAGTAGATGTGACAACACAAACTCCAGCCCAAACCACGCCTCAGTCGACTACTACAGTAGATGCGACAACACCAACTGCAGCCCAAACAACGCCTCAGTCGACTACTACAATAGATGTGACAACACCAACTGCAGCCCGAACCACGCCTCAGCCGACTACTACAGTAGATGTGACAACACCAACTGCAGCCCGAACCACGCCTCAGTCGACTACTACAGTAGATGTGACAATACCAACTGCAGCCCAAACCACGACTCAGTCGACTACTACAGTAGATGTGACAACACTAACTGCAGCCCAAACCACGACTCAGTCAACTACCATAGATGTGACAACACCAACTGCAGCCCAAAACACGACTCAGTCGACTACTACAGTAGATGTGACAACACCAACTGCAGCCCAAACCACGACTCAGTCGACTACTACAGTAGATGTGACAACACCAACTGCAGCCAAAACCCTGACTCAATCGACTAACGTAGATGTGACAACACCAACTGCAGACCAGACCACGCCTCAGTCGACTACTACAGTAGATGTGACAACACCAACTGCAGACCAAACCACGACTCAGTCGACTACTACAGTAGATGTGACAACACCAACTGCAGCCCAAACCACGCCTCAGTCGACTACCACAGTAGATGTTACAACACCAACTGCAGCCCAAACAACGACTCAATCGACCACCGTAGATGTAACAACACCAACTGCAGCCCAAACAACGCCTCAGTCGACTACTACAGTACATGTGACAACACCAACTGCAACCCAAACCACGGCACAGTTGACTACCCTAAAAGTGACAACACCAACTGCAGACCAAACTACGCCTCAGTCGACTACAGTAGATTTGAAAACACCAACTGCAGACCAAACAACGCCTCAGTCGACTACTACAGTAGATGTGACAACACCAACTGCAGCCCTAACCACGGCACAGTTGACTACCCTAAAAGTGACAACACCAACTGCAGCCCAAACCACGCCTCAGTCGACTACAGTAGATGTGCCAACACCAACTGCAGACCAAACCACGCCTCAGTCGACTACTACAGTAGATGTGACAACACCAACTGCAGCCCAAACCACGCCTCAGTCGACTACTACAGTAGATGTGACAACACCAACTGCAGCCCAAACCACGCCTCAGTCGACAACTACAGTAGATGTGACAACACCAACTGCAGCCCAAACCACGCCTCAGTCGACTACTACAGTACATGTGACAACACCAACTGCAGCCCTAACCACGGCACAGTTGACTACCCTAAAGGTGACAACACCAACTGCAGCCCAAACCACGCCTCAGTCGACTACCACAGTAGATGTTACAACACCAACTGCAGCCCAAACAACGACTCAATCGACCACCGTAGATGTAACAACACCAACTGCAGCCCAAACAACGCCTCAGTCGACTACTACAGTACATGTGACAACACCAACTGCAACCCAAACCACGGCACAGTTGACTACCCTAAAAGTGACAACACCAACTGCAGACCAAACTATGCCTCAGTCGACTCCAGTAGATTTGAAAACACCAACTGCAGACCAAACAACGCCTCAGTCGACTACTACAGTAGATGTGACAACACCAACTGCAGCCCTAACCACGGCACAGTTGACTACCCTAAAAGTGACAACACCAACTGCAGCCCAAACCACGCCTCAGTCGACTACAGTAGATGTGACAACACCAACTGCAGCCCAAACCACGCCTCAGTCGACTACTACAGTAGATGTGACAACACCAACTGCAGCCCAAACCACGCCTCAGTCGACTACTACAGTAGATGTGACAACACCAACTGCAGCCCAAACCACGCCTCAGTCGACAACTACAGTAGATGTGACAACACCAACTGCAGCCCAAACCACGCCTCAGTCGACTACTACAGTACATGTGACAACACCAACTGCAGCCCTAACCACGGCACAGTTGACTACCCTAAAGGTGACAACACCAACTGCAGACCAAACCACGCCTCAGTCGACTACAGTAACACCTACTCCAGCCCAAACCACACCTCAGTTGACTACTACAGTAGATGTGACAACACCAACTGCAGCCCAAACCACGCCTCAGTCGACTACTACAATAGATGTGACAACACCAACTGCAGACCAAACCACGACTCAGTCGACTACTACAGTAGATGTGACAACACCAACTCCAGCCCAAACCACGACTCAGTCAACTACCGTAGATGTGACAACACCAACTGCAGCCCAAACCACGCCTCAGTCGACTACTACAGTAGATGTGACAACACCAACTGCAGCCAAAACCACGACTCAGTCAACTACCGTAGATGTGACAACACCAACTGCAGCCCAAACCACGACTCAATCGACTACCGTAGATGTGACAACACCAACAGCAGCCCGAACCACGCCTCAGTCAACTACCGTAGATGTGACAACACCAACTGCAGCCCAAACCATGCCTCAGTCGACTACTACAGTAGATGTGACAACACCAACTGCAGCCCAAACCACGACTCAGTCAACTACCGTAGATGTGACAACACCAACTGCAGCCCAAAGCACGACTCAGTCGACTACTACAGTAGATGTGACAACACCAACTGCAGCCCAAACCACGACTCAGTCGACAACTACAGTAGATGTGACAACACCAACTGCAGCCAAAACCACGACTCAATCGACTACCGTAGATGTGACAACATCAACTGCAGTCCAGACCACGCCTCAGTCGACTACTACAGTAGATGTGACAACACCAACTGCAGCCCAAACCACGCCTCAGTCGACTACTACAGGAGATGTGTCAACACCAACTGCAGACAAAATCACGAATCAGCCGACAACAGTAGTTGCGACAACACCAACTGCAGCCGAAACCACGCCTCAGTCGACTACTGCAGTAGATGTGACCACACCAACTGCAGCCCAAACCACGCCTCAGTCGACTACTACAGTAGATGTGACAACACCAACTGCAGCCCAAACCACGACTCAGTCGACAACTACAGTAGATGTGACAACACCAACTGCAGCCAAAACCACGACTCAATCGACTACCGTAGATGTGACAACACGAACTGCAGCCCAAACCACGCCTCAGTCGAATACTACAGTATATGTGACAACACCAACTGCAGCACAAACCACGACTAAGTCAACTACAGTAGATGCGACAACACCAACTGCAGTCCAAACCACGCCTCAGTCAACTACAGTAGATGCGACAACACCAACTGCAGCAGCAACCACGACTCAATCAACTACAGTAGATGTGACAACACAAACTGCAGCCCAAACCACGACTCAGTCGACTACTACAGGAGATGTGACAACACAAACTACAGCCAAAACCACGCCTCAGTCGACTACAGTAGATGTGACAACACCTACTGCAGCCCAAACCACGCCACAGTCGACTACTACAGTAGATGTGACAACACCAACTGCAGCCCAAACCATGCCTCAGTCGACTACTACAGTATATGTGACAACACCAACTGCAGCCCAAACCACGACTCAGTCGACTACAGCAGATGTGACATCACCAACTGCAGCCCAAACCACGCCTCAGTCGACTACTACCGTAGTTGTGACAACACCAACTGCAGCCCAAACCACGACACAGTCGACTACAGTAGATGTGACAACACCAACTGCAGCCAAAACCACGACTCAGTCGACTTCTGCAGAGGTGACTACACCAACTGCAGCCAAAACCACGACTCAGTCGACTACAGTAGATGCGACAACACCAACTGCAGCCCAAACCACGCCTCAGTCCACTTCTACAGAGGTGACTTCCCCCACTGCAGCCAAAACAACGACTCAGTCGACTACAGAACGTGTGCCAACACCAACTGCAGCCCAAACCACGCCTCAGTCGACAACAGTAGATGCGACAACAGAAATTGCAGCCAAAACTATAACTTATTCGACTCCCACAACACATTTGACTCCGTCCAATGAGCAAAGCATATCTCAGTCAACAACGACCTTGTCTACAACTGGCAAAACTTCTGAATCCACAATCCAGTCAACTACTTCCTCTTCTACAAGCGACACCACATCCGAAAAATCTACTAGCCTTCCAACAGCACTGACTACAATTGACACCACAGCCCAACCAACCACCGAACTTCCAGTAACAGTCACTACGGGTGATACAACATCTCAACATTCAACCAACATTCTAACAACAGTAAATTCTGGAGACACCACAACCAAACCAACGACCGCCCTTCCAACAACGGTGACTACAGGTGACACCACAACTGTCAGTCCAACAACAGTCAGTACAGGTGACACCAAAACTGTCGGTCCAACAACATTGAGTACAAGTGACACCACAACTGTCGGTCCACTAACAGTGACGACAGGTGACACCACAACTGTCGGTCCAACAACAGTGACTACAAGTGACACCACAGCTGTCGGTCCACTAACAGTGACGACAGGTGACACCACAACTGTCGGTCCACTAACAGTGACGACAGATGACACCACAACTGTCGGACCAACAACAGTGAGTACAGGTGACACCACAACTGTCGGTCAAACAACAGTGAGTACAAGTGACACCACAACTGTCGGTCCACTAACAGTGACGACACGTGACACCACAACTGTCGGTCCAACAACAGTACTTACAGGTGACACCACAACTGTTGGTCCAACAACACTGACTACAGATGACACCACAACTGTCGGTCCAACAACAGTGACTAAAGGTGACACCACAACTGTCAGTCCAACAACGGTGACTACAGCTGGCACCAGAACTGCAATTTCGACAACAAGCCAAACGACTCCTGAAGGTACAACTCAAACAAGTACGACGGGAGCTACAACTCAAGCTGGGACTGGAAGTACAACGACAGTGACAAGTTTCAGTACAACTCAGAGTGCAACCGAAGCCACTTCGCAGCAAAGCACATCTGTGAACACTCAAACCACGGCTCCAATCACAAGCCAGACAACGATTACTCCTGCAACAGGAACCAGCACAACTCAGCCAACAACACTCTTAGCTGGAACAACTGACACAACCTTGGCCACTACTCCCTTGACTACAACTCAAGGAACATCTGGCCCAAGTACATCGCCCACAACTCCAGCAAGTACCTCCCAGCAAACAACAGCGACTGCAGGTCCAAGCACAACAGGACCAACTGCAATTTCGACAACAAGCCAAACGACTCCTGAAGATACAACTCAAACAAGTACGACGGGAGCTACAACTCAAGCTGGGACTGGAAGCACAACGACAGTGACAAGTTTCAGTACAACTCAGAGTGCAACCAAAGCCACTTCGCAGCAAAGCACATCTGTGAACACTCAAACCACGGCTCCAATCACAAGCCAGAAAACTCTTTCTCCTGCAACAGGAACCAGCACAACTCAGCCAACAAGACTCTTCACTGGAACAACTGACACAACCTTGGCCACTACTCCCTTGACTACAACTCAAGGAACATCTGACCCAAGTACAAATACATTGGTCACAACTCCAGAAAGTACCTCCCAGCAAACAACAGCGACTGCAGGTCCAAGCACAACAGGACCAACTGCAATTTCGACAACAACCCAAATGACTCCTGAAGGTACAACTCAAACAAGAACGACGGGAGCTACAACTCAAGCTGGGACTGGAAGCACAACGACAGTCACAAGTTTCAGTACAACTCAGAGTGCAACCAAAGCCACTTCGCAGCAAAGCACAGAACATACAACTCAAACCACGGCTCCAATCACAAGCCAGACAACTCTTACTCCTGCAACAGGAACCAGCACAACTCAGCCAACAACACTCTTCACTGGAACAACTGACACAACCTTGGCCACTACTCCCTTGACTACAACTCAAGGAACATCTGGCCCAAGTACAAGTACATTGGCCACAACTCCAGCAAGTACCTTACAGCAAACAACAGCGACTGCAGGTCCAAGCACAACAGGACCAACTGCAATTTCGACAACAAGCCAAACGACTCCTGAAGGTACAACTCAAACAAGTACGACGGGAGCTACAACTCAAGCTGGGACTGGAAGCACAACGACAGTGACAAGTTTCAGTACAACTCAGGGTGCAACTGAAGCCACTTCGCAGCAAAGCACATCTGTGAACACTCAAACCACGGCTCCAATCACAAGCCAGACAACTCTCACTCCTGCAACAGGAACCAGCACAACTCAGCCAACAACACTCTTCACTGGAACAACTGACACAACCTTGGCCACTACTCCCTTGACTACAACTCAAGTAACATCTGGCCCAAGTACATTGGTCACAACTCCAGCAAGTACCTCCCAGCAAACAACAGCGACTGCAGGTCCAAGCACAACAGGACCAACTGCAATTTCAACAACAAGCAAAACGACTCCTGAAGGTACAACTCAAACAAGTACGACGGGAGCTACAACTCAAGCTGGGACTGGAAGCACAACGACAGTGACAAGTTTCAGTACAACTCAGAGTGCAACCGAAGCCACTTCGCAGCAAAGCACATCTGTGAACACTCAAACCACGGCTCCAATCACAAGCCAGACAACTCTTACTCCTGCAACAGGAACCAGCACAACTCAGCCAACAACACTCTTCACTGGAACAACTGACACAACCTTGGCCACTACTCCCTTGACTACAACTCAAGGAACATCTGGCCCAAGTACATCGCCCACAACTCCAGCAAGTACCTCCCAGCAAACAACAGCGACTGCAGGTCCAAGCACAACAGGACCAACTGCAATTTCGACAACAAGCCAAACGACTCCTGAAGGTACAACTCAAACAAGTACGACGGGAGCTACAACTCAAGCTGGGACTGGAAGCACAACGACAGTGACAAGTTTCAGTACAACTCAGAGTGCAACCGAAGCCACTTCGCAGCAAAGCACAGCTGTGAACACTCAAACCACGGCTCCAATCACAAGCCAGACAACTCTTACTCCTGCAACAGGAACCAGCACAACTCAGCCAACAACACTCTTCACTGGAACAACTGACACAACCTTGGCCACTACTCCCTTGACTACAACTCAAGTAACATCTGGCCCAAGTACATTGGTCACAACTCCAGCAAGTACCTCCCAGCAAACAACAGCGACTGCAGGTCCAAGCACAACAGGACCAACTGCAATTTCAACAACAAGCCAAACGACTCCTGAAGGTACAACTCAAACAAGTACGACGGGAGCTACAACTCAAGCTGGGACTGGAAGCACAACGACAGTGACAAGTTTCAGTACAACTCAGAGTGCAACCGAAGCCACTTCGCAGCAAAGCACATCTGTGAACACTCAAACCACGGCTCCAATCACAAGCCAGACAACTCTTACTCCTGCAACAGGAACCAGCACAACTCAGCCAACAACACTCTTCACTGGAACAACTGACACAACCTTGGCCACTACTCCCTTGACTACAACTCAAGGAACATCTGGCCCAAGTACAAGTACATTGGTCACAACTCCAGAAAGTACCTCCCAGCAAACAACAGCGACTGCAGGTCCAAGCACAACAGGACCAACTGCAATTTCGACAACAAGCCAAACGACTCCTGAAGGTACAACTCAAACAAGTACGACGGGAGCTACAACTCAAGCTGGGACTGGAAGCACATCGACAGTGACAACTTTCAGTACAACTCAGAGTGCAACCGAAGCCACTTCGCAGGAAAGCACATCTGTGAACACTCAAACCACGGCTCCAATCACAAGCCAGACAACTCTTACTCCTGCAACAGGAACCAGCACAACTCAGCCAACAACACTCTTCACTGGAACAACTGACACAACCTTGGCCACTACTCCCTTGACTACAACTCAAGGAACATCTGGCCCAAGTACATTGGTCACAACTCCAGCAAGTACCTCCCAGCAAACGACAGCGACTGCAGGTCCAAGCACAACAGGACCAACTGCAATTTCGACAACAAGCCAAACGACTCCTGAAGGTACAACTCAAACAAGTACGACGGGAGCTACAACTCAAGCTGGGACTGGAAGCACAACGACAGTGACAAGTTTCAGTACAACTCAGAGTGCAACCGAAGCCACTTCGCAGCAAAGCACATCTGTGAACACTCAAACCACGGCTCCAATCACAAGCCAGACAACTCTTACTCCTGCAACAGGAACCAGCACAACTCAGCCAACAACACTCTTCACTGGAACAACTGACACAACCTTGCCCACTACTCCCTTGACTACAACTCAAGTAACATCTGGCCCAAGTACATTGGTCACAACTCCAGAAAGTACCTCCCAGCAAACAACAGCGACTGCAGGTCCAAGCACAACAGGACCAACTGCAATTTCAACAACAAGCCAAACGACTCCTGAAGGTACAACTCAAACAAGTACGACGGGAGCTACAACTCAAGCTGGGACTGGAAGCACAACGACAGTGACAAGTTTCAGTACAACTCAGAGTGCAACCGAAGCCACTTCGCAGCAAAGCACATCTGTGAACACTCAAACCACGGCTCCAATCACAAGCCAGACAACTCTTACTCCTGCAACAGGAACCAGCACAACTCAGCCAACAACACTCTTCACTGGAACAACTGACACAACCTTGGCCACTACTCCCTTGACTACAACTCAAGGAACATCTGGCCCAAGTACATCGCCCACAACTCCAGCAAGTACCTCCCAGCAAACAACAGCGACTGCAGGTCCAAGCACAACAGGACCAACTGCAATTTCGACAACAAGCCAAACGACTCCTGAAGGTACAACTCAAACAAGTACGACGGGAGCTACAACTCAAGCTGGGACTGGAAGCACAACGACAGTGACAAGTTTCAGTACAACTCAGAGTGCAACCGAAGCCACTTCGCAGCAAAGCACATCTGTGAACACTCAAACCACGGCTCCAATCACAAGCCAGACAACTCTTACTCCTGCAACAGGAACCAGCACAACTCAGCCAACAACACTCTTCACTGGAACAACTGACACAACCTTGCCCACTACTCCCTTGACTACAACTCAAGTAACATCTGGCCCAAGTACATTGGTCACAACTCCAGCAAGTACCTCCCAGCAAACAACAGCGACTGCAGGTCCAAGCACAACAGGACCAACTGCAATTTCGACAACAAGCCAAACGACTCCTGAAGGTACAACTCAAACAAGTACGACGGGAGCTACAACTCAAGCTGGGACTGGAAGCACAACGACAGTGACAAGTTTCAGTACAACTCAGAGTGCAACCGAAGCCACTTCGCAGCAAAGCACATCTGTGAACACTCAAACCACGGCTCCAATCACAAGCCAGACAACTCTTACTCCTGCAACAGGAACCAGCACAACTCAGCCAACAACACTCTTCACTGGAACAACTGACACAACCTTGGCCACTACTCCCTTGACTACAACTCAAGGAACATCTGGCCCAAGTACATCGCCCACAACTCCAGCAAGTACCTCCCAGCAAACAACAGCGACTGCAGGTCCAAGCACAACAGGACCAACTGCAATTTCGACAACAACCCAAATGACTCCTGAAGGTACAACACAAACAAGAACGACGGGAGCTACAACTCAAGCTGGGACTGGAAGCACAACGACAGTGACAAGTTTCAGTACAACTCAGAGTGCAACCAAAGCCACTTCGCAGCAAAGCAGAGAACATACAACTCAAACCACGGCTCCAATCACAAGCCAGACAACTCTTACTCCTGCAACAGGAACCAGCACAACTCAGCCAACAACACTCTTCACTGGAACAACTGACACAACCTTGGCCACTACTCCCTTGACTACAACTCAAGGAACATCTGGCCCAAGTACATCGCCCACAACTCCAGCAAGTACCTCCCAGCAAACAACAGCGACTGCAGGTCCAAGCACAACAGGACCAACTGCAATTTCGACAACAAGCCAAACGACTCCTGAAGGTACAACTCAAACAAGTACGACGGGAGCTACAACTCAAGCTGGGACCGGAAGCACAACGACAGTGACAAGTTTCAGTACAACTCAGAGTGCAACTGAAGCCACTTCGCAGCAAAGCACATCTGTGAACACTCAAACCACGGCTCCAATCACAAGCCAGACAACTCTTACTCCTGCAACAGGAACCAGCACAACTCAGCCAACAACACTCTTCACTGGAACAACTGACACAACCTTGGCCACTACTCCCTTGACTACAACCCAAGGAACATCTGGCCCAAGTACAAGTACATTGGTCACAACTCCAGCAAGTACCTCCCAGCAAACAACAGTGACTGCAGGTCCAAGCACAACAGGACCAACTGCAATTTCGACAACAAGCCAAACGACTCCTGAAGGTACAACTCAAACAAGTACGACGGGAGCTACAACTCAAGCTGGGACTGGAAGCACAACGACAGTGACAAGTTTCAGTACAACTCAGAGTGCAACCGAAGCCACTTCGCAGCAAAGCACATCTGTGGCAACTCAAACCACGGCTCTAATCACAAGCCAGACAACTCTTTCTCCTGCAACAGGAACCAGCACAACTCAGCCAACAACACTCTTCACTGGAACAACTGACACAACCTTGGCCACTACTCATGGAACATCTGGCCCAAGTACATTGGTCACAACTCCAGAAAGTACCTCCCAGCAAACAACAGCGACTGCAGGTCCAAGCACAACAGGACCAACTGCAATTTCGACAACAAGCCAAACGACTCCTGAAGGTACAACTCAAACAAGTACGACGGGAGCTACAACTCAAGCTGGGACTGGAAGCACAACGACAGTGACAAGTTTCAGTACAACTCAGAGTGCAACCGAAGCCACTTCGCAGCAAAGCACATCTGTGAACACTCAAACCACGGCTCCAATCACAAGCCAGACAACTCTTACTCCTGCAACAGGAACCAGCACAACTCAGCCAACAACACTCTTCACTGGAACAACTGACACAACCTTGGCCACTACTCCCTTGACTACAACTCAAGGAACATCTGGCCCAAGTACAAGTACATTGGCCACAACTCAAGCAAGTACCTTACAGCAAACAACAGCGACTGCAGGTCCAAGCACAACAGGACCAACTGCAATTTCGACAACAAGCCAAACGACTCCTGAAGGTACAACTCAAACAAGTACGACGGGAGCTACAACTCAAGCTGGGACCGGAAGCACAACGACAGTGACAAG
This sequence comes from Branchiostoma floridae x Branchiostoma belcheri, assembly GCA_019207045.1. NCBI lineage: Eukaryota > Metazoa > Chordata > Leptocardii > Amphioxiformes > Branchiostomatidae > Branchiostoma > Branchiostoma floridae x Branchiostoma belcheri. The sequence goes on along the minus strand of CM033041.1, from coordinate 15,212,888 downwards.
TTTCAGTACAACTCAGAGTGCAACCGAAGCCACTTCGCAGCAAAGCACATCTGTGAACACTCAAACCACGGCTCCAATCACAAGCCAGACAACTCTCACTCCTGCAACAGGAACCAGCACAACTCAGCCAACAACACTCTTCACTGGAACAACTGACACAACCTTGGCCACTACTCCCTTGACTACAACTCAAGGAACATCTGGCCCAAGTACATCGCCCACAACTCCAGCAAGTACCTCCCAGCAAACAACAGCGACTGCAGGTCCAAGCACAACAGGACCAACTGCAATTTCGACAACAAGCCAAACGACTCCTGAAGGTACAACTCAAACAAGTACGACGGGAGCTACAACTCAAGCTGGGACTGGAAGCACAACGACAGTGACAAGTTTCAGTACAACTCAGAGTGCAACCGAAGCCACTTCGCAGCAAAGCACATCTGTGAACACTCAAACCACGGCTCCAATCACAAGCCAGACAACTCTTACTCCTGCAACAGGAACCAGCACAACTCAGCCAACAACACTCTTCACTGGAACAACTGACACAACCTTGGCCACTACTCCCTTGACTACAACCCAAGGAACATCTGGCCCAAGTACAAGTACATTGGTCACAACTCCAGAAAGTACCTCCCAGCAAACAACAGCGACTGCAGGTCCAAGCACAACAGGACCAACTGCAATTTCGACAACAAGCCAAACGACTCCTGAAGGTACAACTCAAACAAGTACGACGGGAGCTACAACTCAAGCTGGGACTGGAAGCACAACGACAGTGACAAGTTTCAGTACAACTCAGAGTGCAACCGAAGCCACTTCGCAGCAAAGCACATCTGTGAACAACTCAAACCACGGCTCTAATCACAAGCCAGACAACTCTTTCTCCTGCAACAGGAACCAGCACAACTCAGCCAACAACACTCTTCACTGGAACAACTGACACAACCTTGGCCACTACTCATGGAACATCTGGCCCAAGTACATTGTTCACAACTCCAGAAAGTACCTCCCAGCAAACAACAGCGACTGCAGGTCCAAGCACAACAGGACCAACTGCAATTTCGACAACAAGCCAAACGACTCCTGAAGGTACAACTCAAACAAGTACGACGGGAGCTACAACTCAAGCTGGGACTGGAAGCACAACGACAGTGACAAGTTTCAGTACAACTCAGAGTGCAACCGAAGCCACTTCGCAGCAAAGCACATCTGTGAACACTCAAACCACGGCTCCAATCACAAGCCAGACAACTCTTACTCCTGCAACAGGAACCAGCACAACTCAGCCAACAACACTCTTCACTGGAACAACTGACACAACCTTGGCCACTACTCCCTTGACTACAACTCAAGGAACATCTGGCCCAAGTACATTGGTCACAACTCCAGAAAGTACCTCCCAGCAAACAACAGCGACTGCAGGTCCAAGCACAACAGGACCAACTGCAATTTCGACAACAAGCCAAACGACTCCTGAAGGTACAACTCAAACAAGTACGACGGGAGCTACAACTCAAGCTGGGACTGGAAGCACAACGACAGTGACAAGTTTCAGTACAACTCAGAGTGCAACCGAAGCCACTTCGCAGCAAAGCACATCTGTGAACACTCAAACCACGGCTCCAATCACAAGCCAGACAACTCTTACTCCTGCAACAGGAACCAGCACAACTCAGCCAACAACACTCTTCACTGGAACAACTGACACAACCTTGGCCACTACTCCCTTGACTACAACCCAAGGAACATCTGGCCCAAGTACAAGTACATTGGTCACAACTCCAGAAAGTACCTCCCAGCAAACAACAGCGACTGCAGGTCCAAGCACAACAGGACCAACTGCAATTTCGACAACAAGCCAAACGACTCCTGAAGGTACAACTCAAACAAGTACGACGGGAGCTACAACTCAAGCTGGGACTGGAAGCACAACGACAGTGACAAGTTTCAGTACAACTCAGAGTGCAACCGAAGCCACTTCGCAGCAAAGCACATCTGTGAACACTCAAACCACGGCTCCAATCACAAGCGAGACAACTCTTACTCCTGCAACAGGAACCAGCACAACTCAGCCAACAACACTCTTCACTGGAACAACTGACACAACCTTGGCCACTACTCCCTTGACTACAACCCAAGGAACATCTGGCCCAAGTACAAGTACATTGGTCACAACTCCAGAAAGTACCTCCCAGCAAACAACAGCGACTGCAGGTCCAAGCACAACAGGACCAACTGCAATTTCGACAACAAGCCAAACGACTCCTGAAGGTACAACTCAAACAAGTACGACGGGAGCTACAACTCAAGCTGGGACTGGAAGCACAACGACAGTGACAAGTTTCAGTACAACTCAGAGTGCAACCGAAGCCACTTCGCAGCAAAGCACATCTGTGAACACTCAAACCACGGCTCCAATCACAAGCCAGACAACTCTTACTCCTGCAACAGGAACCAGCACAACTCAGCCAACAACACTCTTCACTGGAACAACTGACACAACCTTGGCCACTACTCCCTTGACTACAACTCAAGGAACATCTGGCCCAAGTACATCGCCCACAACTCCAGCAAGTACCTCCCAGCAAACAACAGCGACTGCAGGTCCAAGCACAACAGGACCAACTGCAATTTCGACAACAAGCCAAACGACTCCTGAAGGTACAACTCAAACAAGTACGACGGGAGCTACAACTCAAGCTGGGACTGGAAGCACATCGACAGTGACAAGTTTCAGTACAACTCAGAGTGCAACCGAAGCCACTTCGCAGCAAAGCACATCTGTGAACACTCAAACCACGGCTCCAATCACAAGCCAGACAACTCTTACTCCTGCAACAGGAACCAGCACAACTCAGCCAACAACACTCTTCACTGGAACAACTGACACAACCTTGGCCACTACTCCCTTGACTACAACTCAAGGAACATCTGGCCCAAGTACATCGCCCACAACTCCAGCAAGTACCTCCCAGCAAACAACAGCGACTGCAGGTCCAAGCACAACAGGACCAACTGCAATTTCGACAACAAGCCAAACGACTCCTGAAGGTACAACTCAAACAAGTACGACGGGAGCTACAACTCAAGCTGGGACTGGAAGCACAACGACAGTGACAAGTTTCAGTACAACTCAGAGTGCAACCGAAGCCACTTCGCAGCAAAGCACATCTGTGAACACTCAAACCACGGCTCCAATCACAAGCCAGACAACTCTTACTCCTGCAACAGGAACCAGCACAACTCAGCCAACAACACTCTTCACTGGAACAACTGACACAACCTTGGCCACTACTCCCTTGACTACAACTCAAGGAACATCTGGCCCAAGTACATCGCCCACAACTCCAGCAAGTACCTCCCAGCAAACAACAGCGACTGCAGGTCCAAGCACAACAGGACCAACTGCAATTTCGACAACAAGCCAAACGACTCCTGAAGGTACAACTCAAACAAGTACGACGGGAGCTACAACTCAAGCTGGGACTGGAAGCACAACGACAGTGACAAGTTTCAGTACAACTCAGAGTGCAACCGAAGCCACTTCGCAGCAAAGCACATCTGTGAACACTCAAACCACGGCTCCAATCACAAGCCAGACAACTCTTACTCCTGCAACAGGAACCAGCACAACTCAGCCAACAACACTCTTCACTGGAACAACTGACACAACCTTGGCCACTACTCCCTTGACTACAACCCAAGGAACATCTGGCCCAAGTACAAGTACATTTGTCACAACTCCAGCAAGTACCTCCCAGCAAACAACAGCGACTGCAGGTCCAAGCACAACAGGACCAACTGCAATTTCGACAACAAGCCAAACGACTCCTGAAGGTACAACTCAAACAAGTACGACGGGAGCTACAACTCAAGCTGGGACTGGAAGCACAACGACAGTGACAAGTTTCAGTACAACTCAGAGTGCAACCGAAGCCACTTCGCAGCAAAGCACATCTGTGAACACTCAAACCACGGCTCCAATCACAAGCCAGACAACTCTTACTCCTGCAACAGGAACCAGCACAACTCAGCCAACAACACTCTTCACTGGAACAACTGACACAACCTTGGCCACTACTCCCTTGACTACAACTCAAGGAACATCTGGCCCAAGTACATCGCCCACAACTCCAGCAAGTACCTCCCAGCAAACAACAGCGACTGCAGGTCCAAGCACAACAGGACCAACTGCAATTTCGACAACAAGCCAAACGACTCCTGAAGGTACAACTCAAACAAGTACGACGGGAGCTACAACTCAAGCTGGGACTGGAAGCACAACGACAGTGACAAGTTTCAGTACAACTCAGAGTGCAACCGAAGCCACTTCGCAGCAAAGCACATCTGTGAACACTCAAACCACGGCTCCAATCACAAGCCAGACAACTCTTACTCCTGCAACAGGAACCAGCACAACTCAGCCAACAACACTCTTCACTGGAACAACTGACACAACCTTGGCCACTACTCCCTTGACTACAACTCAAGGAACATCTGGCCCAAGTACATCGCCCACAACTCCAGCAAGTACCTCCCAGCAAACAACAGCGACTGCAGGTCCAAGCACAACAGGACCAACTGCAATTTCGACAACAAGCCAAACGACTCCTGAAGGTACAACTCAAACAAGTACGACGGGAGCTACAACTCAAGCTGGGACTGGAAGCACAACGACAGTGACAAGTTTCAGTACAACTCAGAGTGCAACCGAAGCCACTTCGCAGCAAAGCACATCTGTGAACACTCAAACCACGGCTCCAATCACAAGCCAGACAACTCTTACTCCTGCAACAGGAACCAGCACAACTCAGCCAACAACACTCTTCACTGGAACAACTGACACAACCTTGGCCACTACTCCCTTGACTACAACCCAAGGAACATCTGGCCCAAGTACAAGTACATTGGTCACAACTCCAGAAAGTACCTCCCAGCAAACAACAGCGACTGCAGGTCCAAGCACAACAGGACCAACTGCAATTTCGACAACAAGCCAAACGACTCCTGAAGGTACAACTCAAACAAGTACGACGGGAGCTACAACTCAAGCTGGGACTGGAAGCACAACGACAGTGACAAGTTTCAGTACAACTCAGAGTGCAACCGAAGCCACTTCGCAGCAAAGCACATCTGTGAACACTCAAACCACGGCTCCAATCACAAGCCAGACAACTCTTACTCCTGCAACAGGAACCAGCACAACTCAGCCAACAACACTCTTCACTGGAACAACTGACACAACCTTGGCCACTACTCCCTTGACTACAACTCAAGGAACATCTGGCCCAAGTACATCGCCCACAACTCCAGCAAGTACCTCCCAGCAAACAACAGCGACTGCAGGTCCAAGCACAACAGGACCAACTGCAATTTCGACAACAAGCCAAACGACTCCTGAAGGTACAACTCAAACAAGTACGACGGGAGCTACAACTCAAGCTGGGACTGGAAGCACAACGACAGTGACAAGTTTCAGTACAACTCAGAGTGCAACCGAAGCCACTTCGCAGCAAAGCACATCTGTGAACACTCAAACCACGGCTCCAATCACAAGCCAGACAACTCTTACTCCTGCAACAGGAACCAGCACAACTCAGCCAACAACACTCTTCACTGGAACAACTGACACAACCTTGGCCACTACTCCCTTGACTACAACTCAAGGAACATCTGGCCCAAGTACATCGCCCACAACTCCAGCAAGTACCTCCCAGCAAACAACAGCGACTGCAGGTCCAAGCACAACAGGACCAACTGCAATTTCGACAACAAGCCAAACGACTCCTGAAGGTACAACTCAAACAAGTACGACGGGAGCTACAACTCAAGCTGGGACTGGAAGCACAACGACAGTGACAAGTTTCAGTACAACTCAGAGTGCAACCGAAGCCACTTCGCAGCAAAGCACATCTGTGAACACTCAAACCACGGCTCCAATCACAAGCCAGACAACTCTTACTCCTGCAACAGGAACCAGCACAACTCAGCCAACAACACTCTTCACTGGAACAACTGACACAACCTTGGCCACTACTCCCTTGACTACAACTCAAGGAACATCTGGCCCAAGTACATCGCCCAAACTCCAGCAAGTACCTCCCAGCAAACAACAGCGACTGCAGGTCCAAGCACAACAGGACCAACTGCAATTTCGACAACAAGCCAAACGACTCCTGAAGGTACAACTCAAACAAGTACGACGGGAGCTACAACTCAAGCTGGGACTGGAAGCACAACGACAGTGACAAGTTTCAGTACAACTCAGAGTGCAACCGAAGCCACTTCGCAGCAAAGCACATCTGTGAACACTCAAACCACGGCTCCAATCACAAGCCAGACAACTCTTACTCCTGCAACAGGAACCAGCACAACTCAGCCAACAACACTCTTCACTGGAACAACTGACACAACCTTGGCCACTACTCAAGGAACATCTGGCCCAAGTACATCGCCCACAACTCCAGCAAGTACCTCCCAGCAAACAACAGCGACTGCAGGTCCAAGCACAACAGGACCAACTGCAATTTCGACAACAAGCCAAACGACTCCTGAAGGTACAACTCAAACAAGTACGACGGGAGCTACAACTCAAGCTGGGACTGGAAGCACAACGACAGTGACAAGTTTCAGTACAACTCAGAGTGCAACCGAAGCCACTTCGCAGCAAAGCACATCTGTGAACACTCAAACCACGGCTCCAATCACAAGCCAGACAACTCTTACTCCTGCAACAGGAACCAGCACAACTCAGCCAACAACACTCTTCACTGGAACAACTGACACAACCTTGGCCACTACTCCCTTGACTACAACCCAAGGAACATCTGGCCCAAGTACAAGTACATTGGTCACAACTCCAGCAAGTACCTCCCAGCAAACAACAGCGACTGCAGGTCCAAGCACAACAGGACCAACTGCAATTTCGACAACAAGCCAAACGACTCCTGAAGGTACAACTCAAACAAGTACGACGGGAGCTACAACTCAAGCTGGGACTGGAAGCACAACGACAGTGACAAGTTTCAGTACAACTCAGAGTGCAACCGAAGCCACTTCGCAGCAAAGCACATCTGTGAACACTCAAACCACGGCTCCAATCACAAGCCAGACAACTCTTACTCCTGCAACAGGAACCAGCACAACTCAGCCAACAACACTCTTCACTGGAACAACTGACACAACCTTGGCCACTACTCATGGAACATCTGGCCCAAGTACATTGTTCACAACTCCAGAAAGTACCTCCCAGCAAACAACAGCGACTGCAGGTCCAAGCACAACAGGACCAACTGCAATTTCGACAACAAGCCAAACGACTCCTGAAGGTACAACTCAAACAAGTACGACGGGAGCTACAACTCAAGCTGGGACTGGAAGCACAACGACAGTGACAAGTTTCAGTACAACTCAGAGTGCAACCGAAGCCACTTCGCAGCAAAGCACATCTGTGAACACTCAAACCACGGCTCCAATCACAAGCCAGACAACTCTTACTCCTGCAACAGGAACCAGCACAACTCAGCCAACAACACTCTTCACTGGAACAACTGACACAACCTTGGCCACTACTCCCTTGACTACAACTCAAGGAACATCTGGCCCAAGTACATTGGTCACAACTCCAGAAAGTACCTCCCAGCAAACAACAGCGACTGCAGGTCCAAGCACAACAGGACCAACTGCAATTTCGACAACAAGCCAAACGACTCCTGAAGGTACAACTCAAACAAGTACGACGGGAGCTACAACTCAAGCTGGGACTGGAAGCACAACGACAGTGACAAGTTTCAGTACAACTCAGAGTGCAACCGAAGCCACTTCGCAGCAAAGCACATCTGTGAACACTCAAACCACGGCTCCAATCACAAGCCAGACAACTCTTACTCCTGCAACAGGAACCAGCACAACTCAGCCAACAACACTCTTCACTGGAACAACTGACACAACCTTGGCCACTACTCCCTTGACTACAACCCAAGGAACATCTGGCCCAAGTACAAGTACATTGGTCACAACTCCAGAAAGTACCTCCCAGCAAACAACAGCGACTGCAGGTCCAAGCACAACAGGACCAACTGCAATTTCGACAACAAGCCAAACGACTCCTGAAGGTACAACTCAAACAAGTACGACGGGAGCTACAACTCAAGCTGGGACTGGAAGCACAACGACAGTGACAAGTTTCAGTACAACTCAGAGTGCAACCGAAGCCACTTCGCAGCAAAGCACATCTGTGAACACTCAAACCACGGCTCCAATCACAAGCCAGACAACTCTTACTCCTGCAACAGGAACCAGCACAACTCAGCCAACAACACTCTTCACTGGAACAACTGACACAACCTTGGCCACTACTCCCTTGACTACAACCAAGGAACATCTGGCCCAAGTACAAGTACATTGGTCACAACTCCAGAAAGTACCTCCCAGCAAACAACAGCGACTGCAGGTCCAAGCACAACAGGACCAACTGCAATTTCGACAACAAGCCAAACGACTCCTGAAGGTACAACTCAAACAAGTACGACGGGAGCTACAACTCAAGCTGGGACTGGAAGCACAACGACAGTGACAAGTTTCAGTACAACTCAGAGTGCAACCGAAGCCACTTCGCAGCAAAGCACATCTGTGAACACTCAAACCACGGCTCCAATCACAAGCCAGACAACTCTTACTCCTGCAACAGGAACCAGCACAACTCAGCCAACAACACTCTTCACTGGAACAACTGACACAACCTTGGCCACTACTCCCTTGACTACAACTCAAGGAACATCTGGCCCAAGTACATCGCCCACAACTCCAGCAAGTACCTCCCAGCAAACAACAGCGACTGCAGGTCCAAGCACAACAGGACCAACTGCAATTTCGACAACAAGCCAAACGACTCCTGAAGGTACAACTCAAACAAGTACGACGGGAGCTACAACTCAAGCTGGGACTGGAAGCACAACGACAGTGACAAGTTTCAGTACAACTCAGAGTGCAACCGAAGCCACTTCGCAGCAAAGCACATCTGTGAACACTCAAACCACGGCTCCAATCACAAGCCAGACAACTCTTACTCCTGCAACAGGAACCAGCACAACTCAGCCAACAACACTCTTCACTGGAACAACTGACACAACCTTGGCCACTACTCCCTTGACTACAACCCAAGGAACATCTGGCCCAAGTACAAGTACATTGGTCACAACTCCAGAAAGTACCTCCCAGCAAACAACAGCGACTGCAGGTCCAAGCACAACAGGACCAACTGCAATTTCGACAACAAGCCAAACGACTCCTGAAGGTACAACTCAAACAAGTACGACGGGAGCTACAACTCAAGCTGGGACTGGAAGCACAACGACAGTGACAAGTTTCAGTACAACTCAGAGTGCAACCGAAGCCACTTCGCAGCAAAGCACATCTGTGAACACTCAAACCACGGCTCCAATCACAAGCCAGACAACTCTTACTCCTGCAACAGGAACCAGCACAACTCAGCCAACAACACTCTTCACTGGAACAACTGACACAACCTTGGCCACTACTCCCTTGACTACAACTCAAGGAACATCTGGCCCAAGTACATCGCCCACAACTCCAGCAAGTACCTCCCAGCAAACAACAGCGACTGCAGGTCCAAGCACAACAGGACCAACTGCAATTTCGACAACAAGCCAAACGACTCCTGAAGGTACAACTCAAACAAGTACGACGGGAGCTACAACTCAAGCTGGGACTGGAAGCACAACGACAGTGACAAGTTTCAGTACAACTCAGAGTGCAACCGAAGCCACTTCGCAGCAAAGCACATCTGTGAACACTCAAACCACGGCTCCAATCACAAGCCAGACAACTCTTACTCCTGCAACAGGAACCAGCACAACTCAGCCAACAACACTCTTCACTGGAACAACTGACACAACCTTGGCCACTACTCCCTTGACTACAACTCAAGGAACATCTGGCCCAAGTACATCGCCCACAACTCCAGCAAGTACCTCCCAGCAAACAACAGCGACTGCAGGTCCAAGCACAACAGGACCAACTGCAATTTCGACAACAAGCCAAACGACTCCTGAAGGTACAACTCAAACAAGTACGACGGGAGCTACAACTCAAGCTGGGACTGGAAGCACAACGACAGTGACAAGTTTCAGTACAACTCAGAGTGCAACCGAAGCCACTTCGCAGCAAAGCACATCTGTGAACACTCAAACCACGGCTCCAATCACAAGCCAGACAACTCTTACTCCTGCAACAGGAACCAGCACAACTCAGCCAACAACACTCTTCACTGGAACAACTGACACAACCTTGGCCACTACTCCCTTGACTACAACTCAAGGAACATCTGGCCCAAGTACATTGGTCACAACTCCAGAAAGTACCTCCCAGCAAACAACAGCGACTGCAGGTCCAAGCACAACAGGACCAACTGCAATTTCGACAACAAGCCAAACGACTCCTGAAGGTACAACTCAAACAAGTACGACGGGAGCTACAACTCAAGCTGGGACTGGAAGCACAACGACAGTGACAAGTTTCAGTACAACTCAGAGTGCAACCGAAGCCACTTCGCAGCAAAGCACATCTGTGAACACTCAAACCACGGCTCCAATCACAAGCCAGACAACTCTTACTCCTGCAACAGGAACCAGCACAACTCAGCCAACAACACTCTTCACTGGAACAACTGACACAACCTTGGCCACTACTCCCTTGACTACAACCCAAGGAACATCTGGCCCAAGTACAAGTACATTGGTCACAACTCCAGAAAGTACCTCCCAGCAAACAACAGCGACTGCAGGTCCAAGCACAACAGGACCAACTGCAATTTCGACAACAAGCCAAACGACTCCTGAAGGTACAACTCAAACAAGTACGACGGGAGCTACAACTCAAGCTGGGACTGGAAGCACAACGACAGTGACAAGTTTCAGTACAACTCAGAGTGCAACCGAAGCCACTTCGCAGCAAAGCACATCTGTGAACACTCAAACCACGGCTCCAATCACAAGCCAGACAACTCTTACTCCTGCAACAGGAACCAGCACAACTCAGCCAACAACACTCTTCACTGGAACAACTGACACAACCTTGGCCACTACTCCCTTGACTACAACTCAAGGAACATCTGGCCCAAGTACATCGCCCACAACTCCAGCAAGTACCTCCCAGCAAACAACAGCGACTGCAGGTCCAAGCACAACAGGACCAACTGCAATTTCGACAACAAGCCAAACGACTCCTGAAGGTACAACTCAAACAAGTACGACGGGAGCTACAACTCAAGCTGGGACTGGAAGCACAACGACAGTGACAAGTTTCAGTACAACTCAGAGTGCAACCGAAGCCACTTCGCAGCAAAGCACATCTGTGAACACTCAAACCACGGCTCCAATCACAAGCCAGACAACTCTTACTCCTGCAACAGGAACCAGCACAACTCAGCCAACAACACTCTTCACTGGAACAACTGACACAACCTTGGCCACTACTCCCTTGACTACAACTCAAGGAACATCTGGCCCAAGTACATCGCCCACAACTCCAGCAAGTACCTCCCAGCAAACAACAGCGACTGCAGGTCCAAGCACAACAGGACCAACTGCAATTTCGACAACAAGCCAAACGACTCCTGAAGGTACAACTCAAACAAGTACGACGGGAGCTACAACTCAAGCTGGGACTGGAAGCACAACGACAGTGACAAGTTTCAGTACAACTCAGAGTGCAACCGAAGCCACTTCGCAGCAAAGCACATCTGTGAACACTCAAACCACGGCTCCAATCACAAGCCAGACAACTCTTACTCCTGCAACAGGAACCAGCACAACTCAGCCAACAACACTCTTCACTGGAACAACTGACACAACCTTGGCCACTACTCCCTTGACTACAACCCAAGGAACATCTGGCCCAAGTACATTGGTCACAACTCCAGCAAGTACCTCCCAGCAAACAACAGCGACTGCAGGTCCAAGCACAACAGGACCAACTGCAATTTCGACAACAAGCCAAACGACTCCTGAAGGTACAACTCAAACAAGTACGACGGGAGCTACAACTCAAGCTGGGACTGGAAGCACAACGACAGTGACAAGTTTCAGTACAACTCAGAGTGCAACCGAAGCCACTTCGCAGCAAAGCACATCTGTGAACACTCAAACCACGGCTCCAATCACAAGCCAGACAACTCTTACTCCTGCAACAGGAACCAGCACAACTCAGCCAACAACACTCTTCACTGGAACAACTGACAAAACCTTGGCCACTACTCCCTTGACTACAACCCAAGGAACATCTGGCCCAAGTACAAGTACATTGGTCACAACTCCAGAAAGTACCTCCCAGCAAACAACAGCGACTGCAGGTCCAAGCACAACAGGACCAACTGCAATTTCGACAACAAGCCAAACGACTCCTGAAGGTACAACTCAAACAAGTACGACGGGAGCTACAACTCAAGCTGGGACTGGAAGCACAACGACAGTGACAAGTTTCAGTACAACTCAGAGTGCAACCGAAGCCACTTCGCAGCAAAGCACATCTGTGAACACTCAAACCACGGCTCCAATCACAAGCCAGACAACTCTTACTCCTGCAACAGGAACCAGCACAACTCAGCCAACAACACTCTTCACTGGAACAACTGACACAACCTTGGCCACTACTCCCTTGACTACAACTCAAGGAACATCTGGCCCAAGTACATTGGTCACAACTCCAGAAAGTACCTCCCAGCAAACAACAGCGACTGCAGGTCCAAGCACAACAGGACCAACTGCAATTTCGACAACAAGCCAAACGACTCCTGAAGGTACAACTCAAACAAGTACGACGGGAGCTACAACTCAAGCTGGGACTGGAAGCACAACGACAGTGACAAGTTTCAGTACAACTCAGAGTGCAACCGAAGCCACTTCGCAGCAAAGCACATCTGTGAACACTCAAACCACGGCTCCAATCACAAGCCAGACAACTCTTACTCCTGCAACAGGAACCAGCACAACTCAGCCAACAACACTCTTCACTGGAACAACTGACACAACCTTGGCCACTACTCCCTTGACTACAACCCAAGGAACATCTGGCCCAAGTACAAGTACATTGGTCACAACTCCAGAAAGTACCTCCCAGCAAACAACAGCGACTGCAGGTCCAAGCACAACAGGACCAACTGCAATTTCGACAACAAGCCAAACGACTCCTGAAGGTACAACTCAAACAAGTACGACGGGAGCTACAACTCAAGCTGGGACTGGAAGCACAACGACAGTGACAAGTTTCAGTACAACTCAGAGTGCAACCGAAGCCACTTCGCAGCAAAGCACATCTGTGAACACTCAAACCACGGCTCCAATCACAAGCCAGACAACTCTTACTCCTGCAACAGGAACCAGCACAACTCAGCCAACAACACTCTTCACTGGAACAACTGACACAACCTTGGCCACTACTCCCTTGACTACAACCCAAGGAACATCTGGCCCAAGTACAAGTACATTGGTCACAACTCCAGCAAGTACCTCCCAGCAAACAACAGCGACTGCAGGTCCAAGCACAACAGGACCAACTGCAATTTCGACAACAAGCCAAACGACTCCTGAAGGTACAACTCAAACAAGTACGACGGGAGCTACAACTCAAGCTGGGACTGGAAGCACAACGACAGTGACAAGTTTCAGTACAACTCAGAGTGCAACCGAAGCCACTTCGCAGCAAAGCACATCTGTGAACACTCAAACCACGGCTCCAATCACAAGCCAGACAACTCTTACTCCTGCAACAGGAACCAGCACAACTCAGCCAACAACACTCTTCACTGGAACAACTGACACAACCTTGGCCACTACTCATGGAACATCTGGCCCAAGTACATTGTCACAACTCCAGAAAGTACCTCCCAGCAAACAACAGCGACTGCAGGTCCAAGCACAACAGGACCAACTGCAATTTCGACAACAAGCCAAACGACTCCTGAAGGTACAACTCAAACAAGTACGACGGGAGCTACAACTCAAGCTGGGACTGGAAGCACAACGACAGTGACAAGTTTCAGTACAACTCAGAGTGCAACCGAAGCCACTTCGCAGCAAAGCACATCTGTGAACACTCAAACCACGGCTCCAATCACAAGCCAGACAACTCTTACTCCTGCAACAGGAACCAGCACAACTCAGCCAACAACACTCTTCACTGGAACAACTGACACAACCTTGGCCACTACTCCCTTGACTACAACTCAAGGAACATCTGGCCCAAGTACATTGGTCACAACTCCAGAAAGTACCTCCCAGCAAACAACAGCGACTGCAGGTCCAAGCACAACAGGACCAACTGCAATTTCGACAACAAGCCAAACGACTCCTGAAGGTACAACTCAAACAAGTACGACGGGAGCTACAACTCAAGCTGGGACTGGAAGCACAACGACAGTGACAAGTTTCAGTACAACTCAGAGTGCAACCGAAGCCACTTCGCAGCAAAGCACATCTGTGAACACTCAAACCACGGCTCCAATCACAAGCCAGACAACTCTTACTCCTGCAACAGGAACCAGCACAACTCAGCCAACAACACTCTTCACTGGAACAACTGACACAACCTTGGCCACTACTCCCTTGACTACAACCCAAGGAACATCTGGCCCAAGTACAAGTACATTGGTCACAACTCCAGAAAGTACCTCCCAGCAAACAACAGCGACTGCAGGTCCAAGCACAACAGGACCAACTGCAATTTCGACAACAAGCCAAACGACTCCTGAAGGTACAACTCAAACAAGTACGACGGGAGCTACAACTCAAGCTGGGACTGGAAGCACAACGACAGTGACAAGTTTCAGTACAACTCAGAGTGCAACCGAAGCCACTTCGCAGCAAAGCACATCTGTGAACACTCAAACCACGGCTCCAATCACAAGCCAGACAACTCTTACTCCTGCAACAGGAACCAGCACAACTCAGCCAACAACACTCTTCACTGGAACAACTGACACAACCTTGGCCACTACTCCCTTGACTACAACCCAAGGAACATCTGGCCCAAGTACAAGTACATTGGTCACAACTCCAGAAAGTACCTCCCAGCAAACAACAGCGACTGCAGGTCCAAGCACAACAGGACCAACTGCAATTTCGACAACAAGCCAAACGACTCCTGAAGGTACAACTCAAACAAGTACGACGGGAGCTACAACTCAAGCTGGGACTGGAAGCACAACGACAGTGACAAGTTTCAGTACAACTCAGAGTGCAACCGAAGCCACTTCGCAGCAAAGCACATCTGTGAACACTCAAACCACGGCTCCAATCACAAGCCAGACAACTCTTACTCCTGCAACAGGAACCAGCACAACTCAGCCAACAACACTCTTCACTGGAACAACTGACACAACCTTGGCCACTACTCCCTTGACTACAACTCAAGGAACATCTGGCCCAAGTACATCGCCCACAACTCCAGCAAGTACCTCCCAGCAAACAACAGCGACTGCAGGTCCAAGCACAACAGGACCAACTGCAATTTCGACAACAAGCCAAACGACTCCTGAAGGTACAACTCAAACAAGTACGACGGGAGCTACAACTCAAGCTGGGACTGGAAGCACAACGACAGTGACAAGTTTCAGTACAACTCAGAGTGCAACCGAAGCCACTTCGCAGCAAAGCACATCTGTGAACACTCAAACCACGGCTCCAATCACAAGCCAGACAACTCTTACTCCTGCAACAGGAACCAGCACAACTCAGCCAACAACACTCTTCACTGGAACAACTGACACAACCTTGGCCACTACTCCCTTGACTACAACCCAAGGAACATCTGGCCCAAGTACAAGTACATTGGTCACAACTCCAGAAAGTACCTCCCAGCAAACAACAGCGACTGCAGGTCCAAGCACAACAGGACCAACTGCAATTTCGACAACAAGCCAAACGACTCCTGAAGGTACAACTCAAACAAGTACGACGGGAGCTACAACTCAAGCTGGGACTGGAAGCACAACGACAGTGACAAGTTTCAGTACAACTCAGAGTGCAACCGAAGCCACTTCGCAGCAAAGCACATCTGTGAACACTCAAACCACGGCTCCAATCACAAGCCAGACAACTCTTACTCCTGCAACAGGAACCAGCACAACTCAGCCAACAACACTCTTCACTGGAACAACTGACACAACCTTGGCCACTACTCCCTTGACTACAACTCAAGGAACATCTGGCCCAAGTACATCGCCCACAACTCCAGCAAGTACCTCCCAGCAAACAACAGCGACTGCAGGTCCAAGCACAACAGGACCAACTGCAATTTCGACAACAAGCCAAACGACTCCTGAAGGTACAACTCAAACAAGTACGACGGGAGCTACAACTCAAGCTGGGACTGGAAGCACAACGACAGTGACAAGTTTCAGTACAACTCAGAGTGCAACCGAAGCCACTTCGCAGCAAAGCACATCTGTGAACACTCAAACCACGGCTCCAATCACAAGCCAGACAACTCTTACTCCTGCAACAGGAACCAGCACAACTCAGCCAACAACACTCTTCACTGGAACAACTGACACAACCTTGGCCACTACTCCCTTGACTACAACTCAAGGAACATCTGGCCCAAGTACATTGGTCACAACTCCAGAAAGTACCTCCCAGCAAACAACAGCGACTGCAGGTCCAAGCACAACAGGACCAACTGCAATTTCGACAACAAGCCAAACGACTCCTGAAGGTACAACTCAAACAAGTACGACGGGAGCTACAACTCAAGCTGGGACTGGAAGCACAACGACAGTGACAAGTTTCAGTACAACTCAGAGTGCAACCGAAGCCACTTCGCAGCAAAGCACATCTGTGAACACTCAAACCACGGCTCCAATCACAAGCCAGACAACTCTTACTCCTGCAACAGGAACCAGCACAACTCAGCCAACAACACTCTTCACTGGAACAACTGACACAACCTTGGCCACTACTCCCTTGACTACAACCCAAGGAACATCTGGCCCAAGTACAAGTACATTGGTCACAACTCCAGAAAGTACCTCCCAGCAAACAACAGCGACTGCAGGTCCAAGCACAACAGGACCAACTGCAATTTCGACAACAAGCCAAACGACTCCTGAAGGTACAACTCAAACAAGTACGACGGGAGCTACAACTCAAGCTGGGACTGGAAGCACAACGACAGTGACAAGTTTCAGTACAACTCAGAGTGCAACCGAAGCCACTTCGCAGCAAAGCACATCTGTGAACACTCAAACCACGGCTCCAATCACAAGCCAGACAACTCTTACTCCTGCAACAGGAACCAGCACAACTCAGCCAACAACACTCTTCACTGGAACAACTGACACAACCTTGGCCACTACTCCCTTGACTACAACTCAAGGAACATCTGGCCCAAGTACATCGCCCACAACTCCAGCAAGTACCTCCCAGCAAACAACAGCGACTGCAGGTCCAAGCACAACAGGACCAACTGCAATTTCGACAACAAGCCAAACGACTCCTGAAGGTACAACTCAAACAAGTACGACGGGAGCTACAACTCAAGCTGGGACTGGAAGCACAACGACAGTGACAAGTTTCAGTACAACTCAGAGTGCAACCGAAGCCACTTCGCAGCAAAGCACATCTGTGAACACTCAAACCACGGCTCCAATCACAAGCCAGACAACTCTTACTCCTGCAACAGGAACCAGCACAACTCAGCCAACAACACTCTTCACTGGAACAACTGACACAACCTTGGCCACTACTCCCTTGACTACAACTCAAGGAACATCTGGCCCAAGTACATCGCCCACAACTCCAGCAAGTACCTCCCAGCAAACAACAGCGACTGCAGGTCAAGCACAACAGGACCAACTGCAATTTCGACAACAAGCCAAACGACTCCTGAAGGTACAACTCAAACAAGTACGACGGGAGCTACAACTCAAGCTGGGACTGGAAGCACAACGACAGTGACAAGTTTCAGTACAACTCAGAGTGCAACCGAAGCCACTTCGCAGCAAAGCACATCTGTGAACACTCAAACCACGGCTCCAATCACAAGCCAGACAACTCTTACTCCTGCAACAGGAACCAGCACAACTCAGCCAACAACACTCTTCACTGGAACAACTGACACAACCTTGGCCACTACTCCCTTGACTACAACCCAAGGAACATCTGGCCCAAGTACATTGGTCACAACTCCAGCAAGTTCCTCCCAGCAAACAACAGCGACTGCAGGTCCAAGCACAACAGGACCAACTGCAATTTCGACAACAAGCCAAACGACTCCTGAAGGTACAACTCAAACAAGTACGATTGGAGCTACAACTCAAGCTGGGACTGGAAGCACAACGACAGTGACAAGTTTCAGTACAACTCAGAGTGCAACCGAAGCCACTTCGCAGCAAAACACATCTGTGAACACTCAAACCACGGCTCCAATCACAAGCCAGACAACTCTTACTCCTGCAACAGGAACCAGCACAACTCAGCCAACAACACTCTTCACTGGAACAACTGACAAACCTTGGCCACTACTCCCTTGACTACAACCCAAGGAACATCTGGCCCAAGTACAAGTACATTGGTCACAACTCCAGAAAGTACCTCCCAGCAAACAACAGCGACTGCAGGTCCAAGCACAACAGGACCAACTGCAATTTCGACAACAAGCCAAACGACTCCTGAAGGTACAACTCAAACAAGTACGCGGGAGCTACAACTCAAGCTGGGACTGGAAGCACAACGACAGTGACAAGTTTCAGTACAACTCAGAGTGCAACCGAAGCCACTTCGCAGCAAAGCACATCTGTGAACACTCAAACCACGGCTCCAATCACAAGCCAGACAACTCTTACTCCTGCAACAGGAACCAGCACAACTCAGCCAACAACACTCTTCACTGGAACAACTGACACAACATTGGCCACTACTCCCTTGACTACAACTCAAGGAACATCTGGCCCAAGTACATCGCCCACAACTCCAGCAAGTACCTCCCAGCAAACAACAGCGACTGCAGGTTCAAGCACAACAGGACCAACTGCAATTTCGACAACAAGCCAAACGACTCCTGAAGGTACAACTCAAACAAGTACGACGGGAGCTACAACTCAAGCTGGGACTGGAAGCACAACGACAGTGACAAGTTTCAGTACAACTCAGAGTGCAACCGAAGCCACTTCGCAGCAAAGCACATCTGTGAACACTCAAACCACGGCTCCAATCACAAGCCAGACAACTCTTACTCCTGCAACAGGAACCAGCACAACTCAGCCAACAACACTCTTCACTGGAACAACTGACACAACCTTGGCCACTACTCCCTTGACTACAACCCAAGGAACATCTGGCCCAAGTACATTGGTCACAACTCCAGCAAGTTCCTCCCAGCAAACAACAGCGACTGCAGGTCCAAGCACAACAGGACCAACTGCAATTTCGACAACAAGCCAAACGACTCCTGAAGGTACAACTCAAACAAGTACGATTGGAGCTACAACTCAAGCTGGGACTGGAAGCACAACGACAGTGACAAGTTTCAGTACAACTCAGAGTGCAACCGAAGCCACTTCGCAGCAAAGCACATCTGTGAACACTCAAACCACGGCTCCAATCACAAGCCAGACAACTCTTACTCCTGCAACAGGAACCAGCACAACTCAGCCAACAACACTCTTCACTGGAACAACTGACAAACCTTGGCCACTACTCCCTTGACTACAACCCAAGGAACATCTGGCCCAAGTACAAGTACATTGGTCACAACTCCAGAAAGTACCTCCCAGCAAACAACAGCGACTGCAGGTCCAAGCACAACAGGACCAACTGCAATTTCGACAACAAGCCAAACGACTCCTGAAGGTACAACTCAAACAAGTACGACGGGAGCTACAACTCAAGCTGGGACTGGAAGCACAACGACAGTGACAAGTTTCAGTACAACTCAGAGTGCAACCGAAGCCACTTCGCAGCAAAGCACATCTGTGAACACTCAAGCCACGGCTCCAATCACAAGCCAGACAACTCTTACTCCTGCAACAGGAACCAGCACAACTCAGCCAACAACACTCTTCACTGGAACAACTGACACAACCTTGGCCACTACTCCCTTGACTACAACCCAAGGAACATCTGGCCCAAGCACATTGGTCACAACTCCAGCAAGTACCTCCCAGCAAACAACAGCGACTGCAGGTCCAAGCACAACAGGACCAACTGCAATTTCGACAACAAGCCAAACGACTCCTGAAGGTACAACTCAAACAAGTACGACTGGAGCTACAACTCAAGCTGGGACTGGAAGCACAACGACAGTGACAAGTTTCAGTACAACTCAGAGTGCAACCGAAGCCACTTCGCAGCAAAACACATCTGTGAACACTCAAACCACGGCTCCAATCACAAGCCAGACAACTCTTACTCCTGCAACAGGAACCAGCACAACTCAGCCAACAACACTCTTCACTGGAACAACTGACACAACCTTGGCCACTACTCCCTTGACTACAACTCAAGGAACATCTGGCCCAAGTACATCGCCCACAACTCCAGCAAGTACCTCCCAGCAAGCAACAGCGACTGCAGGTCCAAGCACAACAGGACCAACTGCAATTTCGACAACAAGCCAAACGACTCCTGAAGGTACAACTCAAACAAGTACGACGGGAGCTACAACTCAAGCTGGGACTGGAAGCACATCGACAGTGACAAGTTTCAGTACAACTCAGAGTGCAACTGAAGCCACTTCGCAGCAAAGCACAGCTGTGAACACTCAAACCACGGCTCCAATCACAAGCCAGACAACTCTTACTCCTGCAACAGGAACCAGCACAACTCAGCCAACAACACTCTTCACTGGAACAACTGACACAACCTTGGCCACTACTCCCTTGACTACAACCCAAGGAACATCTGGCCCAAGTACATTGGTCACAACTCCAGCAAGTTCCTCCCAGCAAACAACAGCGACTGCAGGTCCAAGCACAACAGGACCAACTGCAATTTCGACAACAAGCCAAACGACTCCTGAAGGTACAACTCAAACAAGTACGATTGGAGCTACAACTCAAGCTGGGACTGGAAGCACAACGACAGTGACAAGTTTCAGTACAACTCAGAGTGCAACCGAAGCCACTTCGCAGCAAAACACATCTGTGAACACTCAAACCACGGCTCCAATCACAAGCCAGACAACTCTTACTCCTGCAACAGGAACCAGCACAACTCAGCCAACAACACTCTTCACTGGAACAACTGACACAACCTTGGCCACTACTCCCTTGACTACAACCCAAGGAACATCTGGCCCAAGTACAAGTACATTGGTCACAACTCCAGAAAGTACCTCCCAGCAAACAACAGCGACTGCAGGTCCAAGCACAACAGGACCAACTGCAATTTCGACAACAAGCCAAACGACTCCTGAAGGTACAACTCAAACAAGTACGACGGGAGCTACAACTCAAGCTGGGACTGGAAGCACAACGACAGTGACAAGTTTCAGTACAACTCAGAGTGCAACCGAAGCCACTTCGCAGCAAAGCACATCTGTGAACACTCAAGCCACGGCTCCAATCACAAGCCAGACAACTCTTACTCCTGCAACAGGAACCAGCACAACTCAGCCAACAACACTCTTCACTGGAACAACTGACACAACCTTGGCCACTACTCCCTTGACTACAACTCAAGGAACATCTGGCCCAAGTACATCGCCCACAACTCCAGCAAGTACCTCCCAGCAAACAACAGCGACTGCAGGTCCAAGCACAACAGGACCAACTGCAATTTCGACAACAAGCCAAACGACTCCTGAAGGTACAACTCAAACAAGTACGACGGGAGCTACAACTCAAGCTGGGACTGGAAGCACAACGACAGTGACAAGTTTCAGTACAACTCAGAGTGCAACCGAAGCCACTTCGCAGCAAAGCACATCTGTGAACACTCAAACCACGGCTCCAATCACAAGCGAGACAACTCTTACTCCTGCAACAGGAACCAGCACAACTCAGCCAACAACACTCTTCACTGGAACAACTGACACAACCTTGGCCACTACTCCCTTGACTACAACTCAAGGAACATCTGGCCCAAGTACATTGGTCACAACTCCAGCAAGTACCTCCCAGCAAACAACAGCGACTGCAGGTCCAAGCACAACAGGACCAACTGCAATTTCGACAACAAGCCAAACGACTCCTGAAGGTACAACTCAAACAAGTACGACGGGAGCTACAACTCAAGCTGGGACTGGAAGCACAACGACAGTGACAAGTTTCAGTACAACTCAGAGTGCAACCGAAGCCACTTCGCAGCAAAGCACATCTGTGAACACTCAAACCACGGCTCCAATCACAAGCCAGACAACTCTTACTCCTGCAACAGGAACCAGCACAACTCAGCCAACAACACTCTTCACTGGAACAACTGACACAACCTTGGCCACTACTCCCTTGACTACAACCCAAGGAACATCTGGCCCAAGTACATTGGTCACAACTCCAGCAAGTACCTCCCAGCAAACAACAGCGACTGCAGGTCCAAGCACAACAGGACCAACTGCAATTTCGACAACAAGCCAAACGACTCCTGAAGGTACAACTCAAACAAGTACGACGGGAGCTACAACTCAAGCTGGGACTGGAAGCACAACGACAGTGACAAGTTTCAGTACAACTCAGAGTGCAACCGAAGCCACTTTGCAGCAAAACACATCTGTGAACACTCAAACCACGGCTCCAATCACAAGCCAGACAACTCTTACTCCTGCAACAGGAACCAGCACAACTCAGCCAACAACACTCTTCACTGGAACAACTGACACAACCTTGGCCACTACTCCCTTGACTACAACTCAAGGAACATCTGGCCCAAGTACATCGCCCACAACTCCAGCAAGTACCTCCCAGCAAACAACAGCGACTGCAGGTCCAAGCACAACAGGACCAACTGCAATTTCGACAACAAGCCAAACGACTCCTGAAGGTACAACTCAAACAAGTACGACTGGAGCTACAACTCAAGCTGGGACTGGAAGCACAACGACAGTGACAAGTTTCAGTACAACTCAGAGTGCAACCGAAGCCACTTCGCAGCAAAGCACATCTGTGAACACTCAAACCACGGCTCCAATCATAAGCCAGACAACTCTTACTCCTGCAACAGGAACCAGCACAACTCAGCCAACAACACTCTTCACTGGAACAACTGACACAACCTTGGCCACTACTCCCTTGACTACAACTCAAGGAACATCTGGCCCAAGTACATCGCCCACAACTCCAGCAAGTACCTCCCAGCAAACAACAGCGACTGCAGGTCCAAGAACAACAGGACCAACTGCAATTTCGACAACAAGCCAAACGACTCCTGAAGGTACAACTCAAACAAGTACGACGGGAGCTACAACTCAAGCTGGGACTGGAAGCACAACGACAGTGACAAGTTTCAGTACAACTCAGAGTGCAACCGAAGCCACTTCGCAGCAAAGCACAGCTGTGAACACTCAAACCACGGCTCCAATCACAAGCCAGACAACTCTTACTCCTGCAACAGGAACCAGCACAACTCAGCCAACAACACTCTTCACTGGAACAACTGACACAACCTTGGCCACTACTCCCTTGACTACAACCCAAGGAACATCTGGCCCAAGTACATTGGTCACAACTCCAGCAAGTTCCTCCCAGCAAACAACAGCGACTGCAGGTCCAAGCACAACAGGACCAACTGCAATTTCGACAACAAGCCAAACGACTCCTGAAGGTACAACTCAAACAAGTACGACTGGAGCTACAACTCAAGCTGGGACTGGAAGCACAACGACAGTGACAAGTTTCAGTACAACTCAGAGTGCAACCGAAGCCACTTCGCAGCAAAGCACATCTGTGAACACTCAAACCACGGCTCCAATCACAAGCCAGACAACTCTTACTCCTGCAACAGGAACCAGCACAACTCAGCCAACAACACTCTTCACTGGAACAACTGACACAACCTTGGCCACTACTCCCTTGACTACAACCCAAGGAACATCTGGCCCAAGTACATCGCCCACAACTCCAGCAAGTACCTCCCAGCAAACGACAGCGACTGCAGGTCCAAGCACAACAGAACCAACTGCAATTTCGACAACAAGCCAAACGACTCCTGAAGGTACAACTCAAACAAGTACGACGGGAGCTACAACTCAAGCTGGGACTGGAAGCACAACGACAGTGACAAGTTTCAGTACAACTCAGAGTGCAACCGAAGCCACTTCGCAGCAAAGCACATCTGTGAACACTCAAACCACGGCTCCAATCACAAGCCAGACAACTCTTACTCCTGCAACAGGAACCAGCACAACTCAGCCAACAACACTCTTCACTGGAACAACTGACACAACCTTGGCCACTACTCCCTTGACTACAACCCAAGGAACATCTGGCCCAAGTACAAGTACATTGGTCACAACTCCAGAAAGTACCTCCCAGCAAACAACAGCGACTGCAGGTCTAAGCACAACAGGACCAACTGCAATTTCGACAACAAGCCAAACGACTCCTGAAGGTACAACTCAAACAAGTACGACGGGAGCTACAACTCAAGCTGGGACTGGAAGCACAACGACAGTGACAAGTTTCAGTACAACTCAGAGTGCAACCGAAGCCACTTCGCAGCAAAGCACATCTGTGAACACTCAAGCCACGGCTCCAATCACAAGCCAGACAACTCTTACTCCTGCAACAGGAACCAGCACAACTCAGCCAACAACACTCTTCACTGGAACAACTGACATAACCTTGGCCACTACTCCCTTGACTACAACCCAAGGAACATCTGGCCCAAGTACATTGGTCACAACTCCAGCAAGTACCTCCCAGCAAACAACAGCGACTGCAGGTCCAAGCACAACAGGACCAACTGCAATTTTGACAACAAGCCAAAAGACTCTTGAAGGTACAACTCAAACAAGTACGACGGGAGCTACAACTCAAGCTGGGACTGGAAGCACAACGACAGTGACAAGTTTCAGTACAACTCAGAGTGCAACCGAAGCCACTTCGCAGCAAAGCACATCTGTGAACACTCAAACCACGGCTCCAATCACAAGCCAGACAACTCTTACTCCTGCAACAGGAACCAGCACAACTCAGCCAACAACACTCTTCACTGGAACAACTGACACAACCTTGGCCACTACTCCCTTGACTACAACCCAAGGAACATCTGGCCCAAGTACATTGGTCACAACTCCAGCAAGTACCTCCCAGCAAACATCAGCGACTGCAGGTCCAAGCACAACAGGACCAACTGCAATTTCGACAACAAGCCAAACGACTCCTGAAGGTACAACTCAAACAAGTACGACGGGAGCTACAACTCAAGCTGGGACTGGAAGCACAACGACAGTGACAAGTTTCAGTACAACTCAGAGTGCAACCGAAGCCACTTCGCAGCAAAGCACATCTGTGAACACTCAAGCCACGGCTCCAATCACAAGCCAGACAACTCTTACTCCTGCAACAGGAACCAGCACAACTCAGCCAACAACACTCTTCACTGGAACAACTGACACAACCTTGGCCACTACTCCCTTGACTACAACTCAAGGAACATCTGGCCCAAGTACATCGCCCACAACTCCAGCAAGTACCTCCCAGCAAACAACAGCGACTGCAGGTCCAAGCACAACAGGACCAACTGCAATTTCGACAACAAGCCAAACGACTCCTGAAGGTACAACTCAAACAAGTACGACGGGAGCTACAACTCAAGCTGGGACTGGAAGCACAACGACAGTGACAAGTTTCAGTACAACTCAGAGTGCAACCGAAGCCACTTCGCAGCAAAGCACATCTGTGAACACTCAAACCACGGCTCCAATCACAAGCGAGACAACTCTTACTCCTGCAACAGGAACCAGCACAACTCAGCCAACAACACTCTTCACTGGAACAACTGACACAACCTTGGCCACTACTCCCTTGACTACAACTCAAGGAACATCTGGCCCAAGTACATTGGTCACAACTCCAGCAAGTACCTCCCAGCAAACAACAGCGACTGCAGGTCCAAGCACAACAGGACCAACTGCAATTTCGACAACAAGCCAAACGACTCCTGAAGGTACAACTCAAACAAGTACGACGGGAGCTACAACTCAAGCTGGGACTGGAAGCACAACGACAGTGACAAGTTTCAGTACAACTCAGAGTGCAACCGAAGCCACTTCGCAGCAAAGCACATCTGTGAACACTCAAAACACGGCTCCAATCACAAGCCAGACAACTCTTACTCCTGCAACAGGAACCAGCACAACTCAGCCAACAACACTCTTCACTGGAACAACTGACACAACCTTGGCCACTACTCCCTTGACTACAACCCAAGGAACATCTGGCCCAAGTACATTGGTCACAACTCCAGCAAGTACCTCCCAGCAAACAACAGCGACTGCAGGTCCAAGCACAACAGGACCAACTGCAATTTCGACAACAAGCCAAACGACTCCTGAAGGTACAACTCAAACAAGTACGACGGGAGCTACAACTCAAGCTGGGACTGGAAGCACAACGACAGTGACAAGTTTCAGTACAACTCAGAGTGCAACCGAAGCCACTTTGCAGCAAAGCACATCTGTGAACACTCAAACCACGGCTCCAATCACAAGCCAGACAACTCTTACTCCTGCAACAGGAACCAGCACAACTCAGCCAACAACACTCTTCACTGGAACAACTGACACAACCTTGGCCACTACTCCCTTGACTACAACTCAAGGAACATCTGGCCCAAGTACATCGCCCACAACTCCAGCAAGTACCTCCCAGCAAACAACAGCGACTGCAGGTCCAAGCACAACAGGACCAACTGCAATTTCGACAACAAGCCAAACGACTCCTGAAGGTACAACTCAAACAAGTACGACTGGAGCTACAACTCAAGCTGGGACTGGAAGCACAACGACAGTGACAAGTTTCAGTACAACTCAGAGTGCAACCGAAGCCACTTCGCAGCAAAGCACATCTGTGAACACTCAAACCACGGCTCCAATCACAAGCCAGACAACTCTTACTCCTGCAACAGGAACCAGCACAACTCAGCCAACAACACTCTTCACTGGAACAACTGACACAACCTTGGCCACTACTCCCTTGACTACAACTCAAGGAACATCTGGCCCAAGTACATCGCCCACAACTCCAGCAAGTACCTCCCAGCAAACAACAGCGACTGCAGGTCCAAGAACAACAGGACCAACTGCAATTTCGACAACAAGCCAAACGACTCCTGAAGGTACAACTCAAACAAGTACGACGGGAGCTACAACTCAAGCTGGGACTGGAAGCACAACGACAGTGACAAGTTTCAGTACAACTCAGAGTGCAACCGAAGCCACTTCGCAGCAAAGCACAGCTGTGAACACTCAAACCACGGCTCCAATCACAAGCCAGACAACTCTTACTCCTGCAACAGGAACCAGCACAACTCAGCCAACAACACTCTTCACTGGAACAACTGACACAACCTTGGCCACTACTCCCTTGACTACAACCCAAGGAACATCTGGCCCAAGTACATTGGTCACAACTCCAGCAAGTTCCTCCCAGCAAACAACAGCGACTGCAGGTCCAAGCACAACAGGACCAACTGCAATTTCGACAACAAGCCAAACGACTCCTGAAGGTACAACTCAAACAAGTACGACGGGAGCTACAAGTCAAGCTGGGACTGGAAGCACAACGACAGTGACAAGTTTCAGTACAACTCAGAGTGCAACCGAAGCCACTTCGCAGCAAAGCACATCTGTGAACACTCAAACAACGGCTCCAATCACAAGCCAGACAACTCTTACTCCTGCAACAGGAACCAGCACAACTCAGCCAACAACACTCTTCACTGGAACAACTGACAAAACCTTGGCCACTACTCCCTTGACTACAACCCAAGGAACATCTGGCCCAAGTACAAGTACATTGGTCACAACTCCAGAAAGTACCTCCCAGCAAACAACAGCGACTGCAGGTCCAAGCACAACAGGACCAACTGCAATTTCGACAACAAGCCAAACGACTCCTGAAGGTACAACTCAAACAAGTACGACGGGAGCTACAACTCAAACTGCAACCAAAGCCACATCTCAGCAAAGCACATCCCATACAACTCAAACCATGGCTCCAATCACAAGCCAGACAACGATTACTCCTGCAACAGGAACTAGCACAGCTCAGCCAACAACACTCTCCACTGGCACAACTTTCGCCACCATTCCCCTGACTACAGCTGAAATGACACCTCAGGGCACTTCTGGCACAGCTACACCCTATAGTCCCTCTTTTAGCACAAGGGACACCACGTCAGTCATTCAAACTACTCATCTTATTGGGATACAGTCAACATCAACTCTAAGTGAAATCTCAACTCCACAAAGTTCGTACTTCACCACTTTACAGAATACAAAGCATCCAACTGCCTCTCAGAGTACATCTTTTGGTATCGGAGGGGATACAAACACAGAAAGCACAGTTTTTACCATACCGGAGACTACAGAAAAACCTGTTACATCGGCCACTCCAACTGACGCTATTTGGAAAAGGTCCACTCAGCCAGCCACAATCTTTGTGATGACCGGAGTCATAGGTAGAAGTTCGTCACACCAAACCACGACACTCAGTGCAACAGATCCTACCGATGAAAGGACGACTCAGGCAACAACAGAGACCATGCTTACGACTGTAAACACAGAGATGGCTTCTACTGGACCTAGTTCCCGCACTGATGACACCAGCACAGGTTCACCACAGACGACAGATCAGCAGGCATCAACGCTCACTACTATGTTCGACATAGCAGGTGAATATATAATTTTCTTCATGAAGGTATATTTGTAGTTTCGTGCGCTTAATACGTATACTGTGGTAGAAAAATAGGGCACGTACATATGACAAAGACAGCAACGATATTTTAACAAGAGACTAATTCAAAAGCTACTGTTGGTTAGCCAAATTTGGATTCCGTTTTGGGGAAGAAGAAGACCAAAAGTTATTTTTTAAATTATTTTTTTGTGTTTTGTGATTACAAAGTTGACTAAACTTACCAAGTTTGAAACGATTTCGTAGTGTTGTTGAATCCAATGATAATTCTTTTTTAATAAGACAAAACCACATCTATTTTAATAAATGTTTTATGTCTTCATCTGTATACACGATATGAGATTATTAGTACTGAGACTAAAGGACCAATGTCAATATGTAGCCCAGTGTCCATGTTTTCTGTGTTATTTTGTTACTCAACTGCGACAGCTAAGAGAGTTAATAAAACAATATACAATAAACTTACAATCCTGATAAAAACATTTATGGATGCGGAAAATAAACTGTTTTTCATGCAGCTTGTCAGCAAGAAGTGGCAAGACTCACAGCCGAGAACGAGCAGCTTTGGCGTATCATCTATGGAACTGCCTCCGCAGCAGGCTTGCTGTTGGCGATTTCAACGAAGGTCATCGTTCAGGCGCTGCACAGCTTGTACAAGAAACTGAAACGACCGAGCGGCCCCAGAAGTCGGTCACTACCCCCGTCTGCCGAGAGAAGGGTAACACCAGAAGGCATGGAAGAACCTGAAGTCACGGTAAGGCTAAAATATATCTTTATGGATGTCTTTGTCAATGTTCGTAAGAAAGTTTCCTTAGCTAATACGAATTATACAGTTGGAACATAGCTCATTATGTGCTGTTCTAACCACATTTTTATGGCTTGCTGAAAGACGTTATGACGTTTGAAGGTGTTTTTGAAGGTACTGGTAGAGCTATATGTCTGAACGTTAGCAAATAAGATATGATGTTGGGCACTGTTTTTTTTGGGGGGGGGGGCATATTTTATCAAATTTTATTGGATTTTTTTAACAATATGAAAATGAATAAAACACTTGTACCAAAACACCTAGAATAAGCTACCCTCCACATAAGGACACAAGAAATAGTAACATTTATGATGAAGTATTAGCATGAAAAATCATCTTTGTTGGTATAGTCCAAATTGAAGTTTAGCTGGCAACACAATAAATTTCTAGGTGAGCAATTTGATGTGTGGAAAGACAGCTAACGTATCTGAACCATGAATAAACAATAATGTAATTAATCAGAGATTACCAGCGTGTGAAAGAATTTGCAAATATTGTACATCTAAAGCAGTGGGAGACGAAACACATTTCATTTCCAAATGTTCATTCAACGAAACCGAAAGAATCACTCTGTGTAGAGAAGCCACAAAGACTTATCCCAACTTCCCCTCATTGACAGATGAACAGAAAGCCACTTTTCTCTTAAAATCGCAGAACCTACAAATTCTAGAAAATGTGGGGCTTTTTGTCTCCCTCTGCTTCCAAAAAAGAAATCAAACCCCACCTGTTTAGAAATAGCCAACACTAGTATTAGAGTAGAATATTGTTCATGACTGTCCATTGTCACTATGTTTATACCATGTACTTGCAAGTAGCCCTCGGGCACGAACTTTCAAATAAACTTATTATATCATTAATAATACTCTTTCCTGTGACCTACAGACCAATGGACAAACCAATGATGTGGAACAGGGTGTGAAAAAGACCAATGCCTGGGCGCCTATCATCCCACCGATCCAGATACCTTCAGGGAAAATCACGTTGCCGGCTCCTCGACGGGAATCCGACGGCGGCATCTCGCAACCCAAGCTCACCTTCTACCGACGAGGCCGGGTGGTGGTCCCGGCACCTCCGGGGCCGCCATTCCCATCTACACAAACATCTGCACAAGACTTGCCAGAAACTCGGTTGTCCTCAGACGAAGCGTTCGTTCGTAGGAAGTCCATACAAGGGGAGATATTGCTGCCTAAACTGCCTATCAACATCAGAGGCACAGTCCCAACAACACCCATTCCGACTGCCCCCCTCCCCAGCATGCAAGCGCGAGAAACCCAAGGTCCTCTGTCACCAGAAGAATCGTTCGTAGCCATGAAGGCGAAACAGGAGAACGTGTTGCTGCCTCAACTCCCCCTCCCCAGAAAAGGCTCCATCCCAATCCGCACTCGAGAACCTCTCCCGTCCGTACAGACATTGTTGAAGAACGCCGGCATTTCTCAGGCTCCCAAGCAAACAACTGAAGACGACTTGAGACAAAACCAGACTACGCCAATAGAAGAAGGCCAAGATGAGATCCCAGGTGTAGTCAATGCCGAGGACCTTTCTCTTCCACCTATACAAACTTCTGAACCAGGCACATCTTCAACAAATGGCCAATCAGAACCAACAACCAAGAACAGGAACAGACTTGGGGAGACGATAGACCAAGAAACAACACAAGTTAAGGAAATGCAACATGCCCAAGCGGAAAGAAAGGAGAAGGAGATGTTGGAAGATGAAGAAGACACAGACTTGACGATCCAAGAAGAGACAGATGAACAACTGGAGGCAGAAAAGAACGAACTTCAGGACAGGAGAGCATCCACACTAACAATTGCAGACAAACAACGAATCGAAGAAATCTTGAAGGTTCAGACGGAAAGAAGGAAGAAGAAAATGAAGAAACGAAGAGACAAACGCAAGAGGAAAGAGGAGGAGCTAAGGAACCTCGAAGAAGAACTCATAAGAAGAAGAGCCGAAGCCGAAAGACGCAACAGTATCGTGGAAGAAGAAAAACTCATTGTGGTGGCTGAACAGAAGCGAAAGAAAATGGAGGAAGAGAGAGGCAAAGGTAAGAAAACCCATTGCATTTGCGCTTAGTGGTTATATGTAGGACATAGTTGCTATAACATTAATGGAGACATGTAAACTGCACTGTTTTGTTTCCACACACACAGAAAAATTTCAGATACGCACATACGGATTAATTTGCACAGAATGCAAATACCAATGCAAGTAACGTTGGATTCTTTTAAAATTAATTTGAATCTTAATGTTGGAATATCTTTAGAAGAAAATCAACCATACAGCTTTATTGATAGCACATTAGTTTCGAATATACATATTGGCGTACGAAATATGAACATGCTCTTCTTATTATCTTGTACAGTTGAAGCCCCGATCCTTGATGAGTTGGAATCAGCACTGGAGGCTCACAACGCTCACGAGTTAGAGGCCATCATCAGCTCCTTCTACAGCAACAGACTGACAGACGACACGGGTCTTCTGAAAGAGACAGAGGGGATCTATGACGCCATGCAGGCACAAGACGGTAGGTTCTCTTGGCCATGGTGCCATCTGTTTATTCCCGCAACACAGCCCGAAACATGATCGGCCAAATGTCGTTTTCGGCCACCGTAGTAATACGCTAGGTGTTTTCATGATCATCGCGCGATTTTTTTTAGGTGTGTGTGGGGAAGGGGGGTCGATGTCCGCAGCCTGTTAAATTGAATTAGGCAGACTTTTTAGGTGAAAAATACTGGTGACAAGAAAAGACGGTAGCCTAAAGGTGCACTCTCACTACACTTGCACCGAGCTTGTTCGAAAGATACTCAACGAATTTCAGAGATAACGAACGAGTTTTCTTACTTTTTGTTTATTTTGTCGTCTGCTAAGTTATACTTTTACGTCTTTCGCAATATATAAATTATGAAAAAAAAATTGGAGAAAATAATAACACAGTGACGCAGTGAACGAACTACGCAGTGACGCAAGCTTGGCGCAAGTGCAGTGAGAGTGCACCTTAAACTATCGAAGATTCTTACAACTTGTGACCGAATGGAAAACCTATTGAAAACCTATGGAAAACTATTTTCACAAATCCTGCATTTGCTTTCAGACTTGGCCGCGGCATTCTTGAAGCGTGACCTGGATAAGTTAGATGGAGCCATGGCAGCTGCAGAACGGATTATCAACACGAACAACAGTAGACCTGCCCCACCGCCTGTTAAGGTACGTTCACACGTATCAATGGCAACTTTATTGTAGACATTGCAGTAGGAACAACAACAACAACAACCAACATCCGTAGGTAGATATTTATGCATTGCACAGTTTGTGCAATTATTTATTCAATATCTATTGTTAAAATTCTAACCCATATTTTACCTGGAGCCCGGAGATGATGAACATGACGAGAATGTACCAAAAAGGGAAATATATCGTATATGGTAGCCTTCTTTGTACTTGTAGAAGTGACACTAGTGAGGAACATGTCACCATGACCGTAGTTGTAGAAGTGAAACTAGTTCGATGATAAAAGTGGCACCAATATTACATATGAGGGAATTACAACCCCGACTGTAGTTATCTACTTGATAAAGTGATACCAGTCTACCGCACTAGTATCACTTTGCGCACCTCTTGAATACAGAAATCAAATGCTTCTTGGCCGTGATATCTAACATCTTTTATCGCTTCAATTGATGCATTATTTATTGTGTGCTATAGTTTAAAAATCTAGCCATCTTGTTTGTTTTTTATCCATCAGTTTTTTTTCTCGCCCTCTAGCATCAGATTTGGAGTAAACAGAGGATGTTATCCATAAAATGTACTTGCTTGCTGTAGCCTAAAGTAGTTTTGCCAAATCATATTACACTTTCATGCTCATAGTCTTGTGATGCTATGTTCCAGCCTGGCGCAATAGACCCGTTACGAGCTAGAAGGGTTGAGATGTGGAAAAAGGCAGCTGAAGAGAGTAAGAAGGTGACCGATAAACTCTCACAGCAACTGCACCAAGCTGACAAGGTCAAGCAGCTAGAGAAACTAAGGAGAGAGGTTAGTAGCTGCCGATTCAGTCCCAAAACACATTCTAATGCTTTACTATGAAGCAACAAAACTTAATCATTTCGATAACAAATCGTCGAGACAAGAATGAGGTACAAGAAGCAATATATTGAATTTGAAGACAAGAATGAGAGGCAAAAAGCAGTATTAAATTTGAGTATAAGTAACAATTTAACAAACTGCACTATCTGTTTTAGGTGCTGGAGGCAAGTCAAGTCACCATATCAGAGATAAGGAACTACAACCATCCTCCTCAGAAGGTATGATATCCCTGTTTCTCTTCAGTCTTTTTCGTTGTGAAATCAGGTCACTATTCAGTGAATTCAAAATGACTAGCACAGTTAAGTGTTTAACTGTTAGACAGATATTATGCATTCGACTGTGCAAGATCAGTAAATATCATTGTATATCTAATGCATAACTCATTGAAAATTTCCTTCCTCCTTTTGTCCGCTTCAAAGGTACACCAAGTCATGACCGCTACATACTTGCTGCTTGGAGTCAAGGAGCAAGAAACAGAGGTAAGTTGATCAAACGTTAACATTACTACACACTAGAGCTGAACATAAGGGTCCTGGTCCTGAACCAATTCCGTGGTTAAACACCATTATCGGAACTACAATGAGCCAAATGTTTCCATATACGTCAATTTTGCACAAAAGTACTATCCAGTATAAGATAACTTTTATTTCCTTCCCATGCTATATTTTGTATAGAGCGACTCCACACAATACTAAAACAGTTCGGTAATTGTGAACAAAGTCTTCTTCGTTACACAATTGCAATTTTCTTCAATTCTACAGTAGACGTTTCGACGACCATCTGTCGTCATCTTCAGTACAGAATGAAACAAAAACTATCAGTGCTATTTGCTTCATTTTGTACTGATATGAAGGCGACAAATGGTCGTCGAAACGTCTACTGAAGAATCAAAAAAGGTTGCGTTAACGGAGAAGTCTTTGTTCATTTGATCTACGTATACGAGGGGTGATCAATATGTTCTCGGCCTAACCCAGAAATAATAAGCACAACTCAAATTTTGAGGCACAACTTTATAGTATGAAGCCTTTTATCAATATCCTCCAAATTACAAATCATTGGAGTCATTACTTTCCAGGCATTCGTTTTATGCAAATTAGAAGGTAAGTGGCGAGAAAAAGAAGGGTGAAGTGTGATCAGACAATTTGACCCGCACACCTCAGGTTTCAGATCAATTGTCCACTTTTTTTTCGTTATCCCTTACCTAACGTTACTGGGTGTCACCTGCAACGTAATGATCACAATAATTTGAATTTTGGTACACATTTATATAAGATTTTATACAAGTACGTGGGATTATCAATAAGTCCTCGGTTTTGCGGAGAAATAATAAGCACAGCTCAGATTTCGAAGCATAGATGTCAAGTATAACGTCTTATATAAATCTGTACCAAAATTCAAATTATTGTGATCATTACTTTGCAGGCGACACCCAGTAATGTTAGGTAAGGGAGAACGGAAAAAATGGGACAATTGACCTGACCTGAGGTGTGCGATCGAACTTGCGCTGCTGGAAGTCAGACACCCAATTCTTTTTGCTTGAAATAGGAGGAGAATGATTATCAAACATTTTGACAATGTCTTTTGTTAATTTACGGCATGGGGAACTAGACCCACACATGTCTGATCACAATTCACACCACTTTTTTCTCGCCACTTACCTTCTAATTTGCATAAAACGAATGCCTGGAAAGTAATGACTCCAATGATTTGTAATTTGAAGGATATTGATAAAAGGCTTCATACTATAAAGTTGTGCCTCAAAATTTGAGTTGTGCTTATTATTTCTGTGTTAGGCCGAGAACTTATTGATCACCCCTCGTACCAACCTGATGAAACTATTTACAGAAGTTCGGTAGTGTTTTTTTCTTTATTGTTATCACCTTACTCATAAGTTTGTGGAACGTTTTGCTTGGCTTCAGAACTGGCGAAATGTCCAGGCGTTGATGGGCCAGTCGTTGACGAAGAAGATTCAGCACATCAACCCATCCAGAGTCCGGCTACAGACCGCGCTAAGAGCCCAGGAGATTCTCAGTAACTTCACTGCCGGCCAGATACGTGACGTCAGCGCAGGAGCAGCTGCCTTCTACCATTGGGTAAGCGAATCTTTCCGTTGAATTTAAATTTGCAGCGACTCACACCCATTGGGTAAGTGTAGTTGTACGTTGGATTTAAACTTGCAGCGGTTTAATGCCATTAGGTGAGTGTAGACAATCGTGAATTTAAATTTGGAGCGGCGTACTACCATTGGATTAGTCTAGCCGTCCGTTGGATTTAAATTTGCAACGGCTCACTGCCAAGTGTATTCGTCGTTTAGATGTCAAGATTATTATTGACAAGTTCGGCATAATCGGTTTGATAGAGAATTTCTGATTGAATCTAATTGAAACTGTACATCGGATGTTTCATTTCCAAAATTGTTTCCTACACACGACTGTATACACTAGTCAGCGTACCTTTCTCGTTGTGTAAGTGTGTGTGTCGCATTGATTATAAATATAGTACACTACATGTCGAAAAAGGACTAGTATCTAGATATTAGAAATTCTACCAAAGACTGAACATACATATGTGTAGTTTTATCCTTCATTGCATAGTCCGTTGTCTACACAAAGAGTAGAAAATTTATTTTAACAATTAAGTCTTATTAATTAGTTGAAATGTTGAATTGTTGAACAATTACATGTAAGTCTAATTCATTAGTTCATTCTGAAAATAATCATCTGGAACTCCTTATCAATAATGTGATATTATAATACTTTTATTGTTTCTCCCTCTCTAGGCACAGGGAGTGATAGGGGTAGTGATTGCAGGCAACCAAATGAAGAAGCGCTAGCAGAACACCATTCTTCCTGTTTGTCTATTACAAAGTAGGAATCTACTTGGAAGACCTTTCGACCAATACGATGTATCTACGTATTCGACTGCTAGTACTGTGGTTTGCTCTTGAGATGTGCGGTTGCATTTGCAAATGCAAAAAAGGAATGCTTGTGTCATCCAAATTCCTCAATTTCTGTGTCATCCCAGTTGGTTACAAACTAACTAGGATTGCACCCAGGCTACATACAACACATATCAACATATGAAGATCATCTAAGGGGCTCAATTTGAGCAAATGCCAACATTTACTATAATGGCACTACATCCCTATGACATTATAAGGTTGTTAATTACGGAGGGAGGAGAAAGCTCAGTTGTGCAAAAAAATTGGATCCTTATATACATGACACTCTGTCTCAAACTATTGTTTTAGATACTAGATACTCTTGCCAGCGTGCCCTGACGATAAGTAGAAATTCATATTGTATATATTTACAGATGAATTCAACATCAAATTTCATGCCTCCAAACACAGAACAATTAATTGTACTATCTATAAAACATAAGCTGGTAATTCTATACAAATGAAAGCAAAACTACTCAGATCTATGACACTATTACCAAACTTGTTATTAGTAACGTTGATATTTAAAATGTCTTATTAACCTAATGCTGTATTGATATATCTTTAAAGCTTTATATGTATAATTGTCCATGCATGCGTTGTTGATAACGCTAGGGTAAAAATTTATACATATTATGATGCAATATAGATATATGAGTATTTGATATTCGTAATCATAGGCGGGTGTAATTTTTGTACTGTTTTGTTTTACTTCATAATAACATCGACATTGTTCCACCATAGCTTTGTCTGTAATATAAAATTGAAGAATGTGCAACTTACGTAAGGACATATGAGTGTGTTGTTAACAGATGATGTTCATCTCATATTTGAGATTTTGAGATTTGTGTAAATATGAAATTATGTTTTCCGACATTGATATTGTATAATCTAAATTATTGCTTAGAGCTACATAGTGAACAAAAGACGAAATATATCAGTATTGTCATATACATTTGAATTTATAAATTCACGATGACAATATTTTTAATTTGGAGAAAAAATATATATTATTGTGTGTATATATGCTAAATTCAAATCAAATTGCATTGCAAACTCAATTCCATTCATTAAAGCTATAGGGAACATTTGCGTTTTGTGGCCCTTCCTTGTGTTTGTATGTGGGTTTGTTTGTTTGTTTGTTTGCCTGTTTGTCTGTTTGTTTGTTTATAACAAGCTTAAAATTCATTCTTCTCGATGAGGGCATTGGGTTTTTTAACGTAAAGTTTCTTTTTACACGGGGGCCACAATTCTTTTATTATTGTAATTCGTAATATAAGAGACAGACACCGTCCTCATCTTCATGAGGACAGAACAAAGTTTAAATTGATATTCCGCTGAAGACTAGAGTTGGTGTAAACAAAACTAAAACAAATAAAATTGATAATATGCTCTGGAAATAATTATCGTTATGGTGTAAAATTTATAAAATGTATGACACCGTAGTAATTGAATAGAACTGAACCGGTATAGGAAGATGTGAAACCGTTACAATACAGTACACATTTCAGCCGCTAGAGTATCGCCGTGTACGGTTCATATGTCGTATAATGTGCCGCGTGGCTTACCATTTACAACTCTGAAAAGACATGTATAATCAACGTTCCATTTACTCTTGGAGATCTGGAGATGCGAAAATGTGCTAATTGTCTCCAGAGAGAGTTTTCCAGATCCATCTTGACTGTATTAAGTAACTGATAGCTTTCTCCTGATCGCCGAGATGACCCCAAGACCATGCAAGACATTGAAGTAACTTGCAAATTTCCGGATGTGCAGCTGCAGTGTTTTCTCCATAGATAGCTTTCCTCATAACCAGTGACTGTTTAAAGTAACTGTTGATTAGTGACTTTGCAATGGCCGGATGTGCCGTGTTCTCTCCATACGCAGTTTTCTCTCATCACTAGTGCCTGTTCCTGGTGCTTGATTGCTTTTATGTGATAACCAAGATTATCCCAAGACACTCCCAGGTTGTTTAGTGACGCAGCAATGCCCGGATGTGCCGTGTTCTCTCCATACGCAGTTTTCTCTCATCACTAGTGCCTGTTCCTGGTACTTGATTGCTTTTATGTGATAACCAAGATTATCCCAAGACACTCCAAGGTTGTTTAGTGACGCAGCAATGTCCGGATGTTCCGTGTTCTCTCCATACATAGTTTTCCTCATCGACAGTGACTGCTCGTAGTAGCTGATTGCTTTCTTGTGATCACCGAGATGACTCCAAGAAGATCCCAGGCTGTTGAATAAGGCGGCAATTTCTAGATGCGCTGTGTTCTCTCCATAAATATTCTTTCTCATCGATAGTGACTGTTCGAAGTAGCTGATTGATTTCTTATGATCACCAAGATCTTTCCAAGATACTCCCAGGTTGTTCAGTGACGTGGCAATATCCGGATGTGCCGTGTTTTCTCCATAGATAGTTTTTATTATCATTAAAGACTGTTCGTGGTAGCTGATTGCTTCCTTGTGATCACCCAGGTGACTCCGAGAAGATCCCAGGTTGTGTAGGGCAGCGGCAATGTCCTTATGTGCTGTATTTTCTCCATAGATAGTTTTCTTTATTGTTAGTGACTGCTCAAAGTAGCGGATTGCTTTCTTGTGATCGCCGAGATGACTCCAAGATAGTCCCAGATTATCTAGTGACGCAGCAATGTCCGGATGTGCCGTGTTCTCTCCATACATAGTTTTCCTAATCATTTTAGTGACTGTTGGAAGTAACTGAGTGCTTTATTGGGATCGCCGAAAGCACACCAAGACGATCCAATGTTGTTTAGGGCCGAGGCAATATCCGGACGTACTGCGTGTTCCCCATAGATAGTTTTTGTCATCGCTATGAACTGTTCGAAGTAGCTGATTGATCTTTGATAATCGCCAAGATAATTCCAACATAACCCCAGGTTGTTTGGTGACGCTGCGATGTCCGAATGAGCTGTGCTTTCTCCATAGAAAGTCTTCAGTATCATTAGTGACCGGTCGTAGTAGCTGATCGCTTTCTTGTAATCACCGAGATCTTGCCAAGACTTTCCAAGGTTGTAAAGTGACTTTCCTATGCCCGGATGTGATGTGTTCTCTCCATAGATCGTTTTCAATGTCGTAAGCGCCTGTTCGAAGTAGCTGATCGGCCTTATTTGATCGCCTAGAAGACCCCAAGAGCATCCAAGGCTGTTTAGTGTCGGAGCAATGTCTGGGTGTGCTGTGTTTTCTCCATAGATCTTATGCTTAGGAAGAAGTGACATAAGTTTGAGCCTCCTAGCGGCTAGTTTTGGGATAGCAGGGGCAGTTTTGTCAAAAACTTCTGAAGAGGATAACTCAAGAAAGAAACAACGGATTGTCATGATTTTTTGTCATGCATAAAACAAGAGGAACGTGTACCTTTCTAGCATAAACAATACCTTAAGCTATAGCTTAACAAACAGCACACTTCACAAGCTACTTCTGTGTCATTATTGTACAGATTCTGTGTCGAAGGAGCCGACGATCAGCAACAGTTAGCCCCCAATTCTGCGTTATCGCATTACGTCCCGGACATTGTCACGGAAATCTTAATTAACAATGGCCGAGACGAGACTGTTTACTTCTGATGGAACTTCACCTTTGACATATTACCCATGATTCCTATCGACCGCGCATGCGTAGTGACCTTTGTGGAATAGTTCATATATGCATTCTTTTTACTTATCGCCTCCACCTTTTGACCTGTGCTGGATTGGGCTACTAGATAGGCATATTTGGGCAGATTTAATTAAGCACTACGAACTGGTTGGTCCACTTTGGATAAGTATTCAATCCCTGGATGAAAGGGTAGTATTCAAATGGTAACCTGGGGCGTCCTTTTTGCAGCGGCAGTAAACAAAACATCTAGAAAGCTAGTTATGGCTGACGTCTCTCACTATCTTTTGTTGACACTGTGTTCATTCCTGGCCTACCACGTCATCTATAGACATCTGACGCCGCTCCTGCTGAAGGCCCTGGCCTTCCGACCATATTCTTCACTCGACAAGGAGAAACAAAACTACGTCAACTTCCTGTGAGTTACAACAACGATTTTGCACAATCGTTTCAAAAAATGAAAATAGAGGGGAGGGGGGAGGTGATTACGTAGGACTGGACTATTGGACTTAGGGGGATGAAAATCCCTTGGACTCTTGGACTTAGGGGGATGGAAGTCCCTTGGACTCTTGGACTTGGGGGGTTGCAGCAATCAGGACCGCTGGACCTAGGGGTTTTTAGCGTTAGGACCCTTGGAATTAGGGGTTGGAAGCTAGGACTCTTGGACTTAGGGGGTATACAGATTGGGGTGTAATCAACCCCCTCTAATTTATTTTTGGAACGGCCCAATTACCATTGGCCAGGTGTATTCAACGTTATATAAACAAAATATCTGGAACAAGGTTTTCAGACGAAAAGTCGTGGGAAGGTGATTCATAGAATTAAAGGACATACCAACATAATTCAGCTACTATTTTCGACAGTTTGTTGGTTGTAGCACTCAACATTTCATTTCCTTTTTATTCAACAGTACAGTATCCCTGATCTATACTAGCGTGGTTGGTCCATGTGCACTGCTAGTTCACCATTTCGACCAGGACTTAGCCCTTGTAGCACAGACAGGTGTTTTAAGGTAAGACTATTAACGCTAATTCACCTTTATTAGGTGGTTAACCTATATCCCGTTGTTTTTAAAAACAGGGTATTCAGGGATATCAAGTCGAAGGACGGTTGTTTTAAAATTGTGATATTTTCAAAACATTGCAGTTTGAAACCACCGTTGACCTGACTTCCCTAAATGCATCCTGTATTCAAAAACAACGGATATAGGTTACCCTACGGATTAACGTGAACCAGCATTGCTGAACAACTATATCATATGTTAGTTGATTCGTCTTGCTAAACAGTCGCAGTAATGCAGACACTACTCTAGTGAAGATTTGTTTAAAAGTACCCACATCAGAAAAATACAACATTGTCATGATCGCCCTGGTAAAGTGGACAAACCATAATCAAAACGTCGGCTGTTTGTTTGTTAATCATTGATGGGCGGAATTTAACATTTAAGATGACATACCAATACCCCAATACATGCTGTCAAATAGGGCCTCTCCTACTCAGCCTCATTTTGGTGCATGACCCCGGATGACCCCGAAAAATCCAAAATGGCCGCCGCACCTTGAAATGATTATATTAGGAACTTTGTCATTTATAAAGAATGAAGATACAGTTAAGACATCGCATACTGTTGTCTTTGTAAGAAACTTACAGTCGCCTGCACCGCAGCCGACCGATGATGATAATGATTATGATGTTTTCTTTCGAATTCCTAGATACGACAGTCCCGCTGTTCGATCCTTGTCTGCATTATTGTTAGGTTACACCGCTGGAGGTAAGTGCTTGCTTGAATTCTTTATATGTATAGAAATCATTATCTAAATGTCCTTGCTTTTTTTCTTCCATTTGTACAATAACATGTACTTCTAATGTGTGTTATGACCAGATGCCTACAGAAAGGCGGTATCTGTGAAGAATCGGAGAATGAGGATATCTAAAAGGAATCGCGTAATTGTGTTAGATCGTGGTCGTTACATTGTTTCAAAAACACCTCTAGTGACATTGGAGATTTCTTTTGTACAACCAGAAAGTCTCTTTAACCTGCCTACTTTTTGTTCTTCAGACATCTTCCTCAGAGCTTCTACCTGGAGTTCTTCCTTTCGTCGCTATACTATAACCGATGTAGGTGGCGCTTTTGCGGCGAGAACACAATCCGAAACGTGGCTGAGTATGTACCCCTTCGTCAAGAAAGTCAACCCCAGTGATGAACCGAGACAAGGGGATGGTACAAACTCAGCCACGTTTGGGATTGTGTTCTCGCCGCAAAAGTGCCACCTACATTGACTGCATGGCAGACACCAAAACGTCAGCAATTGCAAGGAATAGACATTCTGGTTGTACCGAAGAAATCTGCAATATCCTATGGCTATGTTCTACCAACCTGATGAAATTATTTTCGGAACCTCTAGTGACCTGTATCCTGTAGGCTAATTAAGGGTTAATGATCCGCCCCGAGGTGTATATGGTGTGATAACGCATGGCAAGGTGAGGTTATCCCACCATATACACCGGGGAACAGGCGGGTCATTAATATTATCATATAGACTACCCAAACTTGTAAACTCCTGTTTGACGCATAAATCCTTTGGTACTATACTTGTGAATTCTTTTGTAGAATTTCTTAAAATCCACATTTTGGTCTTTGGTACATAAGCAGATTACATATTGTATTTTAAAACCAAAATTTCCACAGAAAATATTCGAAACATTGCCGTCTTGGCATGTCAAGACTTTTCAAACGTTTACTGTACTGTATTCATCGTCATTCCTCCCTCCGGGGTCTGATCTTTCCTCCTTGCTCTGTGCTATTCTGAATCATGCATCTCTCATTCTGATTGGTCAGAGTCCTGTGTGTCTGTTTTTCTGATTGTTTCAAGCTGTTAAAAGTCATCAACACACATGTTTGTTAATGAAACTATTTAATGCACGGCTGTAAATGATTTTCTATGTGTTATGGCGTTATGACCAACATGAAATGGGGTCTTCTCATTGGTCAACGTCTCCTGGTTATATGATAAAAATATATAACGTTATATCTTTTCTTTTGATATTTTAGAAACTATCGTGACCCTCACTGATGTGGACCGTACAGATTTATCATTACACCAGTTCCTACTGCATCATGTTGTCAGCTGCTGGTGTACATTGGTGACATGTGTGAGTTTTTTGGCGACGCCTCAGGGGCGGAGCCGTTGGTATAGTACTGCGATTGAGTTCCGGGGAATTCTAAATGTTCCACGCACGCATTCCCTAGGGAATTCGTTTTTGATAACACCTTGTTATGTCTTCTTTCTCCTGGGGCGTAGTAGATCAGCCTTCCTGCCACGGTCTGCTGCCTAAACACCTCAAACGACCTCAAACACAAAAATATGCAGTGTACATGGGGCAACAACCTTTTGTGGCGCTCTGGACAAATTATTTATGGATTTATTAATGAAAACACGCAGTATTTACCACTTAATCCAAGTCAGTCCGCCGGGTTCAATTTCTGCGCGCCATATTGGATCGTCTGCGTTAGGAGTCTGCATGGTGAAGTTCTTTTATACCTTTTACAGTCCACAGACGACATTACGATAAACTGCTGGTGCTGTTGGCTCATAGGTTATAGAATCTTTATCAATGACCAATACCAATTTTAACAATCCTATTATTATGATACTTGCGTATAC
Source organism: Branchiostoma floridae x Branchiostoma belcheri (assembly GCA_019207045.1). Classification (NCBI taxonomy): domain Eukaryota; kingdom Metazoa; phylum Chordata; class Leptocardii; order Amphioxiformes; family Branchiostomatidae; genus Branchiostoma; species Branchiostoma floridae x Branchiostoma belcheri. The sequence goes on along the minus strand of CM033041.1, from coordinate 15,168,921 downwards.
TAAGTATTTTTCGAACTTGAATCCGACCGACTAACTTGCAAATACTTCACTTAAGACTTTCTGCGTTTTTTTCATGTATACACAAACGCTTCGGAAAACATAACCTTCTAGCCAATCATACGGTAATTGAATAAAATCGATGCGAAGATAGTACATAATTGATTTGGAACTAATAAAAAGTTTTGTCCCTTAGGTCTACCCTTGTCTACCAGTCTACTCAAACCTCGTCATGGCGACTGAGTGTTCCACCATTTGGTTGAATATAAGGTATTTATCATCATTATTTATCAATGTGATAAATTCATTCTTAACATCATCGGTGCTTTGCTTTGTCATTGCAGGCATATGAATGATTTATCGTTTAAAAATAGTTAAGACATAGCTTTTCCCCAATCTAATAATGTGAAAGTTCATCTTTACATGTGTTGATGTTTGGACTGTAATTTCCAACATAGATGTAGAACATACTTAAATGTTTGACTGCCAAACTCGTCTTTGTCAGGAAACGAGCAAAAGACCCCAATCCAGATGCGGCGGCCATTTTGGATTTTCCGGGGTCACCCGGGGTCAGTGCACCAAAACGAGGCTGGCTCTGATTGAAAGCATGTATTATAGTATAGGTCGGCCATCTTCAATGGTAGTTTCGCCCCTCTAACTTGAACAAAAGAAACATGTGACTCTTTGACGTCACAGATGCAGTCAATTGCTTATCCCTTAACAAAGACTGTAGTTGGACTGTCGAAAGTTCGGTAACTCCAATTTCTGTGCTGGAAATTACAATTCCGCTTTGATCATAATAACGATACCTGTCTTCATCATAACGGAGTATATGACGTCATTGAGGAAATAGCTGATTACAATAATTCTGTTACCATTAGAATGTTGCTGAAAGAATTTGGCTTCCCGAAGTCCTCTTCGATGAACAAATGTAACAACTTGGTCTTTTTCCTGACTTTTTCCTACGTACGAGTCTGGCTCTTGGTATCGAAGATGTAGTAAGTATACTAGACTTGTTCTGATTCCGGCATTAGCCATAGATATTTCTTGAGTATCATGGAAGCTCATCTGTGTTGGTAGTAACCATGATAGTACAATGCTAAACTTTCTTCCAACACAAGTTCACACGGATAAAATTTTCAACTACCACTATCGCCTTGGTCAGGATAAAAAATGATGACCAATCACTTCAGAACGTAAACTCGCGTAAAAAAGAACGTAAACTGGTGAAACTATTCACGAATTTCCAAACTTACTAAGCATTTATTGCAGTCGATGATCATTTTCTAATCGTTGCCGATGTTTCTTTCGACAGCATACCTGTGACAAGTTTGCTGATGACGAAGGAGTTCTACTTCCTTGAGATGCCAGTCGTCATCACGTTTTCCTTCTGTTCCCAATTCTTTGTGGCCATAAACTTGAACTGGTACAGCCGGCTGTGCAGACGGTTTTCCAGCAACGATTTAGGATACGGGAATGATGAATAAGGATTAGGGGTGAGTACCGGTACGATGTACCGGTACAAAACCGGTTTGGACCGGTCCAGAAAAAACGGACCTGAAAAAAATCAGTGGACCGGATATTGGGCCGAATCGAAAATGAAAATTATATCGGCGGGCATTCATGTATTTGGGGGTTTAATACCTACCTACTACCTACCTAGTCCCACGACCTCCAGGTCGTTGGGGGGACAAGGTAGCCATGAAGATAGAGAGTTGCCTCCAGGTTCACCGTCTTACCGTCCCAAGAAAATAACAAGAGCGAAGTAGAGGAGAGTTGATAGTCATTTTTACCAAGTTTCTACAGTCAAATCTGCTCTAAAACAGAGGCAACATGAGTCTGAGAACTCTAACCTGCATGAAATATTTTATTTTGTGATGGTGCGTATGGTGTATTGTGGGGTTGATATGGTTTGACGTTGGGCAAAATTATTTCATCATTGTTCTTATATAACGTTAGCTACCGATGGTAAATGGTGAGATCCAAAACTACACCTCTCTAGTGACCTCATCATTTCTTTTTTATTTCCTATTGTTACACCTGCACCTGGCACATATCCCTAATGTGTACATATTGGTTCATTCCATACAGAGGTGACAAGGATGGTCACAGCTACCCTTTCTACTAGTTGTGGATCTGTGCAGGCATCAGCTTCATATCCCTAATGTATATATAGTGATTCACCCCGCACCCAGTGGTGACAGGGATGCCTAATTGCCCAGCTGGTTATCAGTTACAGGGACCACTCAAGAAGTAAAAAAAGGGGTGTAAATATTTTTCTAAACAAACCACAAAACTGTAGCAAACTTCTAATGCGCGCTTTAGCACAATAGCTAAAAATATCTGCCCCCATAGCAAACGTGATCGCAATCCATCCAGAGATTCTTAAGAAATCGGTCCGGAATCACAAAGATCCCTACCAGAATCAATACCTGCATTTTCATGCAGGTAATTAGTGTTGTGTGCATGAATGCAGAATTTTAAAACGCAAATGGACGTCGGATACTCCACCAAGCAGCATGGTTTGTTATAAAATGGACCACTGTTGTTGTTTTCAAGATTTTCTTTTTCACCGTGTGTAATAACCTTGGACAAGAAGGTTATTACGAACCCAGTGGATTTGGACACACGTGTGTTTGAGAGCGAGCGAGCGAGCGAGCGAGCGTGCGTGCGTATGTATAGCAAGGAGGCTGATAGAAAATGACGGCATATAAGGAAAAGGTCACGATTTGCCCCATGCACCAACAACTGCTTGGAGAGTATGTAGAGACGGGTAGAAGCACAAGAGCGGTTTGTGAAGGTACTGTAGCGTAATTTACATACGGGTTTCATATTTCCATCGAGTTCTGAACATGGTGACCTCCTTCCGTCAATACTGACCATGGTAAAATTCTGACCGATTCTTGGCGAAGGTAACTACATGCTTGGAACTGCATTGTAAACGTTGCAAGAAAATGTTTGTTTTTTTCGTATATATCTATATGATAATGTAAATAACCTACCTTTGCCACTGTACTGTAAATACCGAAGGTGCTATCTATCCTTCTAAAGTATGGCGATTGTATATGTGTATAAAATACTAAATTTGGACCACATTTCTTATGGGCGAAACATACTTGCAGTGCTTAACATTACCGTTCAGAATCGCCCCCAGAAAGGTGAAACAACGTCGGTGCATAGAAATATTATGTATTGTTAAAAAAATTCATATTCTCATTACGTTTCTGCTTTGGAGTCTAGTAATTTTGTTGGTACATATGATTTCAATGCGGATGGCCCAGTCATAAATAAAATGAAATTGAAAACAAAGTCTCACCCATATAGGTCCGAGAGCTAACAGACAATAGCTATAATCATTCTTTCAAAATTTGATTTCAACCGTTTCTAATCCTGTCCAATAAGCTGGCATATTTTTTTTTTATTATTTTTTTTGCTAATTGTCTAGACAATTGGCCTAGTTCCACTTCGGTTTCAGCAGCAGAGCTGTTACCGGCACGCTTCTTGTTTTCGTCGGCGTTTCCAGCGGGACGCAATCCACCCTCTCTTTTATACCTTGCGAACCGTTCTAATGGTATCAATGGACGTGACCACTGACTGTCCTATTGCGTCGTAGACACTCGAGTTTATCCAGTAGGAAAGAAATCAGGAGACGACCATCAGTCTTACGAGACAGAAGAGGTCCGAAAAGGTTTTACCGGTGATACATGCGTACACGGTAGGTACGAATCGTAATATTCAGGAGTTGATCATTGCAAATTCTTAGGAGGTTTTTGTACAAATAACTGAAAATCTGCAAAGGAATAAACCATCTTTTCTGTTTCCAAACAAATATAAACAACAATAGTTAATAGATTTCAGAAAGTAAAGTGTTCAGTGTTTATTGGCACTATTTTCAATGAGGCGCATGAATGCTCCCGACCGGGTTTTGCGTCGTTAATAGGGCCTTCACACGGAAATCGAATTAGCAGGAATCATGCCGAACCAGCCGGAATGAAGTATTTGCAAACTTCGTGTCACATTCGGGGCCATTCGGTGGGAATTCTTAATGGGCCTTAAATCCCCTTCACACGAGAAGGAATGAGCCAGAATGCCGTCAGAATGAAAATTATTTTCTATTCCTGTGCATTCCTAGTGTATTCTAGACATTCCGACTACATTCCAGATATTCTTTCGGCCACATCCGGGCAGGATTCGAGATGGCTTGCCATTTCGATTCTCCATTGTATGAGATAAGAATGTTTCGAATAATGTTGGAATGCCGCAGAATGCGGTCAGACTGCAGTAGGAATAGTTAGAATACACTTAAAATCATCCATGAATGCCATTCGATATTTCTCCACTTCGAATGCACCTCGACAGTTTTTAACATGTCAAAAACGTTCGGGCTAGCCAACACGCTGGTCCGTTGCTAGGCTATTCTTCTCGTTGCTATGCTAATAGGCCACACCCACAGGCGGGTCTGAAGTGCCGCGCGGCATATATATAGAAAGCAGCAGAAGTATTTCCCAAGATTACGATCGATTAGTTTATGATATAAATTAACAAAAGTATATACATGATAAATGAAAATGTCAGCCTTGGAACGAGGTAAAACTTAAAAAATGTCAGTGTTATACAGTGCTCAAATCCCCGCTTTCACGGGACGTGGCAAAAGTCACTTTCGGTCGCTGAACTCTGAACCCCACCGACTTTTTTTTCTCATTTACGTTGGAATCAAACATTTATACCCTTATCTAAGCTCAAACTTTCTCAAATCAATTTCTACTGTGTAGTTTTTATGTCTGATACATTTAAAAATCCTGTTCCTATTTACCGATACTTTTTTCTCCCATAATTCCTGAACGCACCGATAGAAAAACAAATACGAAAACCAAGATGGCGGGCGGCTTTTGCTCTTTCAAATGGAGTAGTTTTTGTTTCATTTTATCGGTAGGATCGGAAGATATCGGTCAAAATATAAAATATGCACTTTATTCAGAGTTTCCACGCTGAAAAAGAGATGTTTTGAAGCTATAATGAGGCGGTGTTGGCATAGATGACAGGGCCTTATTAGCGCCCCTTTGTCTTCGCGGGCACTTTCATGCAAATCATCTCTTTGTGCCTGTGCTGGGAGCGGGGTTTTCAACTGTAAATCAAAGTCTCTGAAATCGCTTGGTGTGTGTATTCAGTACTTTTGCCCTGTAAGTTACAAGCAAGGAGTTTTGATCAAAGCTGCTTGTTTTAAGCTAGTTTTGGACGAACCACGTTTTTTTTCACTATCGTTCCGTAATTTGATTTGATTGAGTATTAAACGCAACTATAGGGCTTATTCACGTGACGTCATCACCCCTTGCTCCCGTGCGCCGCCATCTTGGGGTCCATGCGCTACAGTACAGCAATGTACAGCGTGGGTCTCCAAGTGTCCGAAGAAAGTGAAGTGGGTTGCACGATGTTTGACTATACAAAGAGTCTACAACCTTAAATCTTATTTTCACTACATAAATCGGGTGGAAATTACCCATTTTCCCATTATCAGTGAGGGAAAGTTTGACCCACTCCGGGTCCCCGCCTGTGCACGGCAACAGTGACAGTGGAGTATCAGTTGATAGTGAATTTTGTGGGTGAGCTGTGACGTTGTTGTTCACAGACACTGTGATAGCCATTATTAACGTTAAATGTTGTACTTTTGTTTCATAGAAATTCTTCACAGAAGCTGGGAATATGTTCTTCCTATCATTTCTTGGCTTCGCTGTTTGTGAGGCTCTATTTTGTCCTTCCTGCTTTAGTGGAGTGTAGCGACGGTCCATGTACATGTACTTGTGACGGAGTAGGTACCCAGTCTACCGTCGTTGAAAGTTATCTGACCCCTCGTTTACTGTCTTGTTCAGATACAAAATTTGTACTACACACATTCGTTCTGAAAATTCTACCAGTAAGATGAGCTCTACTTATGGCAGAAACCCACATTTGTTTCCGAGTCGTAGCACTTATTTAAGTACATGACTTCGTTCCCGTCCCGGCTTTGCTTGTTTGTAACACGAGAAACGCGAAACAAGTGTTACCCGATGTGTGTAGGCTTTACCAGTGCTAGACCAACATCCCACCACAAAATAGCACATCCTGATTATGAACCTAAACGTTTTTAAGGGAAATTGTGCGTTGTATAAGAAATATTTTCAATTTTTACGGAGAGTTGCATAGCGAGCCGCTGTGAGCCGCGCTCTGAGTGGACCCCAAAATGGCCGACTTCGCTCGTTGCCATGGCGTCCGGAGGGTGGATCACGTGACTGAATAAGCCCTATATTCTGGGCATCGGTTACATGAATCGGACTTAAGTTTTCATCCTCCTAAGTTGTGTGTGTTTTGTGTATGCTTGTTTATTTTTCCTTCTTTATTCTGTTTTTGGGTCGAGTTTTCGTGACCGCTTGGGAAATCAAACATGGCGCCCGCCGGTTCATCTCAGGTCAATGGGATAGTCTACTGTATTGTGGTGGGAAATGTTGCGTGCGGTTTCGGATTGTTTTCTTTATTAAACTAAACAGAACGTTAGTTAATTCATTTCAGGACCTTTTTTCAAAATGACCAGAACACATTTCAAAGAATATGTGACTCAAGTGGATAATTGGTCTCAAAATAAATGGTGCCAGTGTTTTTTTAATGTACAACTCACCCATGCTGCTTCAAATGATGTTACCCAAGCGGGATGATTGTTGTCAAGAACTGACGGCATCGGTAATTCGTAACAATTTACAAAGCCCCTTTTTGAAAAGGTCTAAAATGCCAGTTCAGGATTACAAATAAACTTTAAGGTTGGTCTACAACCTGGGCAATGATTGGAGAGAAAAACATACAAACTGGGACTGGCCATGGACAGTTTAATAAATGGTGTCTTCTATTTGAGCAGAATTATGGCGCTCGCAATCCGTTCCAACTGTTGCGCTATCCTGTTCTATTTTATCGGAAGGAACTTTCAAACCGTATCCTGTCAATAATTTGTCGCTGAAAAGTGGCTCGGTAAAGCTGTTTATATTACAAATACGTTCAGTTTGGAATATTTTACTACTACTAGCGCCATATTGAATCTTTTGCCGTCGAAACCCAGCACTAGTAAATCGTCAGCACTTCACCAGCGGGGAGCTGACTGATATTTTTTTTTTTGATGATGGAATATCTTTGGGTATTTTGACCATAAGATGGACAAAGCTATACTGAAAATCCTGTTGGTTTTGAGTCAGGCAACGAATTGGTATTGTTAAAACGTGCTAATGTAATAACAATTGTAATCAGCGGCAGGTAACGCATATGAATAGCGACGTTGACACAGGGGAGATATCGTAACATAAACATTACTACGGCCCGCCTTTTTAATTTTCAACCAATCACGGACAGTTTCCAATGGAGAAAACAGTGATTGACATCTAATTATCATCAATATTCATGTCCCACAAGTGGGGATTTTTCATGCCCTTTTGGACCATCGTGCAAAAGAACGGGCACGAATAACTGGAATGCAGTTAGAACACACTTCGAATTGCCAGGAATTGCCAGGAATAGAAAAGAATTTTCATTCCGACGGCATTCCGGCTCATTCGTGCTCTCGTGTGAAGGGGGCTTAAGAGGCGACACCTGGTTTGGAGCAGTCCTCGTGCTCTCTTTAACCACCTGTACATCCTCACCTGTCCATAGAGCCTTTGATATGCCCCAGAGCTTTGCATTCCCATATATCTTGGCCGATCTACGCCGGAGAGGTCGTTAGAGAAGCAGAGAGACATGGGCGGAAGTGACTTAAGGGTGTATGATTTTAAGTGGATGGTATAAAAGTATTAAGAGGGTATGGAAAGACAGGCGCATGAAGCTGGGAACTAAATGGAAATTCATAATGCGTCTGAACTTTGTTAGGTTTTGTACGGTTCAGAAACTTGTCAAGCGACATCAAGAGATTGACACTATCCTGAGATGGTAACAACACACCTTGAACTGGGAACAGGGAAAGGAATCCCGCCTATTGTTGCGTTCGTGAGGTGGCTAGGCCTGGTATACGCCTACTGCGGATGGCTCTGAACTCGGTTCCACAAGGGAAAAGAAATAGCCTGGTATCCAGTCGTAATATAGCTCCCGAGTCTCTTCTCTCCTCTTCGCAATTACGTAATTGCGAAGAGGAGAGAAGATACTCGGGAGCTATATTACGGCTGGATACCAGGCTAAAAAGAAACGGGAGGGCAGCAAATGAAGTGGAATGTCTGGTGGGGCTTGGATGAAGTGGTAACGGCACTAAAACACCCGCACACCCGCCCTTTTTTTCCGTTCTCTGTTCGTAGACCGTTTGAACAGTGACTTTTCGGTTGACACTCCGGACTTTTTTGCCCATACCTTAACCTTCTCCCGGAGTCTTGCCTTGGGACGCTTCAGATAGAGTACTAATAAAAGGTATCATGATATATATCGATAAAGCAACCACCAGATTCCAAAATAATAAGGGAAAATCCATTCATTCCCTTTGTTAACTTGATTATCAAAAAACGTAGTGTAAAATTGTATGAAAACGAAGCCATCTTAGATGGGAATGCAACTTTTAAAGACATTCAAGTCCTGGATATGATAACTTGTTGGGTGGGCGATTGCCTGATATTAGCTTTGGGCGACTGCCCTGTCAGAATCTGGGGCGATCGTCTAGCCAGCAGCTTTGGGTGAGTGTCCTGCCGGTATTAATATCATTGAACAATAAACCAAATAAAGTAGCATGTCAAATACTACATGTCAGATATCAGAAAAATACGAAATGTAGCATAATGGAGCATGGGTGAATTTAGCGTTAATTAATTGAACATCTAAACAGAAAAAAATGATGGCATACGGTGTTTGTTTTTGGTTTGGTTTTTTGTTGCTCTGCACCATCAGGTTTTGCAAAAGAACTACATACGATAACGATGCAACGAAGTGACGTCCGCACCATTCAGACAACTCAAGGAGGAGTAACTTCTAGTGCTACTGTGGAGCCAAAGACTCAGCGTTTTAACGCCATCGTTGATCATACAACTGGAACGGATACCTTCGTGGCTGAAAACGTACATTATGTACATGGAAATGGTGATATTGGTGTGGCTGAAGATATATGTGAAAATAATGATGATGTGACTGAAGATGTATGTGAAAATGATGATGATTTTGTAGAAGATGCATACGAAAATGATGATGTGGCTGAAAATATGTATGAAAATGATGATGTGGCTGAAAATATGTATAAAAATGATGATGTGGCTGAAAATATGTATGAAAATGATGATGTGGCTGAAAATATGTATAAAAATGATGATGTGGCTGAAAATATGTAAGAAAATGATGATGTGGCTGAAGATGTATATAAAAATGATGATGTGGCTGAATTCGAAAATATGTATGAAAATGATGATGTGACCAAAGATGTATATGAAATGATGTGGCTGAAAATATGTATGAAAATGATGATGTGACCAAAGATGTATATGAAATGATGTGGCTGAAAATATGTATGAAAATGATGATGTGACCAAAGATGTATTTGAAAATGATGATGTGGCTGAAAATATGTATGAAAATGATGATGTGACCAAAGATGTATATGAAAATAATGATGTGGCTAAAAATATGTATGAAAATGATGATGTGCCCAAAGATGTATATGAAAATGATGATAAAGATGATGATAGACATGTGTACCAGCCATATCTTGATGAACCTGCAGAAAGTTCCAACCTTCCTGAAGGTAAGTAAAATACTGTACGTGAGTTTTTTGAGTAACAAGAACCTACATTTTATTTGATAACCCTGAATTTCATACCTGATTCACAATTCATTGCATGTCTGAATCTTTCTATTTGGAAGCATTGGCACTGTTAAAATCTAAAGAAATTGCATTGGCGATTTGCTGTTTAACACATATCAGGACGGGTAAGGGCTCAGCGCCATTCTTATGTTCTCTCTCAGTTTAGCTTTGTTATGCTCTATTATTTTTAAAAGGATTATGCTGGAACATCCTAAACTTTATTTATCCTTATAATTTAATTGGCAACAATTTCAAATTTAACTGATAGTGGGTAGTAGTGGTAATAATTTTCTATTGCGCAATAAACGTACATATCGGCATTGCAGCATAATCTGACAGACGTACAGATGAAAAAAAAAGTCTTATAGAGATATCAATTTTGATACATTTCATGTTGTTTTATAGCATAGTTAAAAGAAGTCACTTCTTGGTTACACGTTAATATATCAAACCTCCTTGGGCCACTATTTCCCTCTGTTGGATTTCCGAAGTTATGGTCAATTCGAATAATCTCCCATAAAAACCTAAAAAAATTAATAGATGATACAGTGCCAATGGTATATGTTTATTTACCTTTGTGTTTGCACGTGGTCAATGCCTCATTTTTTCTATTTTACATTAGGCCACGGCAAGTAACTTTTATGGATGACATCAGCGCGCGCATTAATTTTCGCCAGATTTCAGAATAAAAAACAAGATTTTTTTTTCTTTTGCAAGGATGGTCAACATGACGATAAAGTGCCAAAATGAGCAAATATATTGTGTTGTAGCCTAATAATTGTACTCGTAGAAGTGACACTTGCGAGGTACCCAGGACTGTAGTTGTAAAAAAGAAACTTATTGGATAATTGTAAAAGTGACACCAATATGGAAGCCATGATTGTGGATACCAACTTTGTTCAATGGTGATGCCAGTCTACCACACTAGTGTCACTATTACGACACCAGTACATGTCTTAAATACAGAAATGAATGCCTTGTTGGCTCTGATACCATGTTTTGTCCTTTTAATTCTTTTTACAAGAGCCATCACAACTTTATGGTGCTTATTTTTGAAAATGTAACGGGAGGTGCCCCAACACGGTAAGCTTTTTCTTGCGCTCAAACTCATGGCGCTCCATCGCTAGTTGCCTGAGAGTGGTCAAATTTTGATGACTGAATTTTCTACACATAGATTTGAACAACATACTTGAATAAGAAATGCATTCATGTGGTTCATGAACCTTTCGCGCTGCGTCTTACAAGCGGCAAACACTGTGAGACAATTTCGTGTATGTAACCTTCCAATTTTGTGCTACGCTGGACAGTGTGCCTAACTCGGTACGCTTTTTTTACATTTTGCTCTCTTCAGAAGTAAGTGGTAGATTTAAGTACACAGAAAAAAAATTAATAGTATGATATTTTAGCTTTCTTTTGGCAGTAAAATCGTGACTGTATGTACTTCTTGTCTCACATGAGGAACGCTGTACCTAGAACAATCCAGCTGATGTGTTTACGGGCAATGGGCTGAATGCACTGATTGTGAATGCCCGACTTAAAAAACCATTACGATAAAACGACACCGCCAACATCAACAAAACTCTGTCTGATTATATGAAAATATCATCTACATCTCTCTATCAAGTCTTATTTTCATAGACAGCACGAATCATTTGTTACAGTCAAATAAATCTTTGGAGCGTTCTCTAGTCTGCCACCTTCATGGCCACACTCCCTTGGGAGTACAATGGTGGCAATGTTTATGTCGCTTCCTTTTGGTTGCTTTTCTACTCAACAAACATTTGAAGACCCATATTCATAGTGTTTTATGGAGCTTTATTTATGTGTATCATGGCGTTGTGTGACTGCTTGAAAGAGTTCGTACAATTAGCGACACGAGCCGCCAATACGCAGAGGCCGGTGACCGCAGTGATTCAGCACTGTCAACATTACTGTTAGAATTCTGTTTTTAAAAAAGACATGAAGTAAATATGTTAAAGTATACTTTGAATGCAAATTAAAGCTGTGTGCATGGACTTGGTTTATTTACCTTTGTAATCAGCATAGTCAGTGGTAACAAACACGGTGTACTTATTGATAATAAGATCAGCAAAAAATCCGTGCCGTCTTAGGACGGGAACCGTCTTAGGGCGGCCCCCGTTAGTCATCTTGTTTTTTTTTCACCTATCTTGTTTTTTTTTCGCCCTATCGCACTATTTTTGCAATCTGCAGAGGATGTCATCCATAAAATTTACTTGCTGTGGCCTTACTTACTGTAAAGTTTAACTATGTCTATTAACTAAATTATCGAAGTTGCAAAAGATGGGGGACCTGCACCTCGTGGCCCGAAACGTCCTTCCCGCTCATGCGCACAGCTGGTTTGCGCAGTCATCACGGCATCCGCTGGACTAGCCATAATCCTGACAGGAGTCTTCATCGCTTCGCCCCAGGAAACTCATCAGTACATTAACCATTCGTATTCCACAGGACCACCAGGGACTGTCACGGTAATTGGCTTTCTTGTGATTCGTTCTCCCCTGACAAACTACATAATCTTACTTAGGCCACAGCAAGTAAATTTTATGGATGACATCAGCGCGCGCATTAATTTTCGCCTGATTTCAGAAAAAAAATAAGTTTTTGTTTCTTCTGCAGGGATGGTAAACATGACGATAACGTACCAAAATGAGCAAATATGTTGTGTTTTAGCCTAATGATTGTATTTGTAGAAGTAACAATTGCGATGTATCCAGGACTGTAGTTGTAGAAATGAAATTTATTGGATAGTTGTGACACCAATATGGAAGCTATGAGTGTGGTTACCAACTTTGTTGGTGATGCCAGTCTACCACACTAGTGTCACTTTTACCACATCAGTACATGTCTTGAATACAGGAATGAATGCCTTGTTTTGTCCCTTTAATTCTTGTTACAACAGTCATCACAACTTTATGGTGCCTATTTTTGAAAATGTAGCCATCTTGTTTTTTCTCACCCATCTTGTTTTTTTTCGCCCTATCGCACTATTTTTGCAGTCTGCAGAGGATGACATCCATAAAATTTACTTGCTGTGGCCTAATTGGCTTTCTTGTGATTCGTTCTCCCCTGACAAACTACATATCTTACTTATGCTGATTACAGGGTTAACCCTTTGAAGCCTCAGCATTTTGGGACTAAATGACCGAACGTGGTACAGACCTTGCTATGTTTTGTTCAGTATGATTTTTAAAAACATTTTCTCAGTGTGCATACATTGCAATTCAATTGTAGAGGGATGTGTTAAGAAGCGTTAATGATAAAGCTCAAACGATAAAGATCATATTCTCTGAAATAATGTTCAAATGACCTCGTTTCGCACAATGACAAAGTCATGTTTTTCCGTTCAATTTTGTCCCTTACTCTCCCACAGATATGATATCATATCATAATCTGCTATTAAACTAAGTGATACACCTCACATAAGTGTGAACATTTGAAAGAAATGACCGACAGCTAGGAAACACAAAGAATACATGTAGACAAGGATCATTTTCTCATCACCTGTCCAGCAAAACTGAATATTTTGCTGCTCAATGTTTTTACTAAAGGTTTAATCTTAAAAAACGCAAATATTCTTAGTTGTTAGACTTGCCTTAGAGTAAATTTGTAACTTCTTTTTCAAACAACAACGCCCAAAACAGCTTACACCAAGGTCTGGGATCCACTACGGCGTACAAAATGTTATTGACGACGCCTCAGGGGAGTCGTCAAGTGGTATATATTGCATTCAGTCTGCAAAAATTCTTGACGACGCCTCAGGGGAGTCGTCAAGTGGTATATATTGCATTCAGTCTGCAAAAATTCTAGGAATTGCACAGGCATTTTTCCAAGAATGCTAGTACTCCACAGTATGCTGGGTATGCAAGTCCCCCCCCCCCCCTAAATCTGTTCCAGATGTATCTCTGGTATGCAATGGTGGAATGTAGGTCACCGGGGATAGTACATTTCTGCTGGCTGTAGGTTTATGTTACAGGTGGGCTAGTATATTGTGCCAGGGATAGTGCGACAGGGAAGTTCCAGTCTATTTCTGATTTGAGCTGTATTGTTGTACCCTCAATCGTCGTCATGGCAATAATACATTTTTATTGCCAGTCTTGTTTTGAAAGCATAATGTAGTACAAAGTAATATTCGTTTGATCCTTTCGAATGTCGAATCTTGAAGGAACTGTTGCCGACCGAAGGAAGCTCACAGACTGAGATGCGAACAGTTCAGACAACCACACCCTTGGATAAGGACTCACATACCTCCACCAACTTGAAAAGTAAGACAGAAATATCATAGATGTTACAATGCTGCTGCTTCGCCAATGATAATAGATGTTCGTATGAGATTCACAAGATTTATATGAATGTTTCGGCACCCATCCTTGTATTCAATACCTATTTCATATACAAACATTATCGATCTCAGTTTGTGACCAGGCTAGTACGTACTTCAATTTATAAAGCCCTAATAAAGCCATGATAATGATAATACCTGCATGAAAGCTTATCCGTGTTGATAGAATACATATTGAAGTTTTTCAACTGTCATACAACACAAATTGTTCTCACCTCGAATTTTCAGTCGCACCTACGTCGACCTTCTTCAGGAGTGACCATTCAGTTACTCTGATCACGTGACTTAGAGACACGTGATTCGAGTAACGAATCATAAATGTCCTATTGGACACCGAACCGGATTACTTTGCGAGGGGGCAAAGGAGGCCATCTTCATTAGAGCACATCAGCCGACACGCAACAGAGACGGGGGCCGATATCGTCTGCCAGGCATTTATGATTCGTTACTCGAATCACGTGTCTCTAAGTCACGTGATCAGAGTAACTGAATGGTCACTCCTGAAGAAGGTCGACGTAGGTGCGACTGAAAATTCGAGGTGAGAACAATTTGTGTTGTATGACAGTTGAAAAACTTCAAAATGATAATACCTATCTATATTTGTATCGCTGTAGGAACGACGAGAGCGCTACCATCATCTGCAAAGATGGAAGGATGCTTACCAGGAACGACAGAAGATGGTGGAAAACGTCACGTCATCACGTTTGGTGGGCGGGGATCGACTCTGGGGAAGTTCTCTCGTCTAAGTGGACTTATTTTCTCTTGTAGAAACGAGATATTCGTAGCTGATCATGACAATAGTCGAGTCCAATCATTTAACATCAAGGGTGTTTACATTCGTCATTTCTTGACAACTGTACCCGGCAAAGCCGGAAGAACAATATTTCCCGAAGGACTGTCCGTTGATGGCAATGAAAACCTGTGGGTAGTGGGGAATGCTAAATTCAGTTCCTATGTTGTACAATACAACAATGAAGGTCGAGCTTTGAGTAAGTTCGAGGTGCCATGGAGCCAGCGCGTTCGATCCATTGCAGTGGATACAAAAAGTAATCATATTCTCGTCACAAAACGTGACAGGGTACCACAGGAGCTTTACATATATCAACCGAATGGCTCGTTTGTTAGAAAGCTTGAGAATTCATTTTCAGAGTCCGTCGTGGTAAACAGGGCAGGAAACATTCTTACTACAAAATATAACATGGTTCACGTGTATAACCAGACCGGGGACCTTCTGTTCAGTTTTGCGGGCAATGGTGATAGTGCTCTTACCTATCCCAAAGGAATCTGTACTGACACGTTAGGACATATCTTTGTGGCAAGTCGTGGTGGGGTGCTTGGAAACGGTCGGGTTTCCATGTATACAAGTCGCGGACTTTTCGTTCGCCATGTTGTTACTGGGCTGGGGATGATAAATCATATTGCAGTTGGTGAAGAAGGGCAGTTGGTAGTGACTGATGTAAGGGATAACACGGTCACTATCTACAACACTTATAAATGCGGGCAGTAGCAGCGGCCTGGAAAACATAAGGGTACGAGGGGTGATCAATACACCTTTCTCACGCGGCGGCAATCATAGATTGAAGACGAGGTCAATGAGGCAAACAGACAAAACTTATTTCTAAAATCAGCTCCCATTTAGTTTTTCCCCAGACCACACAAATTTTCACAATATAAGATCAAATAATAAATATTATAACAAGTGTTATACACCGAAATATGTAGCAATTTATAGTAGCGTAGACTGATCCCACTGTCCCTTAAGAGATGCAAAATAAAAACATAATGATGCAAATATTTGACGGACATGCAGCCAAATCTCTTATTGGTTGCTTTCCTAATTGGCAGGCTATCATTGGTTGAACTACTTATTATGATGGACAGTCTTTTATTTGCCTCATTGAACTCGTTTTAGATCTATCATGGCCGCCGCGTGAGAAAGGTGTATAAGTCCTCGGCCTCATCCAGAAATAATAAGCACAGCTCAGATTTCGAAGCAAAGATTTCCAGTATAAAGTCTTATATAAATATGTACCGAAATTCAACTTATTGTAATCATTACTTTGCAGGCGACACCCAGTAATGTTAGGTAAGGTAGAAGGATATAAAACTGGACAATTGAGCTGCGACCTGAGGTGTGCGGGTCAACTTGCGCTGCTGGAAGTCAGACACCCACTTCTTTCTGCTTGGAATAGAAAGAGAATCATTATCAAACATTTTGACAATGTCTTGTGTTGATGAAAGAATTTACGGGAAATCGATCCACACATGTCTGATCACAATTCACCCTTGTTTTTCTCGCCACTTACCTTCTAATTTGCGAAAAAACGAATGCCCGGGAAGAAATGACTTGAAATTTGGAGGATATTGATAAAGGCTTCTTACTATGACGTTGTGCCTCAAAATTTGAGTTGTGCTTAATACTTCTGGGTGAGGCCGAGGACTTATTGATCACCCCTCGTAAATATAAACAAAACATTTTTTTTTCAAAATCTATATCAACAAGAGTTCGTAGACCTCAGACCTGCATGAAATGTATTGGGTGTTTGTAGACTTATTACATGTAATTCGGTGGAAGTTGATTGTGTGTGTTGTATGTGGTTGGATAATTTTTTTAAAGCAAATAGTTGCATTTTCTTGCATTGTATACAATTTCCAGTAGCCATTTTGTTAACCAACTAGTGTGTTGGAGGTATGTGCTTCCAGCTCATAGGAAAGTCACGTGCAGCCATTTAACTTTGTAAATAATTATTCTATATGTACCGTCCACGTGCTAGCCTCCATAGCAGGCTCTCTGTGACTTTTTTCGTCTTTTTTTTTGGCTCTTAATATACTTTTGTTGGATACTTCTTTTTGTACTGTGTCTTTTGTATCGCTGGGCCTAGCAGTTGTACCGATAACCTAACCGCCTCCGACCTATCAGAGCACATGTACAGAGCAAAAACCCTAAAACAAAAACATCTTCCAAAACCAAGGAGTGGTTGCGTAGATAATTTATAACATATGTTCAGTGACAAGATAATGTCTTCAAAAAGTTACAAACAATATTAAATTTAAAGCATAGACAAAGCCTTTACCACTTACATTATACCAAACATTGCCTTAACTATAGATTACCCAGGTCAAAAACATAGCAGATATTGGTGGCCTAAATATCATTACCTACTCACATTATGGGGATCGTTCGTTCGTTCGTTCGTTCCATAGCCTTTTAATCAGCCGTAGGCTGATTAATTAGACGTAGGGGCAGCACAACATGTTATGCTGGCTCAACAGGGCGCCTCCTCTCCGGGGCATGGTGAATGATGTAAATCACCGTGTGGCTGATACGACACGAAGGTTTGCCAGGCCTCCGTCCAGGTGATTTGTAGTGAATCACCAACTCCAGACAGAATGGTTTGTTCTCTCGCACACCGCACCATCGCACGTGTGGGGGTTCTTTAACGTGCATCACCAAAATAAGACCACAGGAAGTCCCAGCCAAGGACGCAAAATAAATAGCCAACTGAAGTATTAAGACTAACCTTTAAGACGACCAAAACTAGAAAACAGATAAACATCATACTCATAGGCTCCTGCAAAACAGGAGAGAGTTCCACATGTAAACTAAGACCTATCGATCACATGGTTACCCAACCCCAACCATCACCTATAATCACAAACTCACAGGCAGATACTGGTACGTGGGGATGCCCAACCACACTAACAGCCTCAACCTACAGTATCAAGTTCAAACACAAAGAGACCCAAACTGATCATCAGGACAAAAGCACCAACCCATGTACCAAATAACAACACAATCGCACATTGCGTCCTGGAGATACAGCGCATGCTCCTTGCCCGCACAAAAGGTAACGTGCAGCGTCAAGTTCAAACACCAAGAGGGACAAAAACAAAATTAGGCAACCACCACCAACACATAAACCAAATATCATCGCACTCGCACCATTCGTTCCACATATCCCATCCACACACAAAAAGCTACCTGCCGTACGTGTCAAGTTCAAACACAAGGAGGCCCAAAATCAAACATGAACGATAGGCAACAACCACCCACCCATACACCAAAAATCGTCGCAATCGTTATACACACATCGTACCTGTTACAGTTGTTGTGCAATTGGAGTTCTTCTTCTTCTATCATGTGGTGGCTTTCCAACGTCGTAGCATACCAGGGAACTCGAACCAGGACGTCTCGGTTTTGAGCCACTTTCTGCCATCTTTCACACAAGAAGGATACAAATTTTCCCGCCAAATAACAGCTGATCGATATTTCCCATCATGCCCCGAAACCAACATGGCTGACCCCGGAAGTTATATTTTTTGATGGTGACAATTTTTTCGCAAGGTTGATGAGTAATATACACCGGTTCTGATGGCAGAAGGGAAGCAAGGCGAAGCCCAAGGGCTGTCCGAGGGTCTCGGGCTTGACGAGGTATGTTCTTGGTGTAAAAACAAGCTGAAAACGTTGATTATTTGACGGTCTTGACTGGATGGGGAGGGGGGGCGGAAACGGGAGGATGCATGTAACTGTACTAGTAAGGGTGTAATAAAAAGATGTTTGTCTTATAGTGGTTCGAATAGTACGTGTTTTAACAATTCGTGGTTTTTGCACTTAACATCTTACGGCTTAGTGGCGATCTAAAAAGATATACTGGATTATAGTAGCATAGAAAGATCGCTGCGAAAAATATAAGTATTATCAAGTGAGCTTCAAAATGATATTATGATAAAATAACCTGCAACTTGGCTGCAATTGATTTTGATAGGATGTGGGAAAGTGTTATTTTCGACAAGAAACCAACCCTTGTAAACTCTTGCTCTGGATGGTGATTTATAAGAAAATGAACACTTGTTCGAAATGCACTTTTTATGATGTATAGTTGACATCTAAAGACAGACATGAATTTTAAACATGCATCTTTGTTATTCATGAGCTTGCTGCTATTGTGTGTCTAATGTTATGAATATTAAGTATGCATGCTGGTATTGTTTCTTTTTTTTTACCACTATTTGTTAGTCCCTCTCCCTATGTTTGATTAACATGCCATGTGATATCTGTGGGTCAAAGGTCTATAGTATAAAACAAATAAACAGAACTGCAAAAAAGTGAGTGCCAGCTTCTGTAGTCATTGTTCTACTTCTACTTCTACACAATACTAGACAAAACCTCTTTCTGTTATGATAACTTGAAGATAAGAACTTGAATAAGGTATGCATGGCTTTCTTATATACGATACATATAGGGAGAATAATAGCTGAAGTTTTGGGAATTGAAATAAGCTTGCATGGTTGAAAGGTATTTAACAAACATAACCTGTACTAATAATTCATCCTGTCGTTTTTCCCAGATGGAGCAGTTGGACGACAGCGAGTTTGACCTCCCAGAGGTCGTTGCCCCGCCATCGCTGGAGAGCATCCTAAATGAGGTACATTGTAGGCATGTTGTGTTTGTAGAGGACTGATGTAATAATAAGGTGCTTATCTAGAAAAAAATGCATGCCCCCATGCATTAGTTGCGTGTGTGAGAAAAGCCGTATGTCACCCTGCGCCCGGTTTAAAATCGTAGTTTGCGAGGATTTGGAGTTCATTTTTTGCGGTAGCGGAAGGTATGCGTGCCTTGAACGTTAGACTTAAAAAGAGTGCAAGTCTTGGCCAACATTCTGCATGGCAATATCAATCATTTTCAGTAGGTTTGACTTTGGCAGGGTAAGTTGAATTCTCATAAAAACATGCTCAACTTATTGCTCATGGTCAATTGATCAACACTACTCTACAACATCTCTATATTGGCCACCAGTCTATAAAAGTGGCCACATTCCTCCAGTCCCTTGAAAGTTGAATGGCCGCTATAGACAGGTTTGACTGTAGTGAGTGTTTTAAAGGACAGAAATTTTAAGTATGATATCACATGAAGAAGTATGATGATAAATTGTCAGAAGTTTATGGGTTATAGGTTATAGGTTATAGATATTTAGTTTCACTTGTTCACATAAATTTTTTTTCTACACTATAGCCCGATGACGACAGTTTCAACTTGGACGAGCAAAACCTCGACATCTTTCAAGATGCGAGCGGCGAAACTTCCTCATTGGTCAGCCTGGAGTCCCTGGCCTCGGACAAACCCCTGGCGCCCAAAAAGAAGGCTCACGTTCAGTACGCCAGCCACGGTTCTATCCTACGCCATGTCGTGTTAAAGGGCGTGTCGGCGCAAGTCATGTCGGCTGCTGTAAGTAGCACCACAACCAATCAACTTATTGCCTTCGCCAGAGGCAATCGGTTGAGCCAGGGCTTGTTGGGTCTGTATGTAGATCGAATCAAATCAAATTCAAACTTTTCAATTGCGTCGATTTTGCAAGGAAATTCTACTCCAGTAACAAGTTGATAATGCAAATACATTGGCAATTAAAATCAAGAGATAGGTGGAAATACATTTATTTTTTTTCAAACCATTTTGTGTGTCAGTTAGTTAAAATCTCGTACGTACCAACACAACAATATCAAAACAACTGAGATCAACAGCATAAAACTTAAGAAGTTGTGATAAGTGCCTATTGTGGAAAGGAAGGTCAAGTTAAACAAGAAAGCTTTTAAAAAAAGCTGGCCGGGGCGCATTTGGAAGGACTACCTCAAAATTTCATGTTGTGTTCCAGTAAAATGTGCATCATTATTAAACTAGAAGTTTATATCTAAAATCTATGGGAAGTTGGCTGGAAACCTTTGTTCACTGGTATAATTGGATTTTCCGGCGTACTTTTGTGGGCGGAATTGTATCCCTTGTGTGCGCTGTGTGCCGGATATAAAAATCGTAAAAGAAACTCCGGTGCGAGACCACAGCCAAAGGCGGGAAGAGGTCCCGGATGTGCATTGTCGTTCTTTCTTCTGCTCACAGGTCTCATTTGCTTTCTTTGCTTTGTATGATGTTCTTTGTTCTGCAAGACTCTCTGTCTTCTGTTGATAGGTTTGTTTTTCTTGTTTGTCCTTGCATATTGCGCTTTGGATTGCAAGACCTTGCACTTTTTTATCATTTAAATTTGATGCTGCATTTGGTGACATTACTAATTGATTCAAGAGGCCTTCATTCCTGTTCTCTGGCATAGCACTTGGATGTTTGCTTGTGGTGCATGGCACAATGTTTTTCCCAGTACTTTGGTTACAATGTGGTGCAAATGGAAATGCTGTGTTTGGTTGTTGTAGGTTCTCTTTCGTAGATACAAACTCTGGTTTAACCAAGGTGTATGTGTGTTGTTGTTGAACTTGAAAGCAGTTTTCTGACTCAATCATAGAAGAAACATTGCTAGTCAGATTGATAATGTGTATACCAGTAGGTTCAACTGATAAGAAAACATTTTCTGCTTGTACTGGGACAACCTCAAAATTGCATGTTGTGTTCCAGTTAAGTTGTTGCAAGAATGAAACTAGATTGCTGTTTGAACTGTGCATGCTTAAAGTAGAAGTGCCATGGCTATCTGGCAATGCTGTTATGGGACTTCTGGCATGTGAGTCATAAACAAAATACTTGTTATCAGCGTGCAACAATGCTACTGTTGAACCAGTTATTCCATGTGCTGTTATGAAAAGACAAGTGTTGGATTCAGCAAATGCTGCTTCTAGGGCTTTCTTTAAGGTGTAATAAGGATAGACTGCTTCTGTGGCAAATATGTCTCCAGTGTAAGACTCTTTTATTGATACACGTACAGTATTGTTGTAAAGTTGCAAATAGTCTGGAATATCATCAACGGAGAGGAACTCCACACCAGATCTTAGTGATGGTTTTATGTAGGTGTATAGTGCATCTCCTTGAAAAAGTACACCATCAAGGTCTGTACTTGTCCAGGTAATTGCTTGTCTGCAAGTACTGTGGTTAACAACTGCCATTAAAGCATTTGCAGTGCATTGTTTGCCTCTATTATCTCCACTGAAAATGATGTCACCTTGGTGGTATTTTCCCGATAAAATAGATTCACACATTGTTCACAATATATGTGTTCTTTGCTTGACTTTATTTGCACAATGCACAGTGCTCAGTGGCACGATTGAGTCTGGTGTGTGCAAAATGCACAGTGCTCAATGGCACGATTGGTCTGGTGTGTGCAAAATGCACAGTGCTCAATGGCACGATTGGTCTGGTGTGTGCAAAATGCACAGTGCTCAATGGCACGATAGGTCTGGTGTGTGCAAAATGCACAGTGCTCAATGGCACGATAGGTCTGGTGTGTGCAAAATGCACAGTGCTCAGTGGCACAATTGGTCTGGTGTGTGCAAAATGCAGTGCTCAGTGGCACGATTGAGTCTGGTATGTGCAAAATGCACAGTGATCAATGATCTGTTAATAGGTCTCAAGGTCTAATTTGGTTGGATCAAGGACTCTCTTTCAAACCTCTTTGGTTGGATGCAAAATGTAATGCGTAGATTTCAGCAGAAGAAGTATAAATGTGTACTGTGTAAAATCTTATTGAGTACAGACTTTTGCTAGCTGTAAGTTTCTGTATATTACTGTGTCACTTGTATATATAGCAGAGAACAGTCTAAGGCGTCACTGAAACAGAAAGAAAATATTGTCTTGATCACATAACATCTTACTAGTACCAACAAAAAGCAAAAATCTACAAAAGTTCAGGTGTGACATCTTGCCAACTGCTTTGCTGATTGTTTAACAGTTAGCTACAATCCGTTGTTTTCTACTATTCTTTGGAAATGTATGTTTTAATGTATTAGAATCCGATCCATCTTTTCAACTTGTACGATATTTTTACAATCAAAAATGCCCTGCATAATGCCTCGCATCGGCTCAAGCACAGTGCACCATTAAACTATCTAAATTCTCGTCAATCCCCACACACTGGTTTTACTAAAAAAACTATATACCGTTCCTTGGAAATATGTTTCAATGTGTCCGAATTCATGATCACTATCTTTTCAAATTGTACGTTACTCTTACGATCGAAAATGTCCTGCAGGACCTCCTGCAGCTGCATATATAGACGCACGCCCCCCTCCCACCCGCACGTAAACTGTTCCAATCGTTGCACAATAAACTTGACTGTATACCCTCCACAAAATCTTTCGTCAAATGTCGTGCTCATTTTACTCACATGACACTACGCCTTAGAATGTAATGTTATATTTTAATACATCCGAATTCCAGAAAGATAACTTTACAAACTGTACCAATTTCTGTACGATAAAAATCTCACCTCCTCCGCACCGTCAACGCCCGTGAGGGTATTTACCGGAATAACCCGAAATGACCCGGAATAACCCGGAATAACCGTAATATTTCTTGTTCCCATGGCCATATATACATTATTTTATGCCAAAATATTGCATTCTGCGATCTTAACTTATCAAAGCACACTGTATTTCGGTAGCTTTCATCCTTTATTAAGGTTATTCCGGGTTATTCCGGGTTATTCCGGGTTATTCCGCTAAATACCCGGACCCGTCAACGCTATCGCAAAATGAACCGTGCGATTTAACGACAACTCCTCAAATGTTACATGACCAGTGTTTTACTGCAAATCAAGAAACATTTTCCTTTCCTAGACTTTGCTAATGAGCGCTGCAATGTTTTCTGTACGAGTAGAGGTCATGGATAAACAGTATTCTTACAACGTTTATTTGAAGGGCTAAGAAGGGCTGAGAATTGTCGTAAAAACGCACGGTACATTGCGTTTATTTGAAGGGCTGAGAAGGGCTGAGAATTGTCGTAAAAACGCACGGTACATTTTGCGACCATAGCAGACCCATCCAAGGACGAACCATTAAACCGGGGACAAAGCCGGGCGCCTGCGGCGCCCCGGCAAAAATGGTTTACCTGCCGTTTTCCTACAGTACTGCAGCGGGCTGTGTATGTTTGTGGACATTATTCGAGTTTAGTTGGGATAGATAAAATGAAATGTCTAAATGCTACAACTACAAGCCCATGTTCATGACGTTTGCCATTTCAGTAGATTATACTCTTTTGCATCATCATGTCATGAATGAGGGGGAGGGGCTGTAAGATTTACAAATATTTCAGGTATATTTTCTAATTTTTTGTTTCCCTACAGGACAGGGTAGACGCGGGCATGCCTACCGCCATGGCGGTCTCACACCTGGTTGCTATTGGATCATCTCATGGTCTCATCCTGGTGTTTGGTAAGTGCTGCATGTACACCGTGGCATCACAGTCTTTAATTGGTGATATGGAAGCTTTTTGGATATGCATAAAAAAAATTATGTATCCTATATACAAAGCAAGCATAAAGAACCCTATGACTAAGGGAAAAAAGGAGATATCTCCTCCTTTGTTGGGTGTGTTTCCCCTGAGTTTTGACTATTGAACCTTGCTTTGCGAGGGATGACATTAAGAAATTTCTTGTTTCTTCTTCATCTTGGTTTATCAGACCCAAAGCAGGTACTGAAGTGGTGCCTGGGCAGTACAGCTGTTGGTGCACAGTACGGGGCTGTATCTGCCCTCAGTATCAACCATGACTGCACCAGACTTCTCAGTGGATTTGCCAAGGGACAGGTGAGAATACTGTAATAAGGAAAATGCAGAAGTGTTTGTGATGTATTTATGATATATAGTGTTTGTGATGTCAGGGATAAACAAGTCCACTAGCCCTATTGTCCAGGGCAAGTGAAAGTGCTGTTTGGGCAAGTGCATGTCCTACCCCACTTGTCCGATCGGGCAAGTAAGATTTTTCCATTGATTTTAGTGCAATTTTTATATACTTGTAACTTTTTACAGTCATGACATCAAGCAATTGTCTACAGAGAATTCCATTGCTGGAAGTGAAAATGCATATACTAGTAACAGTGACATTTGAATTTTGGGCAAGTGAAAAATTGGTTCGGGCAAGTACATTTTTTATGTGCTTGCCCGATAGGACAAGTGGATTTTAGAAAACTTGTTCAACCCTGGATGTATTTATGATATATAGTGGTGAAGCCATTGCTACGAACTACAAAGCATTGTAGCTGTTCTGTCCATCTGTGACCATTGTGAAAATTTACTGACACATCTACAGTGTGCTCATGTGTTTGTGCATGTGACAGTGAGCGTGAGAAGCATTGTAGTCGTATAATCATTGTGTTGTATTCTATATTGTACCAGTAGAAACATATTAATAAATTTATATAACCTTACCTCACAGATAACGATGTGGGACCTGACCACAGGGAAGCTGCTGAGAACAATCACTGATGCCCATCCACCTGGAACTGCTGTTCTACACATCAAGGTACTGTAAATCCAGGGCTTTAGCCAGCGTCCGTTTTTCCGCCAATTGACGGAAATTTCCTGCGTGTGACGGAAAAATTTTAAAACCAATCCGTCAACCTTGATGGACAAAAAATCCTTGGTGGAAGCTACAGGCGGCTTGGGGACGCCGTAAAAGCCACACACTGTTTGTTTTACTATTGTTATGATTGTTGACAATGTGTGTCGGTGCCCTTTCGCATACGATAATCTCATTAAAAACCCGTTTTTCAAGGTCTGAGTTCAGTCTCTCTAACTCCTGGAATAGCGTTTTCGCGACAATGGGGAATTGGCTGACGGAAAAAAATTTCGAGCTGGCTAGAGCCCTGTGTAAATTGTTAAATATTTGTCCATATCTTCATGTACACACTATTAGTTTTTTGCAATGAAAACACCACACTGCAAACATATGCTGTCCTTTATTTTGTAACAGCAAACTCAAAGACTAATTTTTCTTGCAAATTTGAAGTGTCATCTTAAGTAAATGAATTCCCAGGTACATGTGCTGTATTCTTGTAGGCTTATGAGATTTCGGCTGCAATTTGTCACTGACATATGAGCACATGAAATTCATTCATACTTGAGACTGAAAGTTGTTGTATACAGGAGCTATTGCATGTACAAATACATTTCAGATCATGTTTTGTGCATTATAGAAAAAATGCTAAGACTTTACTTCCAACACTGAATTGAACTAATAGTATAGGGAGTTACCCCTCTAAATAAATTTTTGGTCAATCTCCGTCGACCTTGTTCACAGAATGACCTTTCTATTTCCGGCAGTGACGTCAGGATTTACCACTTTTGCAAGAGGGGGTCAAAAGTATTGAAAAGTCTATGTCGGCCCCTGTCTCTGTTGGGGGTGGGCTCTAATGTACACTGCCTCCTTCACTCCTCCTTTATTTGCATTAATTGTGTTTTATTTTGTACTGTTTCTACAGTTCACAGATGACCCTACGCTAGCTGTGTGTTGTGACAGCGGTGGATCAGTCTTCGAGCTCAGCTTCAAGCGACTGATGGGCATGCGGACGTGCGAGTCTCGTTGTCTGTTCTCCGGCGCTCGCGGCGAGGTGACGGCCATCGAACCGCTCCTGGCGACAGAGAGCGTCCAGGACCATCCAATGAAGGAAGTCAGTCTGTTGGCAATGGCTTCTCTGTCCAAGGTACTGAAAGTGAAAGATCTTCTGGTACCAAACCTCAGTCGGGCAAGATTGTTAGGAGCTACAGTTACTGTTACAGTAGTAGGATTGGTGGCATAGTTAGAGTTTGGACCCCCTATGCTGTGATTTGGACCCCCTATGCTGTGATTTGGACCCCCTATGCTGTGATTTGGACCCCCTATGCTGTGATTTGGACCCCCTACGCTGTGAGTTGTACCCTCTATACTGTGATTTGGACCTCCCTATGCTGTGACACTTGAACCCCCCATGCTGTGATTTGGACCCCCTATGCTGTGATATTTGGATCCCCCATGCTGTGATTTGGACCCCTATGTTGAGATATTTGGATCCCCTATGCTGTGATTTGGACCCTCTATGCTGAGATACTTATAACCCTATGCTGTGCTTTGGACCCCCTATGATTTTATATTTGAAACCCCTATTCTGTGATTTGGACCCCCTGTGCTGTGATTTGGACTACATATGCTGCTATTTGGACCCCATATTTGGACTCCCTACACTGTGTCCCTATGCTTTGAGTTGAACCCCATATGCTGTGATTTTGATCCCTTATACTGTGATTTGGGCCCAGAACCTTTCTTTTAGGATAGCGCTGTGCAACAAAAGACATCAATGGTGTTAGGTTTCCCTGGCCATGGTACTGAAATGCTAATATCTGTCATGAAATGCTTATAATCTAGTCTAATTTATTATACATAATAAATAAATCATTCTTTGACAACAAAGGGCAATATACAAAGATTTATGTATAATTACAACTGGACTAAATGTAAAACATGCCTGATTATTTTTCTGTGCAGTGTATTGATAGTATTTGGCTCATATATTTTGTATATTGTGGTGTTTGAGAATTACTTTTGCGTAAGATTTTCTATTATTTTGATTTACCATTTTTGTCTCCCTCCAGATGTTGATCGTGAGTCTGAAGCCCCACCTGAAGGTGCTGTTTGATTGTTTACCATTGTTTGTTTATTTGTTACCCTCCAGATGTTGATCGTGAGTCTGAAGCCCCACTTGAAGGTACTGTTTGCCCACCCCCTGAAGGGAGAGCCCACCACCCTCCCCGTGCTGGCCTGGCAGTTCGTCATGATACAGATCACAGACACCACCCGCATCGTAGACCCGGTCCTGGCGTTCGGCAGGGGAAACAAGCTCTTCTTCTTCCAGGTAATCATCACTTATAATAGTCTTCCAGGTAACATCAATATTTTTGAAGGAAACATCACAGACTGGTTGTCCAGGTAACACTAGCCTGGTATCCAGCCGTATCATAGTGCCAGACTCTCTTCTGTCCTCCCCCCAAATACAGAGAGGATAGAAGAGACTCAGGAGCTACATGTATGAATGTATAGTATAATACCACTGGATACCAGGCTAAACATGAATAGTTTTCCTGGTAATTCATCTTTAGTTTTCTGGTGATTGAAATGAGGTTTACAGTGTACAATAAAGTGAAGGAATGAAAAATAGGAAAAAGGAAAATTGACACTTAGTATATTAGAATAGGAAATGTCTTCGACTTAGATTATGTTGTATTTCTTATAGACAAGCTACTTGTAATTCAGATAGTAATTTCGACTCATCAAGTCTACAGTACCTGTTTAACTTAACATACTTTTGTTTTTAATTGTCTCAGGTTTCCTACCAGGAGGATGAGATCAAGTTCTCTGCTCTACAAAAGATGGAGCTACAGTATGTCATCATTGCTGTCACGGTAAGTCAATACATTATTGTTGTTACAATACTTTGAAACAACACATTCAAAGACAGGTTCAGACAACTTCTCATTTGCCTGACTACCCTTGACTAGTGAGAGT
Source organism: Branchiostoma floridae x Branchiostoma belcheri (assembly GCA_019207045.1). Lineage (NCBI taxonomy): Eukaryota > Metazoa > Chordata > Leptocardii > Amphioxiformes > Branchiostomatidae > Branchiostoma > Branchiostoma floridae x Branchiostoma belcheri. The sequence continues at coordinate 15,140,546 of CM033041.1, read as the reverse complement.
TTTGATTAGGCAAGTGCATGCACTTCTGTACTTACCATAATTTGCCATAGGTGGCAAGTTCTTATATTAAGTACTAGCTTATTGGGTAAGTACTTGACTTATCAATTTGGAGATCTGGGTTCAAGACTGCTTGCAGATAGTTCTTTTTCTATCGTTTTCTTCTTTCTTTCAATTATTTGGGCCACATATGGTCATCACACCCACATCTCCGAACCAGCTATTCTTACCTTTGCCCCCAGCTAGCTTTTTTTAAAAAGCTATCCTGTTTCCACAGTGGGTGAACTCCAGAACCCTGGTACTGGTGGATGCCTACGAGAAGGTGCATGTGTTGGATGTGCGTACTGAGGAGGAGTTAGAAGTGATTGACATCTCAGACGTACAGCTGGTCTATGCTAGCAGCTTCTTCAAGTCTCTTGCTACGGGAGGAAATGTGAGCAAGGCCCTGGCCTTGGCTGGTAAGTGAACTTTATACTACGTTAACTTTGTAAACGCATCATTAGACAGCTGTAAACAATGTTTAAATGCCAGTTCATTCTGTGATGGATGCCACTGATTTAAGTCCTGAAGTAAATCTCTTTTTTATCCAGTTCTGAGATTGAGTTATATTTGGATTTTATTTACCTAACCTTCACAATGTAAATGCTTAAAGCTACTTGATTATTCTGGAACACACTCAATTTGTCAGGTGAACCATTCTTTCTCTTACAGTATAATGTTACAACAAAACATTTATTGTTATTCGTTATTCTAGTAAAAAGATTTTTCTAACTTTCCCCATATGTAGCCAATAGTGCTGCTAGCATGTTTCTGTTTTGCTAGTGCCTCCAAAACCAGTCCAACAACTTGTATGCCCAAATTTAGACACTTGTTACAGTTCAGTGATCATAGTTACATGTACCTGTTCAAAATCCTAGCATTGTAAACAGAAATGTGAGAGCTGCACTCACAAGAACTGACAAAATATGTGAGACAGTACAATAAGAAAAATAATTTCTTAGCATAATGAGTGACGACAAGAAAGCTCAGGCCTCCAAGGGTCGAAACTTGAGGCACGGGACTGAGAAGGTTAAAACTGCAGCTAAGAAATATGGGGCACAACTCAAGACAAAAGTACAAACTGGTGAGTTCCCTTAATAGCTTGGTGCACCTAACCTAAAGATTTCTAATAGGACTGGTGCATATGAAAAGTCTGGGTGCATAACGTAGATTAAAGTTACTGTTATATGTACAATTTGTGTGATAATTTCTATAGCTATTTTTTGTCAACAATGTGCTTATTAAATACTCCACCGACCTCTTGGTCCAGGCCTAGGGGAAGGGTCACTAACCACCATTCTATGCAGTACATGCAGTATAATGTATGAACAAAGTGAATCTACCGTCACAGTGACAGTATTTTTTGGTACCAAAGTATAGTGATATTGAATGGGCTAATTACATGTATAATTGCTAGTGAACATGACGTCAAATGGATACTACGTTAGACATTGTGTCCTTAGGAAAGGCACTTTGCACGACTTTCCTCTTCCTCACTCCACCCAGGTGTAAAAATGGGTACCTGACTTAAGTTGGGGACCGAGGTAAAAGGCAGTGGAAGGAGAGGGATGGCTCTGCCTTGCTATACCATTTACACTAAACATCGAGCAGATTAAAATGGGACTGAGCAGAGCACTTGGGACTAATGCTTGTAGCCTTTCACAAACTACACCTATATATCAGATATTTTGTGAAAATGTTCCTTGTTACCCAACGGATCATTATACCCCCCAGTGGGAGTCTTCATGCTTCATTGAATATAGAAAAATCCCGGGATTTATCCCGGGATTTTTTTTTGTCCCGGGATTTTAAAAAAAATCCTGGGTTTTTCTTTGATAAAACCCGGGATTTTTTTGGGGTGCCCAAATAAAATCCCGGGTTTTTTCAAAGAAAAACCCGGGATTTTTTTGAATGCCCTGATAAAATCCTGGGTTTTTCTTTAAAAAAACACTATATTATCAGAATATATGTTAAGAATGGGAAGTTGAGTCATTATCAATAACACTGAAGGTAGCAGGCACGTTTTACCTGGGTTTTACCTGGGTTACAGACTCGGGTCTATATCAGAACCACTGCATGTCAAGGTTTACATCATATTGTTGTGACTTCAGTGATTACTTAGCAGAATGCTACTGATGATAATAGTCATAAATTGATGTAAGGAGGGATGCAGATGTGTGGTTATCATTGTGAAAAGGTATACGTAGTATTGTTTGAACTTAAAGAAAGTACAGAAAACGTGTCCTGATTCATATTCTTATGTGCAAAATGTGTGACACAGGTCTGTATCAACAAGTTCTGGTGCTGAAACTGTGTTCCACACACGCACGCACGTCGTAGAATAGGTAATTGCTACTAGGTAAGTATCCGTAAGGGCGCAGTCACATAGGTCCTGCGATTGTTGTATGATTTTGATGCCATGGGATTTTCAAGCAGGTTGTGCCAGAACTAACCACTGACATGGATCAAAAACAGCATTTTGTGTACCAAGAAAGTTGATACATGTACGTACATTTTTGTCCGGCCAAATGCCTTTAGTTAGCGATCGTACAGCGATCGCACGAGCTATATGTGACCGTGCCTTAATACGAGATCACAGGAATTCCGCTTTACTCTGTAGCGGGCCTGACGTATGTTTGTTGTATGACGTCTCTGCAAATAAGTAAATGAACTATAACCTTGTCATCATTCAGCCTAGTTGGTCATTATCTCCTGCCTGCGAACAATGTACAAAGACTATGAAATTGCAAGACACAGGTGACAATTAATTGTTATATTTTCTTATTCGTTTTCAATCTTGGAATCTCTGAGCAGCCTGTGCGGACAAAGATGTCACATTGGCCGTAGAAGAACTAAGCACGACAATTGTACACGGTAAAATGCATGGCAACAAGTATTACACCAAGCACAAAATATAGGTCATCATCATCGGTCGACGTGCTTACACACAACGGGGTTATACCGCCCCTTACGGAGCGACATACCATTTCGTATGGCTAATTACAAGATGGGGATGTGCCAGTTGTCCCGTTCAGGTGAATGACAGTAAATCACTGTGTAGCTGATACGAGGCAGAGGTTCGCCAGGCCTCCATCCTGGTGATTTGCAGTGAATCACCAACTCCAGACAGCAGGATTTGCACCATCGCACACCGCACGTTTGGTGGGTTCAAGTGCGCGGGGTGTTGCTCTCCTTAAACACAGGACCTTCATTTAACGTTCTGAGGGACAGCCGTAGCCGAAGTTAGGTACTCATTTTCATCTGAGTAAAGTGAGGAAAGCCGCGTAAAGTGCCTTTCCCATGGGCACAAGATCGGTGGCACTGCAGGATTCAAACTGGAAACCTCTCAGTCCCGAGCCAAAAACGCTGCTGCTGTGCCACGCGATCCCACAAAGTAGAGGTACCGGTATCAAATAAAGCTTAGCATCCTAAGTTATGTAACAATAAGGACTAACATTATTCTTTGCATTTGTTGTAGTATTGGAATGGAGTGGGCTAATCATAAGTATCGATGTTCCTTCTAATATCAAAGCAGTCCTTGTTTTGCCAATTTTTTTCATTATGTGGGTTGTGACATCTAAAGATATATACAAATCTGTTTGTAGCATCGAGTCTCTTGAAATCTGTTGTACTTTATTTGAGCAATGTGAATAATTCATTACATAAAAAAAAGTGTATTTAGAAACATTCCATTATAAAGTAAAATTCATCTTCTTTGGACTTTGGGCAGAATGGACAGAACCTTTGGTCAGGGGCTACATTGTATAGTATCTGCCTGTTTCTATATTCAATTTATGGCTACTGATTCTTAATTAGTTATTGCTTTGCAAATTTTAATGTTATTATATCATAAAGGTATGTTTTTTGTTCATAATATTCTTTTGATTTGCTACGTTACAGACAGTACTAGTTTTGAATCGTTTTCAATAGAACTAAACCACTCCTGTATGGATATATCTTGTTGCCGGATGCGCAGTTGGTTGGCAATGTATTCTGCTTTATAAACCTCAGGTTTTGACCATGTTTGTCCAAAGCTGTGGTAATAGAGAATGTCCTCAACATGATTAATCCAGTCATGGTCGCCAGTAAATACAGTGTTGTACATGTATGTGTAAGGACCAGTCCTCAGGTAAGTTTACCAAACGGTGCCAGTACTTAATGAGCTGAATTCTAGCAAATATTATAATGGGAAAAGTTCCTAACTCTCTTCTCACGCCGTCATTAGAATATTTTGAGTGGACTCCAAGTAGAAATTTTTGAAAACGTTTGTCAAGTATCATCTCCACCCCAGTAATTATCTTGTTTACTTTCCTTGAGTAAAATACCCTGCGGGCACGGGTTCATCCCGGGAGGCGGAAATCATCACGCCCTTGTCAATCGGTCTAATGGGAGAACAATGAGCTGTTTATGGCTTTCTACAATACAATACACACTTCACATCCTCGTCCATTTTGCAACCTGTATCAAGTTTATATAGTAGTAGTAGCTGTTGATAGTACAATGACAATGACAATGATCTTTATTTGCATGACCTTGCCCATATGGGCTAAATGCAGTAGTTACATAAAACTTTGCTGTAAAGAATCTTTACAGTGGCAGTGGGAGAGACAGAACAACTAAGGCTATGCTACACTATAAGTACATCTATCGTTTACAAAATAGTCAAATATGTAATGCTATACTATTCTACAATTTACATGTCTCTTTCCTCTTCTTGAAACAAGTGTTTATGAATTCACAGAGTTTTTGCAGTACAATGTTGTCAGATGATTTCATTATGTAGACAAAAAGCTCATCTTTTACCAACTGCTTAGCTAGTGTATCAAAATTCAGGGCATTAATAAAAGAATTACGTATATCACTATATAACTCACACTCCAATACAAAATGAACTTCATTTTCAATATCTTTGGCGTTACATAAGTACATGTACTTACTTCTGGTTCTGCTTGGAAACGAGAAATTGTTCAACTACAAAAAACGAGTCACACAAGCAAGGTAAGTCGATGTTACTCTTAGGGTTGCTTCTTTGCAATAGTCTAAACTATCTATGAACTACATTGATTAGCACATAAACAGTTTATGTACATATTAATAATCCACTTCCCCAATGTTGACTATTACTATTGTACCTAGGTTACTTTGGAGTTCCCAGTTCCCAGCGATATAGTCCATTCTGTTGATACCGTAGAAATGGAACAACACAAGTACGGCGCTCGACAAGAGTGCCAGGGAAGGAGAACTCCTAGGGAGGGAGTTTATATCATATCCCCGCCCCTGCAATTATCTTGTTTACTTTCCTGGAGCACAACTTCACAGCCGGTGCGGCACGGGTGCGGCACGGGAGGCGGAGATCATCACGCCCCTGTCAATCGACGAATGTGTCTTGAATTGGAGTACAACGGTCTGTTTATGACTTTTCTACAGACTTCAGTTTCGGTTTCAACAGGTAAGGGTCGTGTCTCTGTTAACGTCCCTGACATTCTAGCGTTGCGCGTTTCTATTTGCACTAACTTACCAACATACACAGTCAGAGCAATACTATACCAACAAACAGTGGCGATAACGAGTATTAACCATAATTGGTACAGGGTGGGCTGCCCCAAGACTGTCCGGCCCGGGCGCGCGGGGATTAATGAAGGCCTGTGTTATCAATCAGGCGTGAAATGACCGTGCCCAAGTAAACAGTGCCATGGACTGTGGCCTGGAAAATATCAGCTGCCCATACATGTACCATTGGCATTATTCGTACAAAATAAGGAAATTTAGTTACAAATACAAAGTTGCACGTAAGTACTATCATGTAAGATGTAAGCCACATGTGCCACAAATCGCCGCATAGCAGGGAGTTTTTCTGAACCGAGCTCGAAGCGCGACATTAAACAGCACTTGACCATCAAAGAGACTCCAGACTAGCGAAGATTATCAAAGAAATTAATGTTACCAGCGAGAAAAATAGGAACATCTTGTGTCCCGCTATTCATTATGAACAAGGCGTATCTTATGTAATTAACGAGAGTACGAGTACTACGAGGTCTCCTCACAAGATCTACTTCGCGATGCCTGCCTTCAACCGCCAGTTTTACCGTCAGCTGTGAAGAGGAATGGCGATCACAAGCAAACGCATCGACACCACAATTTGTCTTCTTACCGTTGTAGCGAGGAAAATGTGAATTTTCTTTTTCTTCATTTATCACAAAAAACTTGTTTATTTTCAATACATACACTGATATACAGCCACCCTTTCATAAGTTAGTGAGAAGTTCCTTAGAAATTACGGGACTTCTCATTCTTTGTTGGTGGGGTCAAGCAGGGTTCATGTTGTTGTTTTCCCTTTGCTGGGTTTGGCTGGTGGAGTAACGAAAACAATAGTTTTACTCCCCGAAACAGCCCAGATAACGACATTTTTACCGTGGGTCAAAGCTGTATATTTTATTTGCCGTGTTAGAATCTCCGACATCGAAAGACCTGTAGGAATCTATGATTTCAAAGGCCAAGTATGGACGGAGCATGTTTCACTGAACGGTCATGACTACCTGCAATTTTTTGGTTATCCGTAAATCGTCCGGTCTAGATTGGTTTTGTATTTGTATTTGTATTTTTTGCTGTGGACATGCCTGATGCTCACATGATTTGCATTTGATGATGTGGATATCGATAATTCATTCATGACCTGAATTTCTGAACGAAAAACATTTTCGGGACTACGAACTTACGTGTTGTACATGTTTGCATAGCCTGGCTAAATTATGTGTTTTATCAAGGCGGTTATATAACGGCCTTTTCCCCTCATTGTTTGCTTGACATTTTAAGAACTGTAAAGAACCACATTATCATTTTTTTTTGTACGTGTATTTTTTGAAGATTCGTCATGCGTCACTTTGCAAATCTGTGTCACGTCTTCTGTACACACAATCAGTTTTTCCTATTGTTTTACCCTTTCCCCTTATTTCTTTGTAGGGTTGTACTGGCCAATTTTTACCAGTACATGCGCAACTTTCAGTAATCAGATAATACTGATCTAAGCGCAAGCAGAAACAAATATGGATCAAGTCGTATTACAATATGGTGGTTAGTTCTCCCAACATAACTATATACGAGGTGCGTTCAAAATAAAACTTGATCAGAACGGCTTCTAACTGAAGAGATCTACTCAAGTCTTTACTCTACTCTGGAGAAAATCGTGAAAAAAGGGTTGTACAATGTGAAGAAACATCATCTACATGGACACACACATGGCACTGCACGACAGACAGTTTCGAAGGGGGCGTCGTCAACAGGTGCCACTGAGCTGTAATAAAACCAGGCCTTGTTGACCCAAGCATCCCTCCTGAATTTGTAGGTTTTCTGGATTAACTGTTTCTTCGGTTGTCGTTTCCGGCATGTCTTGGGTTCGCTGCATTCTCCACAAACCACACCGAGGTAAACTCCCTGTCCACGTTCTCGTTCTGCAGAAAACGGCTTTGTGCAGTAAAGTAGGCTGAATAGCTGTGTTTCCTAATTCGGTCGGCGAACCGAATACAATGTGTGGCTACCCGTCATGGGTCGTTGGAAGGGGGATTTTCGTACTGATGGATCACGGATGCACGATAAGAGGTTAGTGTAACGGCCAGGGCCCACCACGTATGGGGATCCTGCCCCATCTGGTTCATGTTAAGATGACAATAAAGATAATCGACCCTCCGTGGTCAGGCAGTTCTGGAATGTAAAGGGAACATGTACAGACCTCAGTCCTCCTCTCTGAGCTATCCCTCTAACCCTATCAAAGTTAAGCTTTACAAATGCAAGCGTCCAAAATCGTAAGGATCTTGCGCTATTTCATTTCATTGCAACGTTACTTTTGAAAATAATGTCGTAAGTCAGAATTCCAGAGTTGCCGACCCGTGATACGTGACTTACTGTTTAATATGCTCTCTTGCTTCAAACCATGGTGAATATCACGCATCACATCGTATCATCAAGTTTTCAATATCTTATATACGAATAGTAAAAATCATAAAACGAAGCCAGGTGAAATTATACCTGTGGTTTACAAGACATCGCTGGCGAAAGTGTGGTGAGGAGTCCCACATAACTGTGGTTCCCGATCCACGTCACGGCAGGCCGTTTTTCTGCTTCCAGTGCGACCCCGCCGGTCGGCCATCAGTCGTGCAACATCCGCGTCAGAGACTCCATCTCAACTTCCGACGAAAAGCGTCTGCCTTCGTGCCATTGATGGTCAGGTTGTAGGGCTTATTAGATGCCATTTCCTGAGATACAGTATCTCCGCTCTTCTTGTACCTGACATATATGGCTTTCGGGCGTCTCAGACGGCCAGTTCTTGCGCTTCTCAGCCGCCCTAGTAGCCAGCAAACCGTCTGCTTGAAGCATACTTATTGCGACAATACAACGTAGAACTAGAATATCGAAAAAGAGACAAACGAAAGACGCAAACGTAATTGAAACAGCAAACGTTTTCTTCAGGTCTGTACTCTCTCAAGTTATTTGAGATATTATACCTGTATCTTTATTACATTTTTGCGTTTGGACACTGGACACAGTATTCCCGCCATTTGAAGACATGTCCCGTGGAATATGCTTTAACACCATGCCTAGATATCATATAGCGTATTTAGTTAAATCTTTATTGTGTAACGTGGAATACAGGTAGTTTGTTTTGACACAAGGTAATGTATTTTATTTCGACTTATATTTGCACTTGTCTCCGATGTCGAAGCATTTTTCTTCCCTGTTGACTGTTCAATGTTAGGCAAAAATACCTTCTCCCAGCCTGTGAAACATGATACAGGCAGTTAGGCCGGCCCGGCTCGTACGCGCCGGCAGAAATGCTTACACACAGTGGGGTGCGTGTGCCGGAGCGATCGTTCCCCGCCACCCCAATGTGGGAGAAGGCAACTAGTGTCTGAAGGAACGCTTCAGGTTAGGTCTGTTTTGTCAGGGAGGTGTCTTAAGTATTAGTAAGCACATAACCACCAATATTTGTCAGTGTCATGAAGATAATTTAGAAAAAACAACGATATTTGCATGTATGTTCACATGTAACCGTACACGTCACCGGCAGCGGGTCTTATAATTGGCAACAGGAGCTGTCAGGCAGAGCAGCGGCTCGGTGGCAGTCATGCTTGGCTGGTTGCCCCGCTGTGAGTTCTGGCTAACATTACAGTAGGCTAACATAAACATCCCTGCCATTCCTACCCATTCCCTTACCAAAGGATCTGGGTCAGGCTTCCAGGGAGCCAGTTGCCTGTTGTACAGAAATTTCTCTCGTCCAGTGCAAGTAGCCTGGGAGGCACTGTCCAAGGTCACTAGAAAATACGAAAGAAGCTACATTGCCGCTTGCGACTTTACTAGCCACCCATCCGTCAACTGCGCTGACATATTGTACCGTCAACCCTGGAGAAATTGGTATTGATCATCATCAAGGACATTATATAACGTCCTTGGTATTGATGTAAAAAAACAACAACATTGTTTTACTGTGCCTTTACAAAGTTTAATATGATACATTATTGGACATGTAAGTGTATAAGTATGATTAAATAGTCAGCCTTCCTTTTTTTCATTTTGCGTAGTCTTTGAGTGTATTTGGCAATACTAGTATGTGAGCTTGTATGCATACTTGATAAATAAAGATACTAGTAAAATTCACTTCCGCTTTCCGCTGTCATAGAGGTAGCAAACACTCGTTGTAAAGCAACCTAGATATATTATTCTTGCTATAAAGTTGCCACATCGTGGTCGTAGGAAGAAACAGACATAAGTGTAAGTTCTTGTTCTTGAGCAGCCCTCTTTATAAACAAGGTCCCAACTTTTCAGATTTCAAACACGCTTTTTGTTACCGGCATATATTTTTACTCTTACGTCGCCGTCGGGATTTCTGAATTTTTAAGACGGATTGAAGAAGAACTTTATTGCGCAACAATTGTAATGGAAATGACACAATATGTGGCAACTCGTACATACAAAGCAGTTAAACTACATGAGTTGCTGTTATCTAACAATTGTAAAGTCTAGTCTACTTCAGGAATGGCAATAGTACAAACTAGCCTGGGTACTATCCTAATCCTGGCGGTTACTATACACTATATAAAGTCTCTATGGTTTTGGAAACGGTCATATGTTTCAGATTACATCCACTATCTAAAAAAACGTCGCTGACGAGAGATAGTTTATGCTATCTCAAAACTTGGACTTGTCATATTGTTAGTCGTAGAAAAAAAATTGATATTTTTACCATGTATAGCAAAAAAATCCCGGGATTTCTTTCAGGGATTTTTAAGACGTATTGTAGAAGAACTTTATTGCACGACAATTGTAAAGGATACAACGTGTGGCAACTTGTACACAGAAAGCAGTTAAACTACATGAGTTGCTGATATCTAACAATTGTAAGTAACTAGTCTAATTCAGGACTGGCAATAGTACAAACTAGCCTGGGTACTATCCTGATCGCAGTTTGCCATGGCGCTTACTATACACTATATAAAGTAAAGTCTTTATGGTTTTGCAAACGGTCTTATAATTAAGATTACTTCCGCTATCTGAAATAACGTCGTTGACGAGAGATAGTTAATGCTATCTAAAAACTTTGACTCATCGTATCTAAGTCGTAGAAAAAAATCGACATTCTTTCCATGTATAGCAAAAAAATTCCCGGGATTTCTTTCAGGAATTTTAAAGACGGATTGAAGAAGAATTTTATTGCACGACAATTGTAAAGGATACAACATGTGGCAACTTGTACACAGAAAGCAGTTGAACTACTGTAACATGAGTTGCTGATATCTAACAATTGTAAGGAACTAGTCTAATTCAGGACTGGCAATAGTACATACTAGCCTGGGTACTATCCTGATCGCAGTTTGCTATGGCGCTTACTACATAAAGTCTCCATGGTTTTGGAAATGGTCATATATTAAAGCTTACATCCACTACTTGAAACAACGTCGTTGACGAGAGATAGTTAATGCTATCTAAAAACTTTGACTCATCGTATCTTAAGTCGTAGAAAAGAATAGATATTTTTTCCATGCATAGCAAAAAAAATCCCGGGATTTCTTTCAGGAATTTTTAAGACAGATTGAAGAAGAATTTTATTGCACGACAATTGTGAAGGATACAACATGTGGCAACTTGTACATAGAAAGCATTTGAACTACATGAGTTGCTGTTATCTAACAATTGTAAGGAACTAGTCTAATTCAGGACTGGCAATAGTACATACTAGCCTACTATCCGGGGAGTAGTTCGATGCGGCGCTTACTATACACTATATAAAGTCTCTATGGAATTTTGGAAACGGTCTTATTAACGTTATTAAGATTATATCCACTATCTGAAACAGCTTCGTTGACGAGAGATATTTTATGCTATCTGAAAACTTTGACTCGTCGTATCTTAAGTCGTAGAAAAATCGATATACTTTCCATGTATACTGTATAGCAAAAAAAAACGGTATTTCCGTGTTTTTAAGACGTATTGTAGAAGAACTTTATTGGCATTGCACGACAATTGTAAATGATACAACGTGTGGCAACTTGTACACGGAAAAAAGTTAAACTACATGAGTTGCTGATATCTAACAATTGTAAGGAACTAGTCTAATTCAGGACTGGCAATAGTACAAACTAGCCTGGGTACTATCCTGATCGCAGTTTGCTATGGCGCTTACTATATAAAGTCTACATGGTTTTGGAAATGGTCACATATTAAAGCTTACATCCACTATCTGAAACAACGTCGTTGACGAGAGATAGTTAATGCTATCTAAAAACTTTGACTCGTCGTATTTTAAGTCGTAGAAACAAAATCGATATTTTTACCATGTATAGCAAAAAAAATCCCGGGATTTCTTTCAGGTATTTTTAAGACGGATTGAAGAAGAACTTTATTGTGCAACAATTGTAAAGGAAATGATACAATATGTGGCAACTTGTACACAGAGAGCAGTTAAACTACATGAGTTGCTGATATCTAACAATTGTAGGAACTAGTCTTCTTCGGCAATGGCAATAGTACAAACTAGCCTGACGAGTGGGTACTATGCGGATCGCAGTTCGCTGTGGCGCTTACTATAAGTATCGTTTTGGAAACGGTCTTATAATTCAGCTTACGTCCACTACCTGGCACACCGTTGCTGACGAGAGATAGTTTATGCTAACTGAAAACTTGGACTTGTCGTATCTTAAGTCGTAGAAGAGAGATCGATTTTTTTTTCCATGTATAGCAAATCAAAAATCCCGGGATTTCTTTCAGGGATTTTTAAGACGGATTGAAGAAGAACTTTATTGCGCGACAATTGTCAGAAAATGACACAATTTGTGGCAACTTGTACATACAAAGCAGTTGAACTACATGAGTTGCTTATATCTAACAATTGTAGGAACTAGTCTTCTTCGGCAATGGCAATAGTACAAACTAGCCTGACGAGTGGGTACTATGCGGATCGCAGTTCGCTGTGGCGCTTACTATAAGTATGGTTTTGGAAACGGTCTTATAATTCAGCTTAAGCTAAGGGCACAACCCGCCGTACTTGCAACTGCGTGGTGTCTACGTGCCAAAACGTGGGCAATCGCACAGAGATTGTACGTTGTAAGCGCGTACAACTCACTTACCACTTGCGCAACGAAAGATGCACGCAACCGGCTCACGGCCAGGCGTGGCGTGCAGACCACATACTTTACACCTTAGCTTGCGCAACCGTGCGAGAGACGTGCGTTGAGACGTATTCCCTCCCTGCTCTTGCCAGTCCTTCCCCACGTTTTCGGAAAAACGTGGCGGTCGTGAACTCCCAAAAAAAGTACGGACAAAAAGCACGTACGGTTGGTTGTGCCCCTAGCTTTACGTCCACTATCCGGCACACCGTTGCTGACGAGAGATAGTTTATGGCAACTGAAAACTTGGACTTGTCGTATCTTAAGTCGTAGAAAAGAGATCGATATTTTTTCCATGTATACAAAAAAACGGGATTTCTTTCAGGGATTTTTAAGACGGATTGAAGAAGAACTTTATTGCGCGACAATTGCAAATGAAAGGATACAACGTGTGGCAACTTGTACATACAAAGAAGTTAAACTATATGTGTTGCTGATATCTAAGAATTGTAGGAACTAGTCTTATTCAGGACTGGCAATAATACAAACTAGCCTGGGTACTATCCTGATCACAGTTCGCTGTGGCGCTTACTATAAGTATCGTTTTGGAAACGGTCTTATAATTCAGCTTACGTCCACTATCTGGCACACCGTTGCTGACGAGAGATAGTTTATGCTAACTGAAAACTTTGACTCGTCGTATCTTAAGTCGTAGAAACAAAATCGATATTTTACCATATATAGCAAAAAAATCCTGGGATTTCTTTCAGGGATTTTTAAGACGGATTGAAGAAGAACTTTATTGCGCAACAATTGTAAAGAAAAGGACACAATATGTGGCAACTTGTACATACAAAGCAGTTAAACTACATGAAATGCTGATATCTAATAATGGTAGGAACTAGTCTTATTCGGCAATGGCAATAGTACAAACTAGCCTGACGAGTGGGTACTATGCGGATCGCAGTTCGCTGTGGCGCTTACTATAAGTATCGTTTTGGAAACGGTCTTATAATTCAGCTTACGTCCACTACCTGGCACACCGTTGCTGACGAGAGATAGTTTATGCTAACTGAAAACTTGGACTTGTCGTATCTTAAGTCGTAGAAAAGTAATCGGTATTTCTACCATTTATAGTAAAGAAAACCCGGGATTTCTTTCTCGAATTTTTAAGACGGATTGAAGAAGAACTTTATTGCGCGACAATTGTAAAGAGTACAACATGTGTGTGACATCTGTCTGAAGTAAGTCTGTTCTATAGTTAAACACAACGTAATGCCCTAACATAATACTGTTCTGAAGCATTAATATCCTGGTACATTATCTTGGTATTATCTGTGGTATATCGTATGATTAGCTTTGATTACGTTGATATTATCTATGCGAATATATAAACTGTATACAAGAACAAAGGATCCAGTGATCGAACATTATTACTGCTTGAATAGCTTACAGCTCGATAGCTTAACAGGGGTCACCGACAACTTCCGCCTGTGTGTAGATGCATCCCAACTTCGGGAGGGCTCATTAGCATATAACGCGGGCTCATTAGGTCATTTATTTATAGCTGCAAATTCAGTTCGTGATACTAGTCAGTGCTACTAGTACTGTATAGTGGTACTACTCTGCTTAGCTCAGTATGTCAAGGACAAGTTGTTTTGCTCCCAAACGCGGGATTCCTTGCATGATGCGAGGTCGAGCGGCGGAGCGGCTCGCCACCTCCGCCACGATGAAGGCAGCGAGGATGAAAGCAGGGTTGATCAGTCGTCATTCCTGATATTCTCATGTTTAAAAACACGCTAGTGAGATACAGAGGGAACATAATCTGATATGTCATGAGCAGAAATGCTGGCCGTTAACGTCGTTCTGCCGCCATTTTGAAAATCGCGCGATGTGTTTATGACTGCAAGCGCCACGGGTGTCCCGCCCCCTACGTTTTGAATCCCTCCTGACATCTCCAAAGATGTCTGTAAAAACTGTGTCTAGATTACATGACTTGCTTGTTGTCGGTGAATAATTTTGATTTCAGGGTAGAACCGTAGTTTCCATTCCCCAAGCCGTGTGGGGCTTCTTACAATTTCAGGTGCGGAGATGAGTTAAACTCCGTCCCTTATTAACGATGCCAATCTTATCGGGCTCGAGAATATGTAGTGTGTATTGAATTGAATTGTAGAAAGCCATTGTTCTCCCATTAGGCCATGTTGATTTGATTACTAGTATATGGATGACATCCTCTGGGAACTCCAAAATTGATGCGAGCGTGCGAATAAAAAAAAGTTTGGCCAAAAAAAAAGTTGCCTTCGGTATGAAATGTAAGTGGTCAGGAAGGTTGAACATAGGACTAGGACACATATTATGGTATACCAACAATTAGGTGTAGGGACCGGTACATCGTACGGGTGCAAAACCTTTTCTTTCCTTCTTGGACAGGTAAAAAAAAACAGACATAAAAAAAATCTGTGGATTGGGTTTCGCCTATTAAAAAATGGATAGGTGTTTTGGGGCTTACCGGGTCAAGAAAATAGCAAGAACGATGCAGAGTAGAGTTTATAGTCATATTTGTACCAGGTTTCTACAGTCAACGGTACAGAGCCTTGATTACATGAAGATGGTATTTTAATACGCCAGTGGGCGTCGGATACTCCACCAAACAGATTCCTTTGTAGCAAAATTGACCATTGTGTGGAGTATCGCCCATTCAAAAGTTTTCACAGACAATCAGGTTCAGGTCCTGACCTGGATCTGGTCCTCTGGACCTGAACCGGACCTGTACCTGAATTTTCTGTACTGGTACCCACCCCTACCAACAACAGGGGTGCCTAAGCATTTGCACGAACCCTATGAAATTCGTACGAATATTATGTGATACACACGAATCACTATGCGAAAACGCACGAATATTATGAAATTCGCACGAATCACTATGCAAAATCGCACGAATATTATGAAACTCGCACGAATCACTATGTGATTCACACGAACCTTATGAGATTTGCACGATCCTTATGCGAAATTGCGCAACCACTGCCGGGGTCACGTGACAGACGGAGCGGGATTTTCAAGATGGCGGCTTCGCCGCTTCGGCGACTGAAAATACGATGTAACACGCCGAAAATTATGAAGCTCAACAGTAGCTCACAGGCTATCAAATACATCTTTGCGACGGTAAATGTCAATTCCATGCCTTGAAATATAAATATCTCGGGTAGAAACGCTCAAAATAATGCCTCCTCCCGGCCGCCGTTTTTGCATAAGGATCGTGCAAATCACATAAGGCTCGTGTGTGTCACATAGTGATTCGTGCGAATTTCATAAAATTCGTACGATTTCGCATAGTGATTCGTGCGAATTTCATAATATTCGTGCGTTTTCGCATAGTGATTCGTTTGTATCACATAATATTCGTACGAATTTCATAGGGTTCGTGCAAATGCTTAGGCACCCCTGAACAATAGATTTATTTTATTTCTGCCCTTTCACATCTTATTCTTTGACTTTAGATTTACTTTGGAATTCAATGACATTAGTTATCTGCTTTCTGATACTTTTTTTTCAATCTACGGCATATATGTGCTCATTTTACAGCTGCTTTGCACGATTTACAGTGTGGTTGAAAACTTTTTTTTTTTTGGAAACGGCCGAAAATTGATGCGAGCGCGGATTGACAAGGGCGTGATAATTTCCGCCTCCAGGGACCTGCGCGTGCCGGCTGGGTAGCTGTGGTCAGGGAAAGTAAACGGGACTGATGTAAACTCCCTCCCTGGCAATTCTCACAGCTTCTAATCTTGTCAGGCGCCGTTCTTGCGGTGTTCCATTTCTATGGTATCAACAGTATGGAGTATGTCGCTGTAAACTAGAAATTTTAAAGCAACCTACAGATGTCAACATTGGAGAAGTCAATTTGTATGTAACGTTACTTGCCCAGGGCAAGTAGTAAATCAATAAAATACTTCTCACTGTGGTCTGGTAAAGATTTTAGGGGCTAAATAGACCCCAGGCATCATAAATAGATTTGGCTCCACAGGGAGCTCCGGTCTGGAAGCAGGCATCAACAAAAGCACATGGTAGAGATGTGTTATGGCCGTTTCCAGCTTGTTGTTGGGTCTCATTTCAAACTGTACAAGCAGAAGCCCAACTTTGATAGAAAATAAGTACTGTAAACCTGCACAAAGCGGTTTTATCTACGATCTGTGCGCACGTGCGGCCACCGCTGTTGGTCAGGTTATGAAACCAATGAATTTCCGACTGAGGTGAATTTCTATAGAGAGGCGTTCACTTGCATAAAATCAAGGCTGTCTCGTCGCCTTCCGCTACAGATCGCCATTTGACCTTTGTTACGTCACGAACAAAACACAAACAAACCGGTGCACATGTTACGGCCGCCATGTTGGAAGTATTCAGTGTTGGAGCGCTCTGCCGCGCGGTTCTAAAATTTTGCTCCATAACGCTGCTCAGCTGCAGTTACATCGTAATTTACTCGAGGACAGGGTCTTTTGCCGTACCGGAAGAATATGGAGTCAGTCTCCGATCCAAGACCCGTCGTTTTTTTTACTACTACATGGCTGATTCGCGACTACGTAACGTTACAATTTTGACGTGTCGATTCCCAAGTGAATGGTCAAAGTGGCGATACTGTGGAACACCAATCAATGTAGTTTATAGAGACTAATGTTAACAGTTTACTCAAAGTGTAACTTTGTAACGTTAGCAGGCCAGACTTACCTTGCTTGTGTGGATCGTTTTTGTTTTTTTTGTAGTTGAACAATTTCTCGTTTCCAAGCAAACCAGAAGTGAGTACATGTACTATCAACAGCTACTAGTACTACTATACTAATAACGTACTTAATGTTGCGATACGGACGAGGATGTGAAGTGTGTATTGCATTGTAGAAAGCCACGAATAGCCCATTGTTCTCCCATTAGACGGATTGACACGGGCGTGATGATTTCCGCCTCCTGGGACGCACCCGTGCCGGCTGTGTAGTTGTGTTCCAGGAAAGATAATTACAGGGGCGGAGAAGATATAAACTTCCTCCCTGGCAGTTCTCTACAACTGCCTACGTATCTTGTCGGACGCCGTCCTTGTGTTGTTCCGTGTCTATGGTATGTCTATGGTGACTATATCGCTGTGAACTGGGAAAATTGGGGAAGTCGATTTGTATGTACATGGCCTGCCTCTGTGCTAATACCCCTGTCACATGTAGCGAAAATCGATCGGACGACGAGTCTGCGAGCTCTAAAGGACATTTTCAGCAGTAAGATGTCCAGTGTTCTCTCGATCAGTGGTGAGAATTTTTAGGGATCGTCGGTGAGTTTATCAGGGTTCGTACTATAGCCTTAACATCAGCGACAAGTCGCCGGTGATCTCCGAGTTTGTAGAGTTCGTGCTGAGTCGCCTGCAGGTCGTCCGTACCTCGCCTAGGTATTGGTCGACATTCGATGGATGGGCGTCAATCCAACGAATGAAGACAGATGTCACCTCGAAAAAGTCGTACGATGCCTGCTAGCCAAAATGGAGACGGCCCCGCAGGAGTATCGCATTAATTTCTGGCGACCTTCGTCCACATCTCGCTCGACTCGTGCAAAGTCAGTGAAGTCGGGTGTGCTTCCTACGAGCATCCTGCCTGTGTCGGGGGAATGTTCTACGATCCTGGGTCGAGCTCGTGTCAAGTAGTCTTTCACCTGACTGAAACATAACCCATGCTTTCTGAATTTGTCTCCGGAGCTGCATTCTTCTGGCACCTATACACGCATGCACAGTTCATGAGAGGTTCATTCTCATGATCTATTCACAGGCGATCGCCTGAGCCTCACTTATATGTGACAGGGACATCTTTGGGGCGAAAAATATGCATGACACTCTGAAGCCTTAAAACTGGCGGACCTTCAGCAATCGCGAAGTACGTCCAAAGATCGCAGATCATGTGACAGGGGTATAAGCAATGCAGTGTTAGAGGAGGACCAAACGGAGGCACAAAGACAAGCGTCTCACTTTTAGGACGACCAAAACGTAACTCCTGTTTTATTTCAAGAAGACACCGGTCCAGTTCTATCGGTTCTAGAACCCCGTTCCAGATAACGTAGAAGTTTTTTACGCTCCACTGCTCCATTGACACTTACCGTTACAGTAGTAGTTCATAGAGACTATTCATTAAGACTATTTCAAAGAGGCGATTCTAAGTCTATTTACCTTGCTTGTGTGACCCGTTTTTTTGTAGTTGAACAATTTCTCGCTTCCAAGCAGAACCAGAAGTAAATACATGTACTGTCAATAAGATAATTACAGGGGCAGGGATGATAGAAGAACTTTACTGCACGACAATTGTGCATGATATAATGTATGGCAACAACTATTACACAAGGTACAAAATAGAGGTATAGGATAAAGCTTAACATTAGTTAACATAACAATAAGGGCTAACATAATTCTTTGATATAGTATTGCAATGGAGTAGGCTAATCATTAGTTTCGGTATTCTTTCTAATAGCAGAGCAGTCCTTGATATATTTGCCAATTCTTGCATGACCCTTGTCTGAACAGGCTGCTCAAAGATTCAAAGATTGAAAACGAATAAAGAATACGACAATTAATTGTATCACATGTATCTTGCAATTTCATAGTTGTGCGTTGTTTCAGGTACGAAGGACCAGTGGGACAAAACCTGTTTTAGCGAAGGAGCTGTGTGCTCACAGCGAAGGGGCTGCATGCTCGGTGGACTAACTGTGTGCACAGCTCATTCGCTAAGCACACGGCCCCTTTTCTGTGTGCACACAACTCGTTCGCTGATCACACAGCCCCTTTTCTGCGTGCACACAGCTCGTTCGCTGATCAGGCAGCCCCTTTCCTGCGTACACTGGCACAGCTCGTTCGCTGATCACACAGCCCCTTCGCTGAACACAGCTCCTTCACACACAGCTCCGTCGCCGAGCACACAGCCCCTTTGCTGTGAGCACACAGCTCATTCGCTGTGAGCACACAGATACTTCCCCGAGCACGCAGCCCCTGCGCTGTGAGTATACAGCTCCTTCGCCAAGCACGCAGCCCATTCACTGTGAGCACACAGCTCGTTCGCCGAGCGCACAGCCACTTCGCTGTGAGCACACAGCTCCTTTGCTGAGCATGCAGCCCCTTCGCTGTGAGCACACAGCTCCATCGCTAAAACAGGTTTTGTTCCAATGGTCCTTCGTAGGCAGGAGATCATGATCAACGTAGCCTGAATGTTGACAAGATTATAGTTTATTCATTTACTTATTTGCAGAGACATCGTAGAACAAACATATGTCAGGCCTGCTACAGAGTAAAGGGGAATCCTGTGGTCTCGTATTACGGTAGTTACCGAGTAGCAGTTAACTATTCTACGACGTGCGTGCGTGTGTCACACAGTTTCAGCTGGAGTGCACCAGGACATGTTGATACAGACCTGTGTCACACATTTTCAACATAAGAGCATGAATCAAAGCACTTTCCCTGTATTTTTTTTAAGTTCAAACATTGCTGCATCTACATTTCAACCATGGTGACTGCACACTACCCCTTCTTTAATTAATTTACGACTATTATCATCTGTAGCATCCTGCTATAGTCACTGAAGTCACAACAACATTATGTAAACCATGACGTTGGTGGTTCAGACCCAAGTCTGTACCCCAAGTAAAACGCGCTTATCAACGTGCACCCTGCTACCTTCACAGTTACTGATAATGACTCAACTTCCTATTCTTAACGTATAGTCTCACAATATAGTCTTTTTTAAAAGAAAAACCCGGGATTTTATCAGGGCATTCGAAAAAATCCCGGGTTTTTAAAAGAAAACCTGGGATTTTATTTGGGCACCCCAAAAAAATCCCGGGTTTTTTCAAAGAAAAACCCGGGATTTTTTTTAAAATCCCGGGACAAAAAAAAAATCCCGGGATAAATCCCGGGATTTTTCTATATTCAATGAAGCATGAAGACTCCCACTGGGGGGTATAATGATCCGTTGGGTAACAAGGAACATTTTCACAAAATATCTGATATATAGGTGTAGTTTGTGAAAGGCTACAAGCATTAGTCCCAAGTGCTCTGCTCAGTCCCATTTTAATCTGCTCGATGTTACTAGCTTACACAATGTGGATAGCAACCCACTACCCCTACAGTCTGAAAAACACTTATTGCACAGGCCTGGCCAACACCCCCTTTCTAACAGTAACGTGGTATATATAGTCATGGAGACCCGTGAGATACTTGGATTGATTTAGGGAAGAAAAGAAGATTTGAACCACTAATATTTGTGTTGACATTAGTGCTAAATTTACATTTAAAAATTATCAATTGAAAGCAAAATCTAATATCTTAGTAACATTGTTTGGGTATGAAAACATTGGTTGAAATTGCTGTTTGTTACATTTCAGGTGAGCGAGCGTGTTACAACTCAGTGGTCAGTTTCAGTAACCAGCTGCTGTTCCTGGGCACCAAGTCCATCCATGTGATGACCATCCGGACCTGGATGGAGCGGATAGACCTGCTGGTCAAGCAGAACAAGTACATCGAGGCCCTGTCCATGGCCGAGTCCTTCTACTTGGGGAGGGCTCGGGCAGTGGTGGGGTTACATGGGGGCTTGGACAGAAGGACTCAGATCATTGCAGACAAGGTACAGTAACAGTATTTTCAAATTCATTTATCATTTTTGTGACTGACATGTCTCCATGGTGTAGGGGTTTGCAGACTCTGCACCATATTATCTGATTCAAGTTCCATGGACCCATCAGCCTGGGTTTGTGTCCGTGTCCAGACACATCTGAAAAAGAGTCGCAATCATTCTTAAATTCGAAAATGGGCTTGTATGACATGGCTTAAAGCGTTAGCCTCAAATATCAAACCTAATGACGGGCATGCATGTAAAAGAACCAGACACACTTCTCCAGAAGAGAAATGACTCGGTGTGCTTGGCTAAACACATGAGCCATAGCACATGTACAGCTATAGCGTAGTACATGTAACTGTTGTAAATTGGTCTACTACAAATTTTAAAGGTAGCTGCAGTTTGTACTTGAAAAAGCAATGCTTTGTCCTTATTAGGTCAACCTTTTTACCGTGTTTTGTAAAATTTATAGTACACAGATCTTTTTCCCAAATGAAATTTGAACAGAGCTTACATTTTGTACATCACTATATGATGACATTTCCTAATATGTAATGATATTATAATTCCCTTAGATGCTGGATTTGTTGCTGACATATGTCGACGTATCCATGACGACTCAGTGCCCTGCCAGTGGGAAGATAGAGGTCCTGGTACAACACTACCAGACTGTGGTACCTGTGTGTGTGGACTACTGTCTGCTGCTGGGAAAAAGGTAAAGTAGAGCTCTATGGTACCAGACTGTGGTACCTGTGTGTGTGGACTACTGTCTGCTGCTGGGGAAAAGGTAAAGTAGAGCTATGGTACCAGACTGTGGTACCTGTGTGTGTGGACTACTGTCTGCTGCTGGGGAAAAGGTAAAGTAGAGCTCTATGGTACCAGACTGTGGTACCTGTGTGTGTGGACTACTGTCTGCTGCTGGGGAAAAGGTAAAGTAGAGCTCTATGGTACCAGACTGTGGTACCTGCATGTGTGTGTGGACTACTGTCTGCTGCTGGGGAAAAGGTAAAGTAGAGCTCTATGGTACCAGACTGTGGTACCTGCATGTGTGTGTGGACTACTGTCTGCTGCTGGGGAAAAGGTAAAGTAGAGCTCTATGGTACCAGACTGTGGTACCTGCATGTGTGTGGACTACTGTCTGCTGCTGGGGAAAAGGTAAAGTAGAGCTCTATGGTACCAGACTGTGGTACCTGTGTGTGTGTGGACTACTGTCTGTTGCTGGGGAAAAGGTAAAGTAGAGCTCTTTGGTACCAGACTGTGGTACCTGTGTGTGTGGACTACTGTCTGCTGCTGGGGAAAAGGTAAAGTAGAGCTCTATGGTACCAGACTGTGGTACCTGTGTGTGTGTGGACTACTGTCTGTTGCTGGGGAAAAGGTAAAGTAGAGCTCTATGGTACCAGACTGTGGTACCTGTGTGTGTGGACTACTGTCTGCTGCTGGGGAAAAGGTAAAGTAGAGCTCTTTGGTACCAGACTGTGGTACCTGTGTGTGTGGACTACTGTCTGCTGCTGGGGAAAAGGTAAAGTAGAGCTCTATGGTACCAGACTGTGGTACCTGTGTGTGTGTGGACTACTGTCTGTTGCTGGGGAAAAGGTAAAGTAGAGCTCTATGGTACCAGACTGTGGTACCTGTGTGTGTGGACTACTGTCTGCTGCTGGGGAAAAGGTAAAGTAGAGCTCTATGGTACCAGACTGTGGTACCTGTGTGTGTGGACTACTGTCTGCTGCTGGGGAAAAGGTAAAGTAGAGCTCTATGGTACCAGACTGTGGTACCTGTGTGTGTGGACTACTGTCTGCTGTTGGGGAAAAGGTAAAGTAGAGCTCTATGATACCAGACTGTGGTACCTGTGTGTGTGGACTACTGTCTGCTGCTGGGGAAAAGGTAAAGTAGAGCTCTATGGTACCAGACTGTGGTACCTGTGTGTGTGTGGACTACTGTCTGTTGCTGGGGAAAAGGTAAAGTAGAGCTCTATGGTACCAGACTGTGGTACCTGTGTGTGTGGACTACTGTCTGCTGCTGGGGAAAAGGTAAAGTAGAGCTCTATGTTACCAGACTGTGGTACCTGTGTGTGTGGACTACTGTCTGCTGCTGGGGAAAAGGTAAAGTAGAGCTCTATGGTACCAGACTGTGGTACCTGTGTGTGTGGACTACTGTCTGCTGCTGGGGAAAAGGTAAAGTAGAGCTCTATGGTACCAAACTGTGGTACCTGTGTGTGTGGACTACTGTCTGCTGCTGGGGAAAAGGTAAAGTAGAGCTCTATGGTACCAGACTGTGGTACCTGTGTGTGTGGACTACTGTCTGCTGCTGGGGAAAAGGTAAAGTAGAGCACTATGGTACCAAACTGTGGTACCTGTGTGTGTGGACTACTGTCTGCTGCTGGGGAAAAGGTAAAGTAGAGCTCTATGGTACCAGACTGTGGTACCTGTGTGTGGACTACTGTCTGCTGCTGGGGAAAAGGTTAAGTAGAGCACTATGGTACCAGACTGTGGTACCTGCATGTGTGTGTGGACTACTGTCTGCTGCTGGGGAAAAGGTTAAGTAGAGCACTATGGTACCAGACTGTGGTACCTGTGTGTGTGGACTACTGTCTGCTGCTGGGGAAAGAATAAAGTAGAGCACTATGGTACCTGTGTGTGTGGACTACTGTCTGCTGCTGGGGAAAAGGTTAAGTAGAGCACTATGGTACCAGACTGTGGTACCTGTGTGTGTGTGGACTACTGTCTGCTGCTGGGGAAAAGGTAAAGTAGAGCTCTATGGTACCAGACTGTGGTACCTGTGTGTGTGGACTACTGTCTGCTGCTGGGGAAAAGGTAAAGTAGAGCTCTATGGTACCAGACTGTGGTACCTGTGTGTGTGGACTACTGTCTGCTGCTGGGGAAAAGGTAAAGTAGAGCTCTATGGTACCAGACTGTGGTACCTGTGTGTGTGGACTACTGTCTGCTGCTGGGGAAAAGGTAAAGTAGAGCACTATGGTACCAGACTGTGGTACCTGTGTGTGTGGACTACTGTCTGCTGCTGGGGAAAAGGTAAAGTAGAGCTCTATGGTACCAGACTGTGGTACCTGTGTGTGTGGACTACTGTCTGCTGCTGGGGAAAAGGTAAAGTAGAGCACTATGGTACCAGACTGTGGTACCTGTGTGTGTGGACTACTGTCTGCTGCTGGGGAAAAGGTAAAGTAGAGCTCTATGGTACCAGACTGTGGTACCTGTGTGTGTGGACTACTGTCTGCTGCTGGGGAAAAGGTAAAGTAGAGCTCTATGGTACCAGACTGTGGTACCTGTGTGTGTGGACTTACCTGTCTGCTGCTGGGGAAAGAATAAAGTAGAGCACTATGGTACCTGTGTGTGTGGACTACTGTCTGCTGCTGGGGAAAAGGTAAAGTAGAGTACTATGGTACCAAACTGTGGTACCTGTGTGTGTGGACTTACCTGTCTGCTGCTGGGGAAAGAATAAAGTAGAGCACTATGGTACCTGTGTGTGTGGACTACTGTCTGCTGCTGGGGAAAGGGTAAAGTAGAGCTCTATGGTACCAGTCTGTGGTACCTGTGTGTGGACTACTGTTTTTTACTGGCTATTCAGATACAGATACACTTAAATGTGTTATTACCAAAGGGCAGTTGTACCAGCTATACAAAATTTATATGCTGAATACAGAAGCTGGACCAGGTGTGTTAAGGTGAAGGGTGGTTGTACCAGCCTTACAGATACAGAATCTTAATGGTGTTACACTGAAGAGCAGTTACAAGTATACTCACTATACACTCAGTCAGATACAGTCGATACAGAAGCTAGTATTTTACATTCAAGGCAGTTATACTGGCCTTACAGATACAGTTACATAAGCTGGACATGTCATGCAGAATGTTGGTTATACCAGCTATACAGATACAGAAGCTGGTGTGTTACACCGAAGGGCAGTTTTAACGGGCTAGTAATATATACAGAGTATGAGGTGCATCTTTTCTGGACTTAATCAACATTTATTTCACTCCTAGGAACCCCACCCTGATGAAGGACATACTGTTTGGTGGGATCTATGACCGGTTCTGTCAGGACCCGATCGCCCGCGGAGTGTTCCTGGAGTGTCTGGAACCCTACATTCTCAACGACAACCTGCGATCTGTCACTCCTCAGGTAATTGAACAATGTATAGTTCTTCTTTGTCTTGTATCTTAAATGTGTAAGAGATTATAGTAGTTGTTATGTTTACCTTGAAGTTCACAATTTTTACTCCATTGTTTCTACTTCTTCTCCAAATAAGGTCAATGTCCTGGACTAGACAGAATGGTTTATTTCTTTCACAGCCAAGTCACAGCCTGAAAGCTGAATGATTAGTAGGCTTGTTTACATTGCGTACTACTCACAAAGATTTGTAACATAAACAATACAAATTAGATGTGTAGCAAAAATATTACGAGGAATGAACATTACCAATACAATGAGTACAATGTCTTAAAAGCAAATTGAAATAGGGTTCAAAGTACAATTTTTAAAAGTCTGATTATGCTAAAACTAATTGGTCTGTTTAAAAAAATTAGCTGAAAATTGATCGTCCAGTCTTGGAAAATAGTATACAGTTCATTCAATAGTTCAGACTAGACAGCTGTCACCATAGTTACTAAGTGTGTAGTACAACCTGTAGTGTTGATGACATACATAGCAAGTAGCAGGAAAGAGCTGGGGCTGGTCAGCATATGTGTTGTTGATGAGTAGTTTATTAGGCTAGACAATGTGATGGATAACATCATTTATTTGCTTGCAAATCTAACATTTCTAGACTGCTAAACAATTTCGAACTTTATCACACAATCTGCTTGGCTATGTTTCTGCAGTTTGACTAAGAGTCAGTAGGGGGCGTTGTATGTCCATGTTGTTGAGATTGGCTTTCTGTAACCAGTGTTTCTACATGCATGATTAGGTTATGAAGGACTTCATGGAACACTACCAACACAAAGGACTCCTACAGAACATTGAGGCCTGTATTGTACACATGGATGTGGCAAATCTGGATGTGCATCAGGTACAACATTAAATTCAGTAAATTAATATATTCTTTGCATCTATAGCTAATTTTGCATGACTACGATCAAAAGTTCACAGCGTCTTTGATTTCTCGGTTGAAACACCTTCCTGATTGTCAAGAGTTTTTGGTATGAGTAGCAACAAACCATGCGTGTAAAACTACTGCAAAAATCTGCAAATATTTACATGACTTATACTGTAAAGTAGACTTTTTAAAGCAGTATTTCCTGACTCCAATACACACGGCGGCAGGTTTTCACATGTATTGAGGCTTATTGGTCCATGAAAGTAACAAGAGCAAAGTATAAAAGAGTTTATACTAACTAAAGTCATTAAACTAGGTTTCTATAGTCAAACCTGATTTAAGTTTACAGAGGCTGTTAGTGTTCTTTAATATGTAAAATTAATATATACTACATGTATTAGGATACTCCACCAAACAGATTCCTTTGTAGAGAAATGGACCATTGTTTTCAGTATCACGCACTCACAAACAATCAGGTACAGATCCGGACCTGGACCTGATCCTCTGTACCTGAATTTTCTGTACCGTTACCCCTAGTCTGTATGTCTGTATATGTCGCAGTAGAGATCACGATCCAGGAGAATCGCCGATCCTCCTAGGAGAGATCGCGATCGGAGTTTCTCCTAGGAGAAACTACGATAGATATAGGAAACAGATCCCGGCATTTGTATACAATTGTACATGTCATTGAGTAAACAAAAACAAATATTTTCCCTGCCAGGTTGTGGTTATGTGCTGGCTCCATGGCCTGTATGATGCCCTGATCTACATCTATAACAAAGGCATGCAGGACTACATCACTCCACTAGAGGAGCTGCTCAGGGTTCTACAGAGTGCCATCAAGTCCAACAAACAGCTCACAGACGACCAGGTATGGTGGAAGGCATTTTTGGCAACACCCTCTTTATTTGACCAGTCGGTGTCTGGGGTAGGTGACGTCTTTTCTAGAATGAAGAACTTCCTTCATCTCTTCAGGAATGTCCTCATCATTGCACTTTTGTCCCAGAATTATAATTTTCATGTTCCTCGTTTGTGGATATGTATAGTAATTACACGTTACAAAAAACTATACTACATTTATGTCTGAACTGTAATTTCAACCCTCATAATTCCAATGGGTACCTTAAGACAGACACATTAAAAGGAAAGTGTGTTTTGAAAGAAAGTGTGTATTAATCAAGGGAATTGTGTACTTATTAATGTCTAAAAGAAAGTTTATGATTATTATTCTCTTGAACACAATGTATATCTCAAATGTGCATATGTCAGGAATGACTGATACTATATTGTTTGGAGTTGAAAAACTTTTTCCATTTTAGGAAAGTCATTTACTTCATTTCTTTCCTTCATACCATAAATTTTTCTATACTTATTATTATAGTGCCTCATACATTGTAGTTTTAAGTAGAATGATTCTAGTGATTTTCTACCTCCTAGTCTACATCTTTTCTGATCTACTTTACCCTTTTGTTGTGTTCTGTGTGTTTGTGTGTCTCCTGTTGTAGACTTCTCTAGCTGCTAGACAAAAGGACAGACTTTTCAAACTTAAGCTTCCAAAGAGTAAGAAACAACTGGTAAGGCTCTCTCTCTTAAGTATTCTTAAAGGCTAAAATTGGGTAAGTACTGTATAAAATGCATCACAGTACTATGCTTGTACTATGTAAACCAAAATGTATCAGGGTTGGACAAGTCCACTAGCCCTATTGTCCAAGTGAAAGGGCTGTTCAGGCAAGTGCATGTCCTACCCCACTTGTCCGATTAGGCAAGAAAGATTTTTTTTAGTGAGTCAGATTTTGATATTAATATTTGGTACTTTTTACAGTTATGACATCAAGCAATGGTCAACATAAACAAATAGAGGCAATGATAAGAATTCCATTTCTGGAAGTTAAAATGGCATACACAGTATACTGTACATTCTCATAAAGTAACATTAGAATTTGGGGCAAGTGAAAATTTGAAAAAAATTGGTTCCGGCAAGTAAATTTTTTTCATGTACTTGCCCGAAAGTACAAGTGAATTTCAGAAAACTTGTCCAACTCTGAAATCTGTTAGATATCTTATTATGGAATGCTGGAAAATAGTCCTTTTCTACGCCTGATTATGCTGGAAAAGATTCTGATTTTCTTTCTACAGTGTGGGTTTGATTGCACGTTATTGCTCTATCAAGCTAAGTACAGAATGTGATCATGATCGTCAATATTCTAAATGTTACCCTTTTTCTCCAGATTAAGCTGGGTAACAAGCTCCTGGTGTACATCAGTTGTTGCCTCGCCGGGCGAGCGTATCCGCTGGGCGACATCCCACCCAATCTGGTCGACACGGTCAAGTCAGAAGTCTTCAAATGTGTCACAGTACTGCACACTAAAGATGGCACTGAAGGTATGTTGTGGGGACACTTCAGTAATACCCAAATGGAGTGGGTAGGAATGCTGTAGGGGACAATTCAGAAATCTGTTTGCTGGGATGGACATTAGTCCAATGGTCTGATTGCCCTGGGCAAGCAATTGGGCTAGTGTATATCCCACTTGCCCAGTCAGGCCATTACAATTTGTAAATTGTGTGTGTCCACTAGCTGGCTTAATTTCGTTCTCAGCGGTTCACCCAACTGACCAGACCTAGAAGCTGTCAAGCAATAATTTAGTAATTATAGCTTATTGCAAATTCTTGACCGAGGGCTTTTTGCAGTTATATGTTAATATGAAAGGGGACAAACAAACCAATAGACATAAGTGTAAACAGTATGAAATTTGTCTACTCTACTCTACTCTACTCTAGATAATTTTATAAATATTATGTACTATCAAGGTGTCTTGTCATTTTCTATAACTTATAAGTACATAACATCTACACACTGAGTATGAAGTTAATCACTGCTTCTCTCCTCTTCAACTTCTGTGTGGTCTTGAGGTTTTTACATTTCTTTAAAGTTTTATTTTTGCAATTAGCAGTTCAACCAATAAGAAAGTGTCTGTCAAATATTTGCTATTTTTATGTTTTGACATGTGGGCAAGACTTTGGGATTATTGGTCGATACCTACATGCAACCTGCCAAATATTGAAGTTGAAATTTTATTTTTCCATTAATTTCCAGGTGAGCAGACTTACCCGTATCTGAGAACGCTGGTCCAGTTTGACACCAGAGAGTTTCTGAACGTTCTGGCACTGGCATTCGAGGAGCCGGAGTTCAACACAGAAGAAGGAATGAGACAGAGACAGAGAATAGTAGACATCTTACTACAGGTAACACAGTATAACTTTGATAACAGTCTTCACAATGTTGCATGGATCAAAAGTGCCCCCTATTAATGATTGGCAGTACTGCAGCAGTATTGTAAAGGGGATGAGAAAGAGGCAGAGAATAGTAGACATCTTACTAGACATATAACATCATCACTTACCACTCTTCACAAAGTTTAAGTTGCATGGATCAAAAGTGCCCCCTGGGAATGATTGTCAGTACTGCAGCAGTATTGTAAAGAGGGGATGAGACAGAGACAGAGAATCTTACTACTATCAGTAGTAATTATGAAGAAGTAACATTTATTAGTCTTGCACTAAGAAGGCCACAGCAAATATATTTTATGGATGATGTCCTCTGCAATGAGTTAGAGCAGAAGAAAACAAGGAAAAAAAACAAGATGGCTAGACTTTCATATGGATTATTTAAAAATTTTAAACATTATTAGCCTTCTTTGGGAAAATTAGTGTAAGTGTGTGCTTAGACTGGTCACCCTTGCAAACCTGGGCCCTAAAAGAGGACGAATGTAGACTGAAGGTGGACTTTACTTGTGTCAGAGGGGGAGTTACTCCCACAGTACATGTACATCCACCCCATTTTGCCAGGGCTGAAGATAGTTTTGGCAGACTGTTATCCAGAGTATTAATAAGTCCTTCATAACAATGAAGGGAGTAAGTCTATATTATGTAGTCCTCCCAGAGTAAGTCCATTTTCAAACCACTAGACTTACTACTGTAAGTGAAAAGAGTACATTGTACATTGGTCTATGGTACGTGTTCATAAGTCTGAAGATTGTGATAAAAATTTCTCTCCCCACTAGGTGATGGTGGAAAGTGTGGGTTTCACTCCGACCCAGGTGGGCTGCCTCTTCACGTTCCTGGCACGACAGATGGCGCGACACGAGAACTCCATCCTGGTGAACAGACTTCTGTTTGAACAGGTGCTGGAGTTTCTGGCCAGTCCCGAGGACGACAGTCGGCATGAGGAGAGACAACAGGTAGGGCTGTGTACCTTTAATAGACCCCTTTGAACCACACGAACTGGTTTTGTCATAGAGGGAATTTTACTCACAAACCCTAATGTTGTAGCACTCGTCTGTAAAGAAAGGACGCGTTCGAAAAAGTGTTTGCCGAACCCGGAGTAAACGGAAACGTTTGACGGCATATGTGCGGAAGTGAATGCTCGCCGTTTTCTAATATCGCAATACAATGTACTTGACTATTCTCCTTCCCCATGTGCGTAGAATACAGATAAAACATTTCAAACATGGACGAGTTACAGTTTGAGTAACATCCCCATGATGAAGGCAGAGTTAGTGTTGTTCAAAGGGGTCTATTAGCATCAGCTACAGGTAGTGGTACAGAGGTTCAGGTACAGGTCTGCACCTGTTTCTGTACCTGTAGCAGCTGCTGTTTGAACAGGTTCTGGAGTTCCTGGTCAGTCCTGAGGATGACAGTCGGCATGAGGAGAGACAACAGGTAGGACTGTGTACCTGTAACATCTGCACAGGTGAAGGTATTATTAAAAAATAATAATTATGTTTTGGTACAGGTGTGGTCCTGTTTCTGTACCTGTAGCAGACATTAAGGACTGTGTCATACAACTACATGTAACACTGGTTCTGGAGGCAGGCAATTACAAAGTTAACATTCAACTGCCAACATGTTATTTTTTACAACAATCTATTGGCAGGCCTACCCCTAAGCACAGAGGAGACAACAAGCGCGACTAACTCTCAAGGCAGTCAACAACCTTATGGCCATACCCATTCACAGTAAATTTTTCACAAAGCAAAACACCACAAAAGGTCACTACCAGCATTTCCACACTTCCACACTAAGCCAATCAGCACGCAGTGGCTTTGTATGTTCGATCGGCATTCCGTTACGCTTTACATACATGTAGACCCACCAACAGATCTAAAATCTGGTACCTGATAAACAGGTTTAGATACAATTTACCTGTCCCATACTTGTACCTGAAATATTTAGATTGACATTAGTTAACATGTAATCTTCAATGGCAGTGAACAGAATTTTATCTAGACTTCAGGTATCTTGATAATTTTTTTTATGCATAGAGCCCATGCATTCAGATTAGAGAGTTTGAGTTTGTGATCTTGAGTTGTTTTTGTTATTAAGTATGAGTTGTTATTCTTTCGAGTTTTCCTAAGTTGCTTAATGTATGATTTACAAATCCCTTGCTTGCCCCCCTCCCCCCTCCAGGCCTTACTGGAGCTGCTGAATGCAGGTGGTTTACAGCAGGTGGATGAGGAGAAGCTCCTGAGTCTGGCGGAGAACGCACGGTTCTACCGCGTCTGCGAACTCCTGTACGAGAAGAGGAGGGATTTCGACAAGATCTTAGCATGCTATCTTAGAGATGCTGCCAGAAGGGTAAGTCAGTTTCAAGGAACAAGACTGTCTAACTTGAGTTTTTGAATGGTACATGTATTATACCTGTAGCTCAACTGATAGTAGCCTCACAGTTGAGCTCCTGGTTCCATTTAGTTGGTAACTGGTTCAACTCAATCCTGGGTGAGACCTGGTTCAATTCTGGGTAGGGCATCTCGGTTAGGGCTGTATAGTCGTTCAGATGGAACATAAAATGGGGTTCCTACATTTGAGGAGGTGCCTCGAGCATTATAAGGAGAAGGACTTCCCTTTCTGTAAAGATATACCCTGCTACAGAAACAGCAAGGAAACCTGTAGCCCTATGTACCACTAGGCAGTACAAGGTGAACTGTTGAGCAACAACAATCAATGAAAAACTTGTCTTTAAAACTTTATTTACCAGCATTGTATGATTGGACAGTCCTGGGTTCAGTATCAGGTCCCACTGTCAAAAAGTGCCAAAATCTCCCAGTCAAAGTTAAACACTGCCCATGGAAATTTCAGCCCTTCTATTTTGCAATCCACTTATATTGGCAGTCTTAGTACCCGTTGCATGAAATTTTAAAATATTATTATAGAGACTAGTAGTATGATATACTTTGTTCTGCTACCTTTAGTTTCATATATGAAAAGCGCCCCCTAATAATCATTGGCAGTACTGCAGCATTATTGTGACACTGTTGATCTGCAATGATTTTTTCAACAGCTAGGCGTCCCCACTGCTATGTCAGTTGACATGTATAGTTACATGTACATTCCATACAAATTGCATTGTACAATTATATCGTTCATTCAACTTACTACTAGTAGACATGACTAGAAAGTTTATTTCAAACATTGTCCTAATCTTATATTGTGTGAGTTAAGGTTTAATCTTATGTATAAAGATTTAATCCCGTTTAAATCTAGAAGAATTACTCTCGCCTGACCCCCTTAACTCATCTGACAATACTTTATGCACTCTTCTCACTATGGGCAGCCCTTTCCTCCCACACTCGATAAATTGTAACATCTTTGACTATGTTTTCAATTTTATCAAAATGACCGGAAGATTTACTTGATTTGATTTGAAATTGATTGGTAGTGCCAGCCTTGTATGCGCTTTAGCCCGTTTTTATTTATTTATTTATTTGTTCAGCTGTTTACAAACAGCCAGGGTTGCCCAACTAGCCGTAGGCTATTATCAAGGGCTAACCCTGTACATTAGCCCGTTTTTGTTGTTAGTATTTATGTTATTCTTATGTTGCAAAATGAAGTTTATGTTCATGTCATTTTAAGTTATACGTCTCGTTATAATCTCAATTTTGTTACTTCTGATTGTCATCGTATGTAATACAGAGCAGAAGACCTCCATAAGCTCATTGTGAGCTTCTTGTCCAATGCTCAAAAAACGAATGCGAATAAAATAAAAAATAATCTTACGTATTTTATTTTCTGTAGCAACAAGTGTTCTCCTTCATCCACACTGTGATGACTGCGTATGGCTACAGTAATGAGGAGAGGAATGCTGTACACAGGGAGGCCATGACACAACTGGAGGTGAGCACATACATGTGAATCCAGGGCTCGAAATACTAGGTGCATGTGCACCCAGGTGCACCCAAAATTGGAGCTGTGCACCCAATCATTTTTTGTGGGTGCACCCTGTGCAAATATTTTCTTGGGTTTATGTATGTAAAGATATCAAAGTATACTAGTATACATCATATTCTTGACATATAAGTGTTAGAAAGATAATAGAAATGTCTGTCATGGTACTTGTTTAAGATCTGATAGCATGTAACTAAGTTTTGTTATTAGGTTTTTGTGACATTCTACTTAAATTTAAGTGGTGCACCCAAAAATTTTTTGGTGCACCCAATTCTTTAAGCTAGGTGCACCAGTGCACCTAATCCCAAAAATGAATTTCGAGCCCTGGAATCTCTTAACATCCAGGGATTAGATCTAATCATAGATCCCATTGTATTCTGGGAGACAAGGGGCACTATGGGTGCCTAATATATAGGGGCCAAAGTGCAATTTATCATTTTATTCATTTATTTATACATTCAATGCCATGCCAAAAGCAGATTTACCTTAAAGTTTGACAACAGCATCTACCTTTAAGTTAGATACATAGAATGTTGCTTGTTAATGAGAAAATAATTAGCTTCACCTGAATGTAACATAAATTTTCATATACATATGACGTACATGTATACTATCTTGTAATGTTAGATTTATTTTTGACAAATTGTTTCAAGAATTCAACGAAAAAAAGTTGGGTTTTTTTTACTCGAAATGCACTCTGCCTCTTTTTCAACCCAGTAGATCATGTCTTAGAGTTCTGTTATCACGTGATGTAGATTTGCTCAATGTTAGTATAATTTTGTATTTCTATTTTACAATTTATAGACCAGTGTTGTAGCTAGCCTGAAATCATTTTCCATCCCTCGATTTTGAATTCTATCGAGCAACCATAAAAACATCGCTAGGGGGGGGGTCAAAATTTTGAAATCTAGACCCTCTGAAATGCTATTTCCTGCATTCTAAAGTGTAAATTTTGCTGGTAGACTAAGTTGTTCAAAGGCATCTGTTTTGGTGAAAAACTACACAAGGGAGACAGTTTTATCATATCTTTACATATTGATTTTCGTCCGTCACAGGACGGAATGGGCAAATTTTTTTCCATCCTTCGCTGCAAAATTCCGTCAAAGGACAGAAGGACGGGTGCTCCAGGCTACAACCCTGTTATACTACCATACCAAAGTTGCTGTACTTTTTGTTGTATCAATAATTTTATAAAAGCTTCCCCTTGACCCCACCAGGACCTGGTATCCATCAACAGTAAGAAGACTGCCCAGCTGGTCATCACAGATTTCGCCCACAGTCTGACAGAGATTGTGTCCAAACTGGACCCCCAACCTGTGGTGCTGTATGACTTCTTACAGGGACTCTTTGATACCAAGGTGGGTACAAAATATGAATAATATGTACAAGTTAAGGTTTCTCTCTCTCTCTCTCTCTCTCTCTCTCTTTCTCTCTCTTTCTCTCTCTCTCTTTCATTCTCTCTCTCCCCTCTCTTTCTCTCTCCTCTCTCCCTCTCTTTCTATCTCTCTCTCTCTTCTCTCTCTCTCTCTCTTTACCTACCTCTCTCCCCTTTCTCTCTCCCTATCTCTTTATCTTTCTCTCATCTTTCTATCCTCCCTCTGTCTCTCTATCTCTCTCCCTCTCTCTCTCCCTCTCTCCTCTCTCTCTTTACCTCCCTCTCCCCCCTCTCTCTCTCCGTCTCTCTTTATCTGAATTCTCTCATCTTTCTATCCTCCTCCCTCTGTCTCTCTATCTCTCTCTCTGTCTCTTTCTTTCTCATCTCTCTTTCTCTCTCTGTCTCTACCCCCCCCCCCCCTCTGTCTCTCTCCCTCCCTCACTATCGCTCTCTCTCTCTCAGTCCCATACTAGCTAGGTAGCCCTTACTTACAGACATAAGGTACAGAGTATTTTATCATGTTACATCATCATGTACCTGCTGTCTGTGTCTTTTTTTTACATTTCCATGAATTTTAGCTCAACAAGACTTTTGTTTACTTCCTGACCCTCTCAAATAAACATGATCAAATGTCTGGAACTCAAAGAAGTTAAATGCTAAATTTGTTTGACAATGTCAATTTTGTACAGGAGCAAGTGATGATGAAGGACCCAGTATCCACAGAGCCGTCTGTGACAGAGAAGTACATCGACCTGATGTGTAGATACAACCCACAGGGTGTCATGGCATTCCTGAAGAACAACGACACCTATCGGCTGGAGGAAACACTGCAGGTGTGTGCTTTGAGATGTTGTTACCCAGCAAGAAGGTTATGTTTTTGACGCTTTTGCTGTTTATTAGTATGTGTTATTAATGTGTTTCTTGCCGGAATAACTTGAGAAGCTGTTTTGTATCTTTTTTATGATATTTGAGTTGCAGTTGGGCCCTCATTGTGGCTTTCCACAGTACTGCAGCATAAGTTCCAGTTTTGATATCTCGTGTTCTAGACGTGCCGTGGTCATGGGTTTTGATTGGTAGATTAAAGCTCTGAAGTGGTGTAGGTTTGGGCTTCCTTGCGGCTTTTTTGTTGTGCTGTGCTTAATATGCTGCAAGTATACAAAATGTATATAGAGAAAGCAGTAGGTACAATGTATGTAATACTATATACCAGTACCATTTTTTGAAAGTCTTTAAATTGGTAATTGACTTGGTTGAGAAAATTTGAAACAACAAACACCAAGAATAGCTATTATTTGGTGTGCTATACTCTGCAGGGCTAGAAATACTTTTTTCTGCATACATGCACTCAGGTGCAGGTTACATAGAAAATCACCTGCACCAGACAAATTTTACCTGCACCGCTATGAAGTTAGGAAGTATGAATCATACTGAAGTCGTTCACAGGAACCATTGTTATTTTTTCTTTAATACTTTACAGGTGGTAACAGTCAATGCAGCTAATACTAGTAATAGCAATCCATATATACGTATATCATAGGACATTTATGTATAAAACCCAGTACATGGACCAGTGCCGGTTAGGTGCACCAGAATTACCTGCACAGCTCCAATTTTACCTGCACTATCCTGCATATGCAGGTGGTATTTCGAGCCCTGTGTAGAGCTTGTAAAACTCAATGTCCGTTATTTTTATAGATCTGCAGGAAACACAAGTCCCTGGAGGCTACAGCATACCTACTGGAGAAGGCAGGGGATGTCCAGGGGGCCTTCAACATCATGTTAGAGACACTGGTCAGCAAGGTCAAGGTGTTGAACCAACTCATGCTGTCCGACAGTGCCAACACTCCGACACAGGTGGGAAAATATTATTACCTTCGCCAAGAAAGTTATATTTATGTTACCTTCACAGAAGGGAACATATTGTTTTTGCTTTGTTTCTTCTTCTTTTCCGCACAAATAAGGTCAACGACCTGGACCAGACGGCTGTCACCATGGTAACCGGTAAAGTAGCAGGCACCATGTGGTGTTCGGTTACATAATGTAGCAAATGTCAGATCTAGAGGGGCTCGGGTCACTACATTTAGAAAATGTGTTCAAATAAGAATGAAAAAAACAGTTGCCAGTGTTAGACTACAACATCTGAATGTATCATTCTGTATTTGCTTGCAAATATTACCTTTCTAGTTTGGGTAGCATTTGTATGTTTATCGGTGTGTAAGAAGACCAGCATAACTCTAGAATGCCTACTAGATGATATTTGGTATGTCACTAAGGTCTTGATGAGACCTAGAAACAATTAGATTTTGGGCCTCCTAGTGGCCTGTTACAGTACTGCAGTTGAACTCTGGGGCGGAGTGTAAGTGGCGTAGGTTTGGGCCCCCTAGTTTTGGTTTACTCATAATGCTTTGTGCATGTTTCATCTACAGTCAAACCTATACTAGCAGCCACTAATGCATTATAGTGGACACCTGGCCATTGCGGTCACTTTTTGTTGGTCCCTTTGGATTTTTCCCATTGACCTAAGCATTCAGAAATAATCTATAGCAGCCACCTCTCAAATGCAGCCATGGCCACGCAATTTCCAGTCTTGTATATAGATACAGAAACACTGCCTATTGCAACCATATAGTGACCTAAATTGAGATGGATTGTGGGTGGCCCTTGTACATTGTATACAGCGTGTTTTTGCACAGTTCACAAACACTGAAAATACAGAATAATGGTGCAAATATGCTGAAAAGTGGTTGTGATAAAGGTTTTTATTTACAATTTTTGGGTCAAAATGTTGGAAAAGTGTACCTTTAAAGTTCCGTTTTGTTTGCCTATGTGCAAATTTTGCAAATCAGCATCAAGATTGTTGCTTTGTATACATTGTATGTTTTAGTCTAACCAGTCAATATAATGTACACATACTTGTGATTGACAGAGTGACGTAGATCAGGGTTTTACAAGTCCACTAGCCCTATTGTCCCGGGCAAGTGAAAGTGTCCACCGGGCAAGTGAATGTCCTTCCCCACTTGTCCGATAGGATTTTTTCATGAGATTTTGATATACTTGTTGCTTATGACAGTTACTGCATCAAGCATTGGTCAACACAGAAAAATACAGCCAATTATAAAAGTATTCCATTGCTGCACGTGAAAAAAAGTAGTGAAAAATGTTGATTAAATTTTTGGGCAAGCAGAAAGCTGGTTCGATAGGACAAGTGAATTTTAGAAAACTTGTTAAACCCTGTAGATATTTGAGGACATCATCATGGACTAGTGTTGTGTGAATCAATGAAGCAGATTTTGACTCACAGTAGCTTGTGGATTTTTTCGCCAACATTTTATTCACCAGAAAAAGATGATAGTTATAGTCCTTAGAATATAAAAGCGTGCGGAGTTAAGAGTAAGACTGGAGATACTTTTTAAGTAAACTAAAGCAGAAACATTACTGTCTTGTGGTATGACTGGAGGTTCTTTCTATGAGTGCACATTTCAACCT
The DNA here is from genome assembly GCA_019207045.1 of Branchiostoma floridae x Branchiostoma belcheri. Taxonomy (NCBI): domain Eukaryota; kingdom Metazoa; phylum Chordata; class Leptocardii; order Amphioxiformes; family Branchiostomatidae; genus Branchiostoma; species Branchiostoma floridae x Branchiostoma belcheri. Next base: position 15,102,167 of record CM033041.1, on the reverse strand, counting down.
TAAGAATATCACTGGCATATAGTAAGGTAGGAGGTACTTTCTAAGTACACATTTCAACTGAAAGTAGAAACATTACTGGCTACTTGTAAGATTTAAGGTACTTTCTAAGTACACATTTAAACCTTAAGTAGAAATATTACTGGCTTGTGATATTACTGAAGGTGTTTTCTATGTACACATTTAGAACTAAAGTTAGAAACATTACTGGCTTGTGGTAATTTTTTACCATGAGTTGCTTTCTAAGTACTACATGCACATTTAGAAACATACTGGCTTGTGATTTTACTGGAGGTACTGCCCAAGTACACATTTAAACCTAGGGTAGAAATATTACTGGCTAATGTGGTATGACTGGAGGTACTTTCTAAGTACACATTTAAACCTAGGGTAGAAATATTACTGGCTAATGTGGTATGACTGGAGGTACTTTCTAAGTACACATTTAAACCTAAAGTAGAAATATTACTGGCTAATGTGGTATGACTGGAGGTACTTTCTAAGTACACATTTAAACCTAAAGTAGAAATATTACTGGCTAATGTGATATGACTGGAGGTACTTTCTAAGTACACATTTAAACCTAAAGTAGAAATATTACTGGCTAATGTGGTATGACTGGAGGTACTTTCTAAGTACACAATCATTTAAACCTAAAGTAGAAATATTACTGGCTAATGTGGTATGACGGGAGGTACTTTCTAAGTACACAATCATTTAAACTGAAAGTAGAATATTACTGGCTAATGTGGTATGACTGGAGGTACCTTCTAAGTACACAATCATTTAAACTGAAAGTAGAATATTACTGGCTAATGTGGTATGACTGGAGGTACCTTCTAAGTACACAATCATTTAAACTGAAAGTAGAATATTACTGGCTAATGTGGTATGACTGGAGGTACTTTCTAAGTACACATCATTTAAACTGAAAGTAGAATATTACTAGCTAATGCAGTATGACTGGAGGTACTTTCTTAGTACACAATCATTTAAACTGAAAGTAGAATATTACTGGCTAATGTGGTATGACTGGAGGTACTTTCTAAGTACACAATCATTTAAACTGAAAGTAGAATATTACTGGCTAATGTGGTATGACTGGAGGTACTTTCTAAGTACACAATCATTTAAACTGAAAGTAGAATATTACTGGCTAATGTGGTATGACTGAAGGTACTTTCTAAGTACACAATCATTTAAACTGAAAGTAGAATATTACTGGCTAATGTGGTATGACTGGAGGTACTTTCTAAGTACACAATCATTTAAACTGAAAGTAGAATATTACTGGCTAATGTGGTATGACTGGAGGTACTTTCTAAGTACACAATCATTTAAACTGAAAGTAGAATATTACTGGCTAATGTGGTATGACTGAAGGTACTTTCTAAGTACACAATCATTTAAACTGAAAGTAGAATATTACTGGCTAATGTGGTATGACTGGAGGTACTTTCTAAGTACACAATCATTTAAACTGAAAGTAGAATATTACTGGCTAATGTGGTATGACTGGAGGTACTTTCTAAGTACACAATCATTTAAACTGAAAGTAGAATATTACTGGCTAATGTGGTATGACTGAAGGTACTTTCTAAGTACACAATCATTTAAACTGAAAGTAGAATATTACTGGCTAATGTGGTATGACTGGAGGTACTTTCTAAGTACACATTTAAACTGAAAGTAGAATATTACTGGCTAATGTGGTATGACTGGAGGTACTTTCTAAGTACACAATCATTTAAACTGAAAGTAGAATATTACTGGCTAATGTGGTATGACTGGAGGTACTTTCTAAGTACACATTTAAACTGAAAGTAGAATATTACTGGCTAATGTGGTATGACTGGAGGTACTTTCTAAGTACACAATCATTTAAACTGAAAGTAGAATATTACTGGCTAATGTGGTATGACTGAAGGTACTTTCTAAGTACACAATCATTTAAACTGAAAGTAGAATATTACTGGCTAATGTGTTATGACTGGAGGTACTTTCTAAGTACACAATCATTTAAACTGAAAGTAGAATATTACTGGCTAATGTGGTATGACTGGAGGTACTTTCTAAGTACACATTGTCAATCATTTAAACTGAAAGTACAAATGTAGAATATTACTGGCTAATGCGGTATGAATGGAGGTACTTGTAAGTACACATTCAAACCTAAAGTAGAAATATTACTGACTGGAAGTAAAACTGGAGGTACGTTCTATTAGTGCACATTTCAACCTTAAAACATTACAGGCATGTAGTAAGACTGGAGATACCTTCTAAGACTAGTACACATTTAAAGTTTAACCTGATTAAATGTAGAAATATTACTGGCTTGTGGTGTAACTGGAGATTATTTTTATTAGTACACATTTCAGCCTTAAAGTATAGAAACATTACTGTAACTGTCCTGTAGTGAGACTGGAAGTACTTTCTGAGTACACATTTCAAACTTAAAGTAAATTTCTCACAGGCTGGCTACTGGTAACTGAACGTACTTTCTAAGTACAAATTGCAACCTTTAAGTAGAAACATTACTGTCCTGTGGTGAGACTGGAAGTACTGGGAGTACACATTTCAAAGTAAAAATATTACTCACAGACTGGCTACAGCTGGTAACTGAAGGTATTTTCTAAGTACAAACATTTAAACCTAAAACAAAGTAGGAACATTAGTCATTACTGGCTTGTGGTATGACTGGAGGTACTTTGTACATGTAAGAACACATTTAAACTGAAAGTAGAAATATTACCATGGCTTGTGGTAAAACTTGAGGTGCTTTCTAAGTACTCATTAAAATTGAAAGGAGAAACATTACTGGCTTGTGGTAAGACTGGGGTGATACAAACATGGTCTTAGAATATTCAATGGAATGTGGAGAAATTATAACCTTTTCTTGTTCCATGTTGACAATCTTTTCTTGAGGATTTGGCCACATGAAGTAAATTTCGTGGAAGACATCCTTTTGAAACAATTATAGGGTGCAAAAAGAAGAGAAAAAAAATTGATAATTCTACAAGATTGCAAAAACTCTTATTTAAGGCTATCTCCAGAACCTATCCCTAAATGTCTAGGGATGGAAATTTGCTTGTTGGAAAACTTTCTCACTTTTCATATCTGAAAAAAATATCTGAATTTTATGATCTGAATTGAAAATGTATTTTGGCAGGTTTTAGAGTTATAACAAACTTGAGTTGAATATAGCCTCCAAAAAAATGAGATGAAAAAATTTTAAGCTGGAGACAGCCATATCCTATTAGTAATCTCACTTTTACTTTAGTTGTAGAACACGTAGACTGTATTTTTCCCCCAGTCGGTCACCACCAAATGTCCTGTCATTGCCATGGCAACAGCCCACGGCTCCTTCGTTTTCGCAACGAGCGTGAGGAATCGTCCGTCTCTGTCGAACATCTTCACGAGTCGGTTTCCACTGTCCGCCACGAAGATGTTCCCGTCCTCGTCGGTACAGACCCCTCGCGGGAGAAACAACTGGCCGGCCTCGTTTCCTCTCTCTCCGAAGTTGAACAGGAACTGTCCATCCCTATTGAATGCATGAACAGACTTTTAGCCAGGAATGAGTCATGGTGTCATTTGGACATGCTTTTCTTAATATGACAAGAAATTGGATGCACTAGACGCCATAACACTGGGGAGCAGATCCTCTAACAAGCATGAAATTCTGATTGACCAGGTATGCCACTAGGTCATCTGTAGTCATAGTCTTTTACTGTGACCTCTCTGACAGTAATTTTACCCTGCAGAATACCTAAGAATGCAGCATTTGAACTTAAATTTCTCAAAAACTATGCAACATGGAAGTTGGATGCCCCCCATTTATATCACTTAACGTGACTCAACAAGAAATTTAGACTCCCTATAATAAAATCCTAGCTGAATGAATAAATGATTGAATGAAGTACAGGTCACAAAAAACATTTTGGATAGATACAAATAAGAGATATAAACAAAACTATCATTCTTAGGTCACACCAATTTTATTTGTTGCTTCTCGTATTACCCTGTCCATTTTGTTCATTTTCCAAAAAAAAAAAAAGTCCTTATCGAAAAATGATTTTGCTTTCAAAAACCTGTAAATAGCACCATTCAGAGCCACATGCACATAATTTCAGTCTAAAAACAATGCCTTTTATTAAGGACATTAGTAAGAATGAGTAAGAAATCAAAAGAAGGGATTCATTGTATAAAAAATGTGCCATTTAACTCCTCCTGACAGGCTGTGTTTTTTTTGCTATTTAAGCCATATATTTTCACCCAAGACCTTATGCAAATTTTTTTTTTCAACCTACGGGTCCATTTCTTTTTTTTTTTAAATCTGAGAAGCAACAAATTAAATTGGTATGGCTGAATCCGTATTTCTGGCAGTCTCACCTGTTGAACACGTAGATGCTGTTGTTACCCCAGTCGGACACAATGATGTCGCCCTGTCCGTCTACATGGATGTAACACGGAACCTTCATTCCCTGTTCCCAGCCCACTGTCCGCAAATGCGTCCCGTCGGACTTAAACACCAGAACTTGGCCGTGTAGGTTGTCCTTGTTCCCGAGGGTTTGCGTGACGAGAACGTGGTTTCTTCGGGTGTCCACGGCAACTGCCGATCTCCGTCGCCACTCCGTGTACTGTAGGTTGAACTTTGTGAGGACCCTTCCCTGTCTGGTGTACTTTATGCCGAAGCCTGCGGAATCTGTGCACCCCACCACCCACAGGTTCCCCTCCCTGTCCATGGCCACATCGTGAGGGTACATGGTCTCTTCACCTGACAGATGAAATAAGAAAATGCTTAGATCTACAACATTGCAAAATGTATTATCCTATAAAAAAAAAACAATATTTTCCCTATTGAGAAACACAAAAATTGGGCTCCAAACAAATGTAACCAAAATCTTCTATTCACCTGACAGAAAATAAGATGCTTAGATTTACAGCATTGCAAAAACTTGTATCCAAGAACAGAAATTGCTTGTTTCATAAAAACAAAATTTATCTTTATGATCTGAAACTGATAAAATGTATTTCATCACAAGCTTGAATTTATTAAGGACAGATATAGCAATGAAAATTAACAAGAAACTAGCTATAGAAAGGCAACATTTATGCAAAAATGCAAAATGTTTTCCTAATTTTGTAGTCTTTTGTAAAAAGAGCTACCCTACATCTACTTGGTTTTGTTTTGAAATTTCTATACCTGGTCCATTACCAATTAGGCTCACCATATTGTATTATTATTACTAAGAGAAAAAGAAAAGAAAATGGGTCATCCTACATCTGCTTGATTTTGACAGAAGAAGAAAGAAGAAGAACACACAGCAAAAATAATATGTTTTCCCTGTCGGGAAACACAAAAATTGGACTCTAAAAAAATGAAACAAAAATTTTCTATTCACCTGACACTACTGTTGGGAACTGCGAAAGGTATTCCCCCTGTAAGGTGAAGACTTGGATCCTCTGGTTGCCATAGTCCGCCACAAAGATCTCCCCTTCGTCTGACACGGTGGCTCCAACAGGGTGGTTGAATAGCCCCTCTTCTTGCCCCTTTCCACCAAACGTAACCTTCTGTAGTGGGAGAACGTTCTGATTTTGCTTGACGGGTCCCGTTTCGCTTGCTACGATATTCCCGCGCTCGGTATACTGGCCTTGAAGTGTAGTAATACTTTCTTGTTCAGGTTGTTGGGCTTGTGCGAGAGGTGTGATAGGGTTTCTATCACAACGGCTTTCTTCAAAACGTACAGGAATGTTGCACTCTGGTACATGTTGTTGAAAGTTGGGTGTGTCGCCAGATAGCGACCGCTCTTTTCGTCCTTCGAACTGTGGCGACTGTTCAAATCTCTCGCACAGACTCGTAACTAGGTAGTTGTCGGGCAAGCCCGCGACCCCGTTGCGCGGAAGCTGGACTCTAAGACGGCAGTTCGGACATTTGAAGACGCCGCGTCTTGCCGCGTGGTCGATTAGGCAGTCGTGGCAAAAGGTGTGCTGACAGGGCAAAACCTTGGGTCTGTCAAAGAGGTCCAAGCAGATACTACAGGACAGGTCTTCCTTGAATTGTTCTTCGAGGCTTAACGGTGCAGCAGTAGCCATGTTGTCGTTGTTTCTTTACTTTGTTGTACTTGTAATGTCTGAGTCCTGCTAGTCAATGCCTCTGCTTGCCCCCCTGTGAATATGTGTATAACATTTAGGATAGGTTAACATAAGTATTACTATTGCTAAGGACATAACGTTACAGTTACTGTTGTAGTGTTTACACATACACATTATAAGGAAAGTGTTGCATGTGTTGTGGGGCTAGTACTTTTTTATGTCCAATACAGGGGTCTAGCCAGCGTCCGTTTTTCCGTCAATTGACGGAAATTTGTTGCGTCTGACGGAAAAATTTTGAAACCAATCCGTCAACCTTGACGGACAAAAATCCTTGGTGGAAGCTACAGGCGGCTTGGGGACGCCGTCCACGGCCGTAAAAGCCACACACTGTTTGTTTTGCTATTGTTATGATTGTTGACAATGTGTGTCGGCGCCCTTTCGCATACGATTATCTCATTAAAACCCGTTTTTCAAGGTCTCAGTTTAATTTTCGCGGTTTTCGCGACGATTGTAATTGGCTGACGGAAAAAAATTTCGAGCTGGCTAAAGCCCTGGTCCATTTTTTTATTTGCTGCTGAGCATGTTCTTCATTTTTGTTGCTACCACCATGAACATTTAGTTCCGTGAACAAGTTAAATTTTCTCAGAACGCAAAACTTTGGTATGGAGAAGACATTTAACTGAATTACGGTAACCAAGGAGGCTATATAGCCTCATTGCAGTAACCATGATGCAATCTTCCAGTGCCCCCCTCCCCCGTGTAGACTATTTGACATTCAGTAGTTTCTAGCGAGGACCAATCAAATAGCTGTTGGCAGGTCACTGACATTGGGCGATAACTGCGAGCTTTTCGCACCCTTGCTTATCATGCAAATGCCGTGAACTCAAATCAAGCAGGCATTATTGTTCGTCATTTTGCACCGTGCGGGAGCTTTACTTGCTCACAAACAACTCTATATATCAGTTTAAAAGGTTTACTTTGGTAATCAAAAGGTGACGGGACTGTAGCGTGTTTTCGTGCCATTAAACTTTTTGAAATGACGGCCCTACAGTTTATTTCCGTCTCTTTTATTACGCGCTTTGTGACTTTAGTTCTATTTTTTCGTCAACTTGAACCTCAAGGCTTCGTGGTGTAGTTGACTAGTGATTGGATCTGTAACTTTTGGACCAGAGTTCGAACCTGACGTGGTGCAATTTTTTAAACTTTTAAAAAAAGTTTTCTTTGTTGAATATTTTACTTTTTATCACTATACGGTCGTACTTTTGTAACTGAAATGTTTCGCTTCTTGTCACTCCCCAAAAATGTTGTCACCCCCAAAAGTTGTGACTTTTAGTACGTGTCACCCTATGTTTCAGTGCTATTTCCTTGCATTCACAAAAATAAAAACAGTACGTAGTTCTACATCTTACAACTTGTACCTTGTAACAAGGTAAAGAGACGTCTCTGATGACCCGGTGTACAACGGCTATAGTAAGTTGTCAAATATATGCGTTATGCACTCAAGTCGTGTTGTTTGCTGATTATTCAGTCCGTCCTTCTATTCTATCAGCATTCAAAGGGACCAGCTCATAAAAATACATGCTGCAAACTAAAGGAAGCCCCACAAAGATGTCCTTTGTAATGTATTGACGGTATTTAACAGCTAGTAATCGACGGACAATAGGTGGGAAACATTCCTCCCTGGCCCTCGCGTGCCACCGGTCTGGCGTTTATTGGTTACTCTGCATTTGAAAGAACCGGCTTCATGGGCGTTGACCTCGCTAGAAATCTACTTCATAACATTTAGAGCTAGGCCCCCTCCCCCACACTTTCATTTTTTCCACACACAAAAAAATGCAAATTAATGTTCAAACAAAGCAAAATATTAGATTACCAGCTCCTTTTCGCTCTTGTGCACCCACAGTCAGCTTGTTTTAGTACGTTTAGAATTCAGAAATCCATCCCTGAACTAAGAAACTTTAGTTCTCTGCCGAGGGAAACAGAACAGCTGCCATCTTGGATTTGTTGAGGTTGAGGAAGTCACCTGACAGGTGATAAAGGAAGCTGCAGTTTGAGCAAAAATCACCAGAGGGCGCCTCATACATCTAAGTTTAAGGGCTTCAAATTTTGATCTTAAGTTCAAGGTTTTGGGAGTCAGATTTTGTCTGTAATAATATATGGCATGTGGGTACATGTTTGCATGAACAAGGCTGAAGGTCATTTTGGCCCCTAGCAGCTTTTCTTGGTACTTGAATGAAAAGCTGTTTATACTTTTGGCTGACTTTTATTCATAGACAATTTGACAAGCCTTTGGTTTCCAAATACTTTCCAACCTACTAGTCTGTGTAGCGACCTTCAAATTGTCCATTACTACAGTAACATGTAACATTAAGTCCAGGACTGCCTGAAATGGTATAGCTTCGACTTGACTGTATACTCCTCGTAATATCAAACAAATAAAGTAAATGTAAAAGTAAAAGTAACAATGGGGTTATTCAAAGGACGATCACTATTTTATGCAAGCCTTATCTCATAAACGTAATAATATATTTGACAATGAACCAAGCCTGTCTGTTGACTTTTCTTCTTTCCCACTCATTGTTGTGGAGCCAGAACTATTTTTGTTGAATATATTATAAAAAAAAATTAATTTCATTCGGTTAGTGAAAAGATCTCAGTGTTTCCAGAGAAAATTTAGCCTGTCTGGAGTGTGCCTAACTGATTACTCAACCAAAGAAGGTAAATGTGAAATTTGGCTACCTCATGACAATTTTTACCACTACATGAATTACACAGCTTTCCCTGCAAAATTATATGAAATCAAAATAGCATGCGTGTACCTTTTAGAAAAGGGATTTCCTTGTAGCTCAACTGGTAGCAGCCTCACATACACGTACAGTTCGACTCCTAGTTCTGCTTTGTAACGTTAACTGCTTACTGGGAAACCCCAGATAAAATTCTAGGAAGGCCGTCTCAGTTGTAATTGGGGCTGCACCCAAACTCATTCACTCACTCTCTATCTGGTTTAGCGTCCGTTTTTTTCACACCCATCTTTCAGAATACATAAAGTAAGGGCCTGTTCAAAGAGGTGACTCATGCACGTCAAAGGGGAAGGGCTAGCAACCCCTCCCTGTAAAAATATACTACTGAAACAGCAAGGAAACGAAATACCCAATGTACAGTCTATACGTTGAACGATAACAACAATGCCTCACGGAAAGGGCATGCGGGCCCCTATACAGCCCTTCCAAATCTGGACAGAAAACTAACCTGTTTTGGACAGACACCTAAGCCAGTTGCACACTAGAATGGTCTTCTTGGTGCTCCACGCTCCAAATCCACGTGGCCCTCCAAAATATCCATTTTGGTGTTTTTATCTGGCCCCAGGTGTTCGGGGGACCAGTAACCACCTGTCGAGGGCCCCTTTGTGTCTAAGTGTATTAGAACTGGTTAGGTCACGTATGCAAAGACGCTTACTGTAGCTCTTGAAATTTCCACTGTAGTTTTATGTTTGCAGTTTTCGAAGTGACTTCTTTGCCATGAACTCAAGACAACTAGTGTTCACAGTTTGTGACTGTTATGCGCTATTGCAAACTTAAAACCACCACGAACACTTCATTTTCTACATGCCATTAAATTAAGTACAACAAACTCAAAAACATTTACAGTATTTTACTGGTAACCTCTAGTGACAGGTACGCATGAGTGCACGTTTTCAGATGACATTTCTCATTGTACACACATTGCGTCATGCCAATACCTGTAGCACAATGTTGCTTAGGTACATATGGGTCAAAGTACATGTACAATGGCCCATTATACTAGATTTCTTGTGACAATTCAACAAATTGTAGATATGAATTGTACAAACTTATTCTTCTAACACAAACTTGAACTGTGATTTCCAACACAAAAAAATTGGACTTTTCAACTGTTCAATGATCAATCCACTGGTTGTGTGATGTCACATTATGCAAGTAGTAACTGTTATGGATATTCATGTAATACATGTACATGTAGCTGAGACAGGCTAGGATCGTGATAACATTCCATGCGGGTGTACCAGTACAGATAACATGGGTTATAACAATTGGGTTATATGTAAACAGTGTTGTATGTACATGTAACAGAGGTCCGAGGTCAATGACCTAGGCCAGAGTTAAAAAATGACCTGCCTCCGCAATATTCCACAAACATATGTCATATAGTAGCAGGGTTGTAGCCAGCCTGAAATCATTTTCAGTCCCCTTGATTTTGAATGGGAATCCTATCGAGCCCCGAAAGCATGGTGTAACGTTGCGCGTGATTTCTAGGGGGTCTGGGTCCCAGAAATTTTTTAAATCAAGACCCTCTGAAACACTATTTCCTGCATTTTGAGGTGCAAATTTTGCTTGTAGACTAAGCTGTTCAATTGCATCTGTTTTGGTGAAGAAGAACACATGGGTTTCAGTTTTTTTTCATATCTTTACATATCAATTTTTGTCTGTCCCAGGGGACGGAATGGGGAAAACTTTTTTTTCAGTCCCCAGCTGCAAAATTCCTTCAAAGGACTGAAGGACAGGTGCTGGCTACAACCCTGTATAGTAGTATTGAGGTCACCTGAGTGGCGCCGAATGGCAGCCGCTCTAGATCAGCGCTTGAGATTTAGCCCAGCCTATTGTAAGCTCCTCACAATTCAGCCCCTGGCTGCCAAGAGAGAGTAGTCGGCCCACCCAATAACAAAACAAAAATACTAAAAGTTTATTTTGTTTCATTTAGGATTCCCAGACGCAGGTGGCCGTCAGCTCTGTACAGACCAACCTGCTGGTCATCATTCAAATCCTGCAGAGGAACTCTGGGAAGATGCAGGAGGAGGAGAGGGAGGGGCTGTGGTTTCCCCTGATGGAAGTGATGTTGTCACCGCAAAGAAAACACAGGGACAGTCTGTCTCAGGAACAGATACAAGGTAGTGCTTTTTGTCGTAGGATTGCTTTTTGTAGTAAGGCCATGTTGATTTGATTATATGGAGGACATGCTCTGGGAACTCCCAAACTGATGCTAGTGTGTGAATTAAAAAAAGTTTGGCCAAAAAAAGGTGCCCATGCTATGATGTCAGGGCTCTAGCCAGCTCGAAATTTTTTTCTGTCAGTCAATTCCCATTGTCGCGAAAACACTATTCCAGGAGTTAGGAAGACTGAACTGAGACCTTGAAAAATGGGTTTTAATGAGATTATCGTATGCGAAAGGGCACCGACACACATTGTCAACAATCATAACAATAGCAAAACAAACAGTGTGGCTTTTACAGTGGCCGTGGACGGCGCCCCAAGCCGCCTGTAGCTTCCACCAAGGAGCTCTTATCAGATTTTTGTCTGTCAAGGTTGACAGATTGGTTTTAAAGTTTTTCTGTCACACGCAGCAAATTTCCGTCAATTGATGGAAAAACGGACGCTGGCTAGAGCCCTGTATGATATCTATTTGACTTGTGCATGGTCAGTTCAAGGTTGAACAAATGACTGAACACACATGGGTATGGAACACTGAACATTAGATTCTTCATAAGTCTTTCACATCTTTGTCTTTGACCTTGGAATTGATTTTGGTATTCTATGAGACTAGTGTACAGTTTCTGGTATTTTTGTGCAATATGTGGCATATTTTTGTTTTATTTTGTTTTATTTGCTATATATATGCGCACACACACACACAGTCATTCATACTCACACACACAACACACAAATTCTTCATGGTCATGGAGGTAAATAATGAAATTTCCCTGAAAAAAAGATGCTGCAATACTTGATGGTATTACTTGTCGCCCTCTTAGCATACAAGGACCTAACGCGGCACGTCCTTAACAGCATGATGGGATACATCGCGCTCCCGTCCATCCTACAGAAGATCATGCAGGACCCAGCGTACAACACCGGCAAGTTTGGGGAGATCCGAGAGCTACTGCTGGGGATGTTAGACACTTACAACTATGAACAGGTAAGTTTGGGGAGATCCGAGAGCTACTGTTGGGGATGTTAGACACTTACAACTATGAACAGGTAAGTTTGGGGAGATCCGAGAGCTACTGTTGGGGATGTTAGACACTTACAACTATGAACAGGTAAGTTTGGGGAGATCCCAGAGCTACTGCTGGGGATGTTAGACACTTACAACTATGAACAGGCAAGTTTGGGGAGATCCGAGAGCTACTGTTGGGGATGTTAGACACTTACAACTATGAACAGGTAAGTTTGGGGAGATCCGAGAGCTACTGTTGGGGATGTTAGACACTTACAACTATGAACAGGTAAGTTTGGGGAGATCCGAGAGCTACTGTTGGGGATGTTAGACACTTACAACTATGAACAGGTAAGTTTGGGGAGATCCGAGAGCTACTGTTGGGGATGTTAGACACATACAACTATGAACAGGTAAGTTTGGGGAGATCCGAGAGCTACTGCTGGGGATGTTAGACACATACAACTATGAACAGGTAAGTTTGGGGAGATCCGAGAGCTACTGTTGGGGATGTTAGACACATACAACTATGAACAGGTAAGTTTGGGGAGATCCGAGAGCTACTGCTGGGGATGTTAGACACATACAACTATGAACAGGTAAGTTTGGGGAGATCCGAGAGCTACTGTTGGGGATGTTAGACACTTACAACTATGAACAGGTAAGTTTGGGGAGATCCGAGAGCTACTGTTGGGGATGTTAGACACATACAACTATGAACAGGTAAGTTTGGGGAGATCCGAGAGCTACTGTTGGGGATGTTAGACACTTACAACTATGAACAGGTAAGTTTGGGGAGATCCGAGAGCTACTGTTGGGGATGTTAGACACATACAACTATGAACAGGTAAGTTTGGGGAGATCCGAGAGCTACTGTTGGGGATGTTAGACACTTACAACTATGAACAGGTAAGTTTGGGGAGATCCGAGAGCTACTGTTGGGGATGTTAGACACATACAACTATGAACAGGTAAGTTTGGGGAGATCCGAGAGCTACTGTTGGGGATGTTAGACACTTACAACTATGAACAGGTAAGTTTGGGGAGATCCGAGAGCTACTGTTGGGGATGTTAGACACATACAACTATGAACAGGTAAGTTTGGGGAGATCCGAGAGCTACTGTTGGGGATGTTAGACACTTACAACTATGAACAGGTAAGTTTGGGGAGATCCGAGAGCTACTGTTGGGGATGTTAGACACATACAACTATGAACAGGTAAGTTTGGGGAGATCCGAGAGCTACTGTTGGGGATGTTAGACACTTACAACTATGAACAGGTAAGTTTGGGGAGATCCGAGAGCTACTGTTGGGGATGTTAGACACTTACAACTATGAACAGGTAAGTTTGGGGAGATCCGAGAGCTACTGTTGGGGATGTTAGACACATACAACTATGAACAGGTAAGTTTGGGGAGATCCGAGAGCTACTGTTTGGGATGTTAGACACTTACAACTATGAACAGGTAAGTTTGGGGAGATCCGAGAGCTACTGTTGGGGATGTTAGACACTTACAACTATGAACAGGTAAGTTTGGGGAGATCCGAGAGCTACTGTTGGGGATGTTAGACACATACAACTATGAACAGGTAAGTTTGGGGAGATCCGAGAGCTACTGTTGGGGATGTTAGACACTTACAACTATGAACAGGTAAGTTTGGGGAGATCCGAGAGCTACTGTTGGGGATGTTAGACACTTACAACTATGAACAGGTAAGTTTGGGGAGATCCGAGAGCTACTGTTGGGGATGTTAGACACTTACAACTATGAACAGGTGTGTGATTCATTGAGATAGCCTTTACTATAGGCAAAAGCTTAATCTTCCAGCCAGCTTTCAGAATGCAAAGTAGATAATAGACATGTTTTAAAAAAACATTATGATAGTATTACATGTATGTACATACTAGTACTTGTAATTAATAATACGTGTAATAAGATACACACTGTAATTAAATTTATCTTGAGAACAAATGTTGGATTGCTTTAAAATTTTCAAAGTTAGATTGACTGTACAGAGATTTGATGTTGGATCATGATGGAACAGTTTAGAGAACTGTTTACATTTCTCATCCATCAAATGGAGGTACATGTAATGTTTTACAGAGATATACCTAATAAAAAGTTCAAAACAGTGAGTGAAACATTCATTTCCATGCAATGTAACAAGTGTTCTGTTTTTCCATGCAGACTTTTCTTGTAGCCTGTTTTTTTAACTTGGTTGTAATTTGGACTTCTTACAGCAGGGAGAAGTGGCACAAAATAATTTACTTCCATTGATTTGAATTAACCTTGTACATGATACAGCCAAATCCCTCATGTCTGCACAGACGCGTCAACTGTTTTCCTCCTGTGTGTTACCCAGACATTACTGAAGACTACCAACAGCCTGTTGTCACATGACCTTCACTGGTCCCTCTGTAACCTGAAGGCAGCTGTAAACAAAGGTCTGGTACCCAGACAGGAGGACTGTGGTGTGTGTGGACAACACTTCTCCATTACAGAGGAACAGGACTCGGTAATAGTCTTTAGGTAAGGCTATTCATTGTAGGTAAGGGATGTCCGTGTAGCTCAACTGGTAGCAGCCTCATAGTGGAGCACCTCATTCCAATTACATTATAGTTGCAATGCTTAATTACTGGGAGACCCTAGTTTAATCTTGGAAAGGGCATCTCGGTTGGGGCTACACCCTAAATTCTTTTAGAAGGGGGGTTGTGTGTTAGAGCCGAGGACTGCTTTGAGTATGTCAAAAGGGAACAGCTAGCAAAACCTCTCTGTAAAGCTATTACAGACAGTGTCATGCACAAATGCTGCAGAAAACATATTAACCTTCTTGGCAAAGATAGTAGCTGTGAATACAGAAATGTTTGCAGTGGTTTTATGTTCAAAACCACTGCAAACATTTTTCAATTACAGTATATGAGCTACTGCGAACTCGAAACCATCGCAAATGCTCCATTTTTCCGATACCAAAAATAGAATCCAGGAAGAATAAGACTTAGTTTATTTACAGTAACACAAGTTGTGTTCACTTCACGCTTCTGGCACAACCAGTCTATTAAGATCTAGCCAGTGTAGCTGGCCAAAAAATTTTCTTTGACCAGAATATAGTCTATATAGACTCAGAAGTCTAATCCAGCCTGTAATTAAACCTGTAACTTGCAATTGGAAATTCTGTCTTTCCCCCCAGTTGTGGACATGCGTACCACACATCGTGTCTTCAGTCCGTTGGCTGTTGTCACATGATCGAGGGCACGCCCCATTGGTCCTGCTCGCTGTGTAACGTGGCTCGTCGGGAAGCAAAAACAGGCCGAGGCAGGACGCTGTCATGGTCAAGTGCAACTGCAGCCAGCAAACAGGTATGGGCTAACTAGTACACATACAGTGTATGTAATACTAACACGATGTGTTATTAGGCCACAACATTTTATTTGTTGCTTATCGGATTTGCCTCTCCATTTTTTTTTAATTTTCAAAAAAAAAATAAAAATTAAGTCCTAAAAAAAATAATACAGGATTTGCTGTCACAAACCTGTAGATACTACCATTCAGAGCCACATACACATAATTTCAGTCTAAAGACAAATTATGCTTTTCATTCAGAACATTAGTAACAAATCAAAGGAAGGTACTCATTGCATAAAATGTGTACACTACACATGTACATGTATGTACAATTCATATCATTATTTGTGTTGAATACCACCCTATGTAAAACCTTTTTTCAGTCTCGCATTACCTTCTCAAGTAGAATCTTTTTTTTTTTTTTTTTTTTTTTTTTTTTTTTTTTCATTGTTTTTTTTTTTATTGCCATGAATAATTATACAAATACAAAAAAAATGAACAGAAGACAGCCTCCCATAAATTTTTTACAGCATACAGTAACCAAACTAAGCGAAATCATACATTTAAATATCAGAATTAAGCAAACTGCAAATATATATCAACAACAAAAAAGCGAAATCATAAGCACAAAGTTCCCCACTTACCCCGATGCTTCTCCAGCTTCCCCCTCCAAGACGCAATAAGACATTCTGTCTTTTGAAATACCGATGTAAGTGTTTTAAAGGACTGGAAATTTAGAATCTTAAAGCGTCGGGAACGGAATATGAAAATCTTACCCAATAATATAATCAAGTTTTTTAAAGGGGGTGCACTTAAAGATAGATCTCCAAACATAACAACAAAGGAATTTAATTCTACAGTCAAGCTTATTTCTTGTTTTAGCCAAGTTTGTACATTGTTCCAAAAAGATATCACATGAGGGCATTCCCAGAAGATATGAATGTAAGATTCTTCATCACTTTGGCAGAAAGAACAGGTACTAGATTCAATTAAATTCCAAAGTTTTAAAACTTTGTTGCATGGTAAGAATTTATAAAGTAAACGGTAAAGTAAAGTAAAGTAAAGTAAAAGTAGAATCTTATTTTCTTTTATTCTATTACTTAAGTTAATATTTTGATTGACTCTATATGATATTTTTTCTTGTTTTGGTGTCTTATAAGTCCATGTGGGCTGGTTGGCTTGTTGCGGCAAGACACGTTTAGTAAACATTCATTCATTCATTCATCAACTTCTTTTTCTATTTCAGGTTGAGCCCCTCCCATCAGGTGCTGTCAGTCAACCCCGTTCCCATGGTGACGCCCTCCTCTCCCCCCAACAGGAGCTCTCCTACTCCCAGCTACAGAAGTCCTTCAAAGGTCCCTCCCGATTGGCCATCCTGGCGGAACTGAAGAGGGCGGCAAAGTACGAAGACTCCGGCAAGCCACAAGATCAGAAGAAGATCTTTAGTAGTAGTTCCAGTATCTTACAGAATGAAAACTTTCAACTTAAAGTTGCCGCTCCTCCTGTTATAGAATAGATACGTAAGATTACTTCCGACTAGATTGACCATCCTGGCAGAACTGAAGAGGGCGGCAAAGTACGAAGACTCCGGCAAGCCACAAGATCAGAAGAAGATCTTTAGTAGTAGTTCCAGTATCTTACAGAATGAAAACTTTCAACTTAAAGTTGCCGCTCCTCCTGTTATAGAATAGATACGTAAGATTACTTCCGACTAGATTGACCATCCTGGCAGAACTGAAGAGGGCGGCAAAGTACGAAGACTCTGGCAAGCCACAAGATCAGAAGAAGATCTTTAGTAGTAGTTCCAGTATCTTACAGAATGAAAACTTTCAACTTAAAGTTGCTGCTCCTCCAGTTATAGAATAGAGCCTTCGGTTTTGGGTATGATAACTCCCGATTGGCCATCCTGGTGGATCTCAAAAGGGCGGCAAAGTATGAAGATTGTGGAAAGCCGCAAGATCAGAAGAAGATCTTTAGTAGTAGCTCTAGTATCTTACAGAATGAAAACTTTCAACTTAAAGTTGCCGCTCCTCCAATAACTGTTATAGAATAGAACCTAAGATAACTTTTGTGTACGATAGCTCCCAATAGGCTAATGATCCTTGCAAGTCTGAAAAGGGCGGCCAATTCCAAAGACTTTGGCAAGCCGCAAGACCAAAAGAAGATCTTCAATCACTGTAGTATCTCACAGAATGGAAACTTTCAACTTGAAGTTTCTGCTCCTCCTGTTATAGACTAGATTTGTAAAATGACTTCTAGTTGGCTATCCTTGCAGAGGGCAACAAAGTACATGTAAGACTTTGGCAAGCTGCAAGACCAAAAGAAAATCTTTAGTAGAAGCTCCAGCAATGGAACAAAGACTTTCAACTTAAAGTTGTTGCTTTAACAGTAACATTAGTAACTGGATGTCTAACCTTCAACATAGCAAAAAATGAGGTTGAATTTTGAGAGAAACAGTTGCACCAACAAATTATGTTTTGTATTTTACCATCAATATTAATTTGTAGAGGAAGCATTCTCCGTTTATCCAGAAGAGACCAAGTGTCTGACAGTTTATGAATTTATGATTGATGTTATTGGACTACAGTTATTTCAGTATCAATATGGAAACATAGTATACAATACATTGTAAATACTCTTAATTTAAAAGCAATGTCAAATGTGACTATAATGTATTCAACGAGAAAACATTAAAAGAAAGAGCCAGGATCATACAGATTGTTCAGTTATTACGTGAAAGTTATAACAAACATGCACACACACGTACATACATACACAGTGACACACACACAAACACATGTAACAGTGGGGTTCAAGTACCACCTACCGTTCTTGCAAAGGAGCTCGGCGACATCAGTAGCATGCTTGAATTTGGGAGCTTGGCTGCCTGGGTCCAGTGCGATAGGTCGTGGGTTCGAATCCCGTTAGTGAGCTTGTTCTGTGAACTGTTCTACTAGCCAATAGTGTTTCACACACACACACGCATGCATATACTCATGCACACACACACACACTACATAAACATGCATCACACATTTTGTGCAACAACAGTTTTCATTCCTAAATTCCCAACCGTCCTTGATGGTATACTTACCTAATGGTATTTACACGCAGTTACATGTTTTCATGTTTTGAAGATCAGTTCAAAGGTAACTTATCTTAAAATGCTGCTATATACTTCGTTCATAAGAGTGAAGGAGATGATCAACTGATATTGTTTAAATAAGAACCTTAACTCGTATGATACATCTGTTATAAAGGTTAGAATCATTTGGCCAAGGTACTGTAAATGCAGAAATGTTCGCGGTGGATTAATGTTCTGGGTTTTCGCGGTGACCACTTCACCGCGAACATTTTTTCTATTATGGTATTAGACTGTAGTCTATGGTGTTTCCGCGAACTTAAAACCACCGCGAAAAGTCCCTTTTCCCGCTACCGCGAAATTAAATTCCGGCGAAATTGAATGCATTTACAGTATTTGGTCGTGGAACGTTTGTAATGGTATTGTGGGACCCACCCTGTGCTATGAATTCCATACAGGATATAATAATCACTTAATGAAGAATACTGATAAGAACGGTGAATGTAATTTGGAGGCAAAGAAACTCGAGCTTTGATTGACTTTTGTATTCTATAGACCCGTTTGTCCTTTGACCCACTGCCACGTCGTCGGTGCTTTCCTGGGGTTTCGGTGACGTAGGGAATTTAGTCCCCAAGATTCGGAGATGTTTTTGCAACAAGTCGAAGGTTCAAGTTGATACAAGCGTCAAGTTCTTTCTGAGTCTACAATGAGAAGGAAAGATGATTCCTGAGATAAGTTGACACTACACTAAGCTGGTGAGTCATGATTGGCTATTCAATTCTTTACAGCAATTACTTGAAGTAGGAAGGGGAGAGTGCGGAAGTGAAAGGGGGCAAAAGTGAAAGTGATGCGAATCTTTGAGGAAATAGGGCATATGTAGAGTAGACCTACATGTACAAGCATTTGATTCTCCTAAAAGGAGTGAGGTTTACCCAAAGGACATGCTATGAAATGACCTTGGTTTAGAAAACTCCATTCCTAATGTACGTATATCAAGGTAAGGACGCCTACGATGGGATGTATTGTGTGGTCTTGGCCATGGGGAGGGTAAGTTATTTGTTTTAGTCTTTGCGGCTTGGTTTGTTTACTAAATATCTTAAGAAATTATGTTGTTAACTTTCATTCTAGACATCTATTCTGTTCGTTGTTTAATTGTTGCTTAATTGGGATGATAAATCTTATTCTATACATCTACTACGTTTAATAGATATTTCCAGACATTTTAACATGTACGGTTGTCGGTACAACAAACACCCTTGTTACAACCGGCAGAAAATAACACAAAAAGTTTTGCGCTTGTTTTTGCACAATTCTAGACTACAGAGTACAGACCAATAGTGCAAAAAAGAAAAAGCAATTGTTATTCTTATTCAACAATCTTGATCAAACATTCCGATTTTGATCATTAACGTCAGGTATACTCAACAACGTGACGTGGTTACTAACTTCCGCATACACTAGTTCCTCTTTCTAAAATCGTTGACTGCAATAATTACCTTCGCCGAGAGGGTTATATTTTGGGTAACGTTTGTACGTTTGTGTGTGTAGAAAAGTCCAGCATAACTCGAGAGTACATGAATCAGGATAGTAATAATTGGTATTCGTTCTGTGGGTAGGTGTCGATGAGACCTAGAAACGATTAGATGTTGGGCCCCCTAGCGGCTCGTATTGTACTACAGTGGAACTTCCAGGTTTGATATCTCGAGTCATAATGTGGCTATGATTTTTGAGTGGTAGACAGCGATTGAGGCCGAAAGTAAAAGTGTAGGTTTGGGTGTGCCAAACTTTTGCAAGAGAAAGTGAAACTAAATGTATTAGTTATGGGTATTCAAACTCTATGTAAACTACTTCCAAACTTCTCAGTTGCAATGGAAATAGACAGTCTGAATGCCAATTTTATTTTGATGTTAGATAGCTTAGGATTGTCAAAGAGGCCGGATATATCAACCATCCCTCAACCGAGACGGAGACCGATCCCGACTGCCGGTCATGTACCTTTGACTCGTTGCTGACGTCACACTTCCGGCTAGGATACTGGGCATGGAATGAAATAACTTTCTAAGAGGAGAAAAATACGCCAGATATATCAACCATCCCTCAACCGAGACGGGGGCCGATACCGATTACCGGGCACCTTTCATCTGTTGATGACGTCACCGGTCAGGCTTCGGGTCATATCAACTTAAGAAGGGTCAGAGGACTAAACGAAAGCGTGTTTTTCTACACACACAAAAAAAACATCTAAAGCTCTACAAAGCCATGGCTGTACTTCTTGTAAACGACTACTGGAAGCGAAACGACAAGAGCCGACAAACTGTCAACCAAATCAACACAACCTTGTCCCAGAAACTTTACAACAGGGGCGTGGAAACTTACTCCACGACTCTGGCCCTAACAGACAACGACGACGATTTGAAACACGCAAGAACAAAGGGAGTTATCATCATCCAACCACAAACCACCAAGAGGAAAAGGGTGCCAGATATCGCTTGGTTAGGCGAATACCATGCCAGACATTTTCCTGACCTCCCTACTGATGTCAGCTGCATCGTAGGATATTCAGCCACAACCTTAGACGCTGCATCTATCCTGAAAGAGGAGAAATATCCTGATTCTAAATTAGTCATCATAAACACTATCAAACCACAACAAGCCGAGGAGGATGGGCAGTATCAAAGTGATGATTATAGTGCCTATGATAATGTAGATGTGGTATTCTCGTTTGGAAAAGCCACACACGCGAGTTTTCTATCACTCAAGGCACTGGAAAACTTGGCGCCGGATGCGAAAAGCTACGATGAGGTGGAGGTCATCTCAGCTCTGTGTGGGGGACTTGGAGGTAATGTGATTGTGAGTGTGCGTTTTTGAGTGTGTGTGTGTGTGTGTGTGTGTGTGTGTGTGTGTGTGTGTGTGTGTGTGTGTGTGTACGTTCTTGTGTGTGTGTATGTGTGTGTGTGTGTGTGTATTTGTGTATGTGTGTTTGTGTGTGTGTGTCTGGGTGTGTGTTTGTGTGACTTGAGTGTGCGTGCGTGCGTGTGTCTGTGTGTACGTGCCTGTGTGTGTGTGTGTATGCGTGTGTGTGTGTGTATGCGTGTGCGTGTGTGTGTGTTTGTGTGTACGTGCCTGTGTGTGTGTGTGTGTATTTGTGTGTGTGTGTGTGTGTGCGTGTGTGTGTGTGTGTGTGTGTGTGTGCGGGTGTGTGTGTGTGTGTGTGTACGTGTTTGTGTGTGTGTGTGTGTGTGTGTGTGTGCGCGCGCGCGTGTGATTATGTGTGTGTGTGTGTGTGTGTGTGTGTGTGTACAATACGTCCACAATCCACTTGTCGTTATAACATTTTCAGACAACTCGGGAACATGGGTTGATATAAATATTGAAATGAAGGACGTTGCCGCTCCCAGTTTCCATGCCGCCTCAAAAACTCGACAGGACTCACCGAAAGGCACTGCAGGTAAAAACTCTAATTGACAAACTGTTTGTTGTTAAACTTTATTGTTTGATATCAATCCAAATCGCAGAAGGAGTTATGTCTTTTAGTTAATAGCTCAAATATTTCTGTTATTGACATCCTGTCAACAATAACTTACCAACCTCAATGTTTTACGACACTGCCGTAAATCTATGGTCACCTGTAGCAA
The DNA here is from genome assembly GCA_019207045.1 of Branchiostoma floridae x Branchiostoma belcheri. Classification (NCBI taxonomy): domain Eukaryota; kingdom Metazoa; phylum Chordata; class Leptocardii; order Amphioxiformes; family Branchiostomatidae; genus Branchiostoma; species Branchiostoma floridae x Branchiostoma belcheri. The sequence goes on along the minus strand of CM033041.1, from coordinate 15,080,045 downwards.
CGCATTGTGGGAAGCAATAAACTTCATTGTCATTGTCATTGTGAGAAGTGTGAAAATTCCGATGTCTATACATGTATTGTTGCACGGTTTCAGCGTCAACTGTTTCACCAACGACAAGCCCACTTGGACGTAACTATCCCAACTTGGTGAAGAACATGGCGGGAAAACACATCCTCAAGTATCTGGTCCAAGACGGTATTATCAGCATTGAGAAGCAAGGAGGGATGAAAGAAGAAGCCAGAGAAAGAAAACAGGTGAAAAAATTAAAGTCGAGCGCGCTCACAGTCATTTAATTCTCTCATCAACTTAGTTCAGTGCCCAGAAGAGGTCTTAAGGCTTATGAAACTGAGCAAACGTGTTTGAAGGAATTATATCTTGATGATAATAACAATTTCAAAACTTTTTTGTCAAGTTGCTGAACGAGTTGATACTTGAAGAGATCGCCGGAGGAGGGGAGAGGGCGGTCCAGTCTCTCTGCTCGGCACTTCGCCAAGATGACGTCAAACAGGACTATCTGGCTGACATGCTTGAACCAAAGAGCCAGACACCGGGTAAGCAACTGTTAGAATCTAATTTGCATTAATTCTAAATCTGAAGCATCTAATTTGAATCTTTTCCTCCTGTTGTTTTCTAAATTAAAGTTTCAAAAATGTCTATTATACACAGATGTGTCACCCCTTGTGGCTCAAGTACATTGGCAGGTAAAGAGTTAATCGTCACTTAAAAACGTCACATTTACATACAAATAGAAGCCATAAGCCTTGTATGCATCTATGTATCTATATATAGAGAAAGAGAGAGGGGGAGTCATGTATAGTTATAGATATAGATATAGATAGATAGACATAGAAAGATATAGATATTTATAGGTAAATAAATAGATAGATATAGATAGATAGATAGAGATATAGATATAGATATAGATAAATAGATAAATAAATAGATAGATAGGTGGTCTGATATGCGACGAGGGTGAGTTAGTGAGAGAGTGAGTGAGAGAGTAAGAGATACATAGATATAGATATTTATATTGTATATATAAGATGTGCATCTGTTATTATTTTCAGCCTCCGTACAACATAGTGTTGCTGGGAAGGACTGGGAGTGGGAAGAGTGCCTCTGGTAACAGCATTGTTGGAGATAGGGTGTTCGAGGAGTCTGACATGGGGGGATCCCAAACTAAGAACTGTGATAACGCTAAGGCATGTATTAACGGATACATTCTCAATGTGATTGATACGCCAGGGTTTGCTGATACCGATGTGCCACATGAGACAGTTATCCAAGAGATAAGTAGGGTGCATCTTCTAGCACATAGTGGTATACACGCTATAATTCTGGTTTTTAGGTTCCCCCCTCGCTTTACAGACGAAGAGAAAAGGGCCTACGACAGTCTACTCCAAATGTTTCGACAAGACATCCTCAAGCATGTCATAATCCTTTTTACCTACGGGGATGATTTTGAGAGGAAAGCCCAGCGACATGGCCACGGGTACACTTTAGAAAGCCGCGTCCAAAGCGACAGCAACCCCAAATGGTTCAAAGAGCTCTTGAAACACGTCAAAGACAGGTATTTGATCTTTGACAACTACACAGACGACCAGTACAAAAAGGAATCACAAAGATCCAAGCTCCTTCAGACGATACTGGAAGTTATGGCCGGTACCAAGAATCAGCCGTATAACAACAAGTACACCAAGATTGCTTCTGAGAAGTTCGAGGAAGCATTGTTAGCTTTGGAAGACGACAAGAAACAGAGTACGGCATCGGGGAGCACAAGCAAGTCATCAGATGTAAAAGAATACGAGACAAGCGTACAAATCCCTCTGGGTGCCAAGCCGAAAGTTGGGTTCAAGCTTCCATCAACGCCGAAGAAAATGACGCAAAAGAAAAAGAAGAAAAGGGGTGGAAAGAAACACTCAAGAGAAGAAGACAACAGCGGGAAAACTGTAGCTGTCCAAGGCTATGAAGACGATGAACCAGCAAGCCAGTGGACAGAATGCCAACCTCGATCTAGAAGGAGCAATCGCAGAGGTGACCGTACCAAACGTTCATCTTCAATGCCAGCGTTCAAGGCCACGGGAATATCTGTTGATCAGCGCCCGAAGGATGCCGCTGCCCGTGAACTTGAAAACGATGAGCAAGGAGCTGCAGCAGCACTTCCTCTGGACGTCAACAACCAAACACCATCCTCGCAAGCAGAGGAACAACATCCCAACGACGATACGACCACCAATGTAGCAGAAATACATCAGAAGTTCGACGAATTGGTGACTTTAGTAAAGCAGAACAAGGGACAGGGAAAGGAAATTTTGCAGAAGGTACAGAACGAAGTGGGGAAAGACGCTAACAAGGACTGCCTTCCGTCGTCGTCGTCTGTCTTGGTGATGACAGATTCTGCCGGTGAATTCGAAGTTACAGAAGTTTCTCTCTGCTCTGTCCATGTGGGTGACAAAGTCAAAGTCTCTGCAGCCACATTTGAGCCAGTGTTCCTCTACAGCCATGCTGTTGAAGACGTCCTATCAACGTTCATTGCCGTGACCACAGAAACGGGCAAGACGGTCGCACTCTCGAAGAGCCATCTCATCGCGATCATCAAAGATGGAAAGAACGTCACTGTTGCCGCCAAAGACATCGCAGAGGGCGACAAGGTTTTCACCTTGAAAGAGTCTACAGAATCCCTGGTACCGGACAAGGTAGTCAACGTTCGCTATGTGTTGAAGAGCGGGCAGTACTGTCCACACACGTACAGTGGCTACATGATCGTAAACGGTGTGTATGTCTCGTGCTATACGGACAAGTTGCCGCTGAAGTTAGCGCACGGTCTTCTCCTCCCTCTCGGCTGGCTACATCGCACCTTCCCCCGCCTGTTCAGGCTGCTGTGCCAGGAGGAGGTAGATGGCGTGCCGTGGTGGATGGGCAAGCTGGACGACATGCTCACGTGGTGGAAGACACGTTAACAAACCTGTCGTATAAAGCAATATTCCAATATTCATCTTTCCCAAGAAGGCTAGGTTTTTGGAAAGTATACTGAGTAACTTGAGAAGCTGTGGATGGATCTCTATGTTGATTTGGTATGTGGGTTGGGGTCGTGTAAATAAGTTATGTATCTGTATCTACATAGCTGATAACTCTCCTTCGGTGTAACACAACAGTTTCTGTATCTAATATAGATGGTATAACGACCTTTCGGCGTAACACACCAGCTTCTGTACTTGTATAGTCGGTATAACTGCCCTTCAGTGTAACACACCAGCTTCTGTATCTTTATCTGTATATCATTATAACTGCCCTTCAGTGTAACACACCAGCTTCTGTATCTTTATCTGTATATCCGTATAGATGCCCTTCAGCGTAACACATCTGTCCAGCTTCTGTATCTTTATCTGTGTATCCGTATAAATGCCCTTCGGTGTAACACACTAGCTTCTGTATGTGTATCCGTATGTCCGGTATAACTGCCCTTCGGTGTAACACAACAGTTTCTGTATTTGTATCTATATAGTCGGTATAACCTTCCTTCTGTGAAACACACCATCATCTGTGTCATATTCTGTATATAGCTGGTATAACTGCCGTTTGGCGTACTATGGAAGGACTTGTCACATCTAAACTTCGCACATTTAGTGGTAGTTAAGCATTTAAAGTTTTCTTATTGAGGATACTCCTTTAGCACTTTGTAGCGAGAACTTCACTCCACTCTACGATAGTTTTCTTGGGAAAACGATTTTTGTACACATCAATTCTATGTTGATATTATAACTCTATTGCTAGTATACTCGAAGGCATGACAGTCTATGTCTTGTTCTTTTCTGAACGAGTATTGGATGCCTTGTAGTTGGTACGCCTTGGAACCTTTATTAGTCATTTTTAAATATTCTGTACATCCCGAAATTTGCCATAGCTATAGACATATAGTTTTGTGATTTGTGTAGAATGTGTGACTAGAACCGTTGAAGTGCTTGACCCAACATATGTTGGTACTGTTTTCACTATGCTACAATTTTGTTACTTTCCTTCCAAATAACTCTATAAAGTTATACACCATTACAAAGCTTAAGGTATCTACTTTTCAAGCATCAAAGAGTCTACAACGCCCAGAATTGGAAAAATATATAGTGAAAATTTGCCAGCACCACAAGGGTTAAATCAATTAAACTTATGATGATAATGATGGTGATGGGACAGGGCAAAGGGCAAATGTGTTAAGAAATTTTATTATCATCATTATTAATTGTTGGACATATAGATTCACAACATAAAATGCTAAAACTGCAATACATGAAGTTGTGCCACAATGTATCGTTCCTAAGTAAAATAGATGAACATAAACATCGCAATGAATTGTTGTCTTTCAACTTTGCTTCTTGTTTGAACCTTGACCTTTGCCAGGTTAACCACCCGTAGAACCCATATTTGATTTATTATAATTATTAATAGTCCTGTCGTGCATTTGGCGAAGGGCCAGACTTCAGAGCACCAAGTACTATATTACTGCAGTTTGACTGTAGACTATGATTATATATCTTTACGACTTGACAGATCTTATCTTGAAAATAAGCATGCATACAATGACCTTTGATTTATTACTGTACTTGTGCCAAATCCCAAGATGTGCTTGTTGTCCAATCCCCCCCCCCCACCCCCATGAAGAATGGAGGTATAACTTATGGTTTGGCAGGTTTCGTTTGTGTGTGTGTGTGTGTTTGTGTGTGTGTGTGTGTACAACGTGTACAACGATTAAGATTCATCCAATTCCACCATTTTACAAATTGCGATTTTTTTTTCATTTTCTAAGAAAATCATACGGTATCTGAGTGTGTATCTGAATGCGAATGCCTTTCACAAGTTGCCACAGTCCAGAAAAGAACCTTCGAGCCTACATTTCGCAAAGTTCTGGAAATCGCCGCGTGAAATTACGATTTGGGGGGGGGGAGCGAATTTTTACAAGTTCGCAGTTAGCAAAATGGCATCAGCAGTGCAAATCTTGAAACACCTCTCTATATAGGAAGGTTCCAAAGTAGTCTCCGCCATTGTTGTCCTATAAGTCGGTTGAAATAGTCTTTTGATAGTAAGTATGGGATGGCTGTATAGAAAAGGTGACCCCGGCAGTTAAAATTAATTACTTTACGTCAAGAATGGCAACGGGATAATGGGATAGCCCAAGGCATGGATTCTACCTACAACCATACAGTAAGGCCACAGCAAGTAAGTTATGTGGATGACATCCTATGCAGAGTGCAAAAATAATGAAATAGCGCAAAAAAAAACAAGATGGCCAAAATATTCAAAATAGACACGATGAACGAAGATTTGAAATGACAAAACGTGGCATCACAACTAACAATGCATCAAATAAGTAAACTAGTGTAGTAAAAGTGACACTATCGTAGTAGACTGGTATCACCTGCCAAGCTAAGCTGGCAATTTCATGGCTTCAATATTGGTTGCACTATTAACAACTATCCAACTAGTTTCACTTCTGCAACTATAGTCATGGCTACCTCCCTAGTGTCACTTCTACAAGTATGATTATTAGGCTGCAACACCTTTGCCTATTTTTGGTCTATCTGATCATCCCCGAAGAGGAAAAAAATTCTTGCTTTTTTTCTGAAATCAGGGAAAAAGTAATGAGTGCGCTAATGCCATCCATAAAATATACTTGCTGTGGCCTAATGCGAAATTTTCCGACGGTCTTGTCAATGTGTAGTGATATTTCAGTTTTCAAGGTTACTAAATGAGCGGTGGTTGACCCCTCACACTGGTCTGTTGCATCTTGTTAAACATTAACCTTTGTTTTGCTGCTCACTTCCTATAGCCTTTGCTCCTTGTTTGCATGAACTTTTCTTTTATTCGTGAAAAGCTCAAATCAGCCTACAGGCCACTTTTCATTGAGGTCATGAGGGAGGTAAGGGTCAGATAAAATATATCAGAGCAACAGATTACATCAAGTTCTAATAAATCTATCAATATATATTGTTACATATACATGGTACAAAAGTAGAGTAGAGCGAACGTTCAGGGTTTGGGGCATTACTTTTACTTCAAGAGTCTCTAAAAGCGTGTCAGAGTTTTGCGTGACCTGTAGTTCGTTTGGCGAGGGCCAGACAGTTTGAGAAATGACTGCAGACTATAATCTTTACGACTTGACAGACTTCTATGTAGAATCTCGAATGAGAATGCACAGCCCCTTAGTAATTGGATGTTGCTAACTGTCAGATCTCCATTTGAAAAAGGAGTTTGTGTTTTAGCAGGGTTCGTTTGTGCGTGTGCGTGTGTGTGTGTGTGTGTGTTTGTGTTTGTGTGTGTGTATGTGTGCGTGAGTGTGTATGTGTGTGCGTGTGTGTACGTGTGTATTTCGTTTGTGTATTTGCGTGTGTGTCTGACGTGCGACACAAAGGTAAAAAAAACATGACCACATCATCAATTTTGACCCAAAAGTAGACTTCTTGGAAATTGCAGTTGAGTACCGAATTAAAAATGTACAATTGTTAAATTTCATCTAAAAGTGATTTGCACTGACGCCATTATTTTACGAATGGTGATTTCTTTAATTTTCTCTAAAGAAAGGTACATGGTCTCTTTCACTCTCTCTTTCTCTCTCTCTGTCTGTATGTATGTTTGTGTTTGTGTGTTTGTTTATGTGTGTGTTTGTGTGTGTGTGTGTGTTTGTGTGTGTGTTTGTGTGTGTGTGTGTGTGTGTGCCTGTGTGTAGGGGGGGGGGGTAGAATACGTGACCAGTCTACAAATCAAAGGACCTCGCCCGAAATGTCACAACCTCAATTTTGGCCCCAAAATAGATACAAGATAATTGTCTTGCAAATCGCCAGGTTGCCACTTAACTAATTGCCACTGAAATGTTCCCAACTTTGCGCATCGCACCGAACTAAAAAAAAGTTAACACAACAAAATTAATTACATATATTTCCCCAAATGTCTGTGTTTTATTCTCCACTGCATATACAGGGAAGAAATCCCAATAGCTTCCGTTTTAGATTAGTAGTAGCACTAGATGATGACTTGTATTTGGGGCTACGTTCATTTCATTACTGCATGCTATACCCTATCATTATTTTGACCATTACAATTCTATTCTCATGTATATTTGCAATTAACCTTCGGGCATGAATTTGCAATCAACTAAAAAAATTACAGTGACTATTAAAAACTCATCGCAAAGAAATTTGTATTGATTTTTTATATCATTTTTCCAATTTCGAACTTTGCTCTGTACAAACAGGTTGGATCTGACTTAAATATGTGACCACTGCAAACCAAATGACCTCGCCCGAAATGTCACAAACTCAATTTCGGCCCCAAAATAGATACAACATAATTGTCTGGGAAATTACTAGTACAAGGTTGCCACTTAATCAAAAACCAATGAACTAAGACTAAGATTCATCTCAAAATATTTCCATTCATACCACCATTTTGCCAATTGCGAACTTTGTTTTGTACAAACCGGTTGGCGCTGGTTGGCACAACTTTGTGAATGCCACATACAGTCCAATAAGAAACCCGTTTTGTGCCCCCCCCCCCCCTTGGGTGAGGTACGGACAAGGGGTCAACTACCGCTCGACTAAGTAACCTTGAGAACCAAAATATCACCACACAATTAAATGAATGGTGGACAATTTCGCATGCTGTATGACCGCAGATAACATCCAACCCTTGGGCTATCCCTTTGTCCCCCTCCGCCATTCTTGACGTACAATAATTAACTTTTACAGGGGTCATATTTTCTATACACTACTACACCAATCCCATTCTTACCATCCAAAGACTATACCAACCAACTTATAACTATAAGACAACAACAACGGAGAACGAAGACTACTGTGCAGCCTGGCTATAGAGGTGGGGCTATTTCTGGAGCGAACAATCACAAAGAAACAGTTTGTAGACATTATCTGGGGTCATTCTTTTGAGAAGGTAACTTGATAAACCGGTTTTTCTGTTCGAGTAAGGCGCATGCGGATAACGCAATTTACGACGACGAGAGCAAATCTTCCACACTTCGGTGTTCAGTCTTTGTTGTACGGTGTTGTTTTGAGGGAAATCCGGTGTTCTTCTATTCTTCAAGTCTCTCTGTGTTAAAAGGTACGTACTTTATGCACTATACAATCGGTGAGCTAAGAAAACGTGATAAAAATCAACTCACAAGAGATTTAGTACTTGTACAAGCAGCGGCTAGGCACTGAATGTTTTGGACGTGTGATTTTATGACTTTTCCCAAGGTTTTCTATTTTGTCGGAATATTTTTCAGTTAAACCGAAACCTGACGAAATAGAAAGATAAAAACGTTCAAAAGCAACCGGAAATTGATAACCTCTGGTTGGAGAATTGATTATTAGTAACACAGGAAGTTACACTGGTGAAGAGAAATGTCATGTTCTTCGAACTGCTTGTTCTTTATAAGTTCTGTGATTATAAGGAATATGTTGTAGTTCAGTTAACGTTAGGCTACTGACGAAAAAGGTTTAATTTGCTCGGTTATTTATAGAGACAGAAAGAAACATTTTGCTCGTGGGTTGACAGCAGTCTTGTCGCTTGGGGAATTGTATACTAGATATTGACGATTGGCTTGGGTACTTTAATTGTTGTCTGAACGTCTTATAGTTGAATATTTGCCATATAATAGAAGAATATGAGATTCTATGTTCTCCTATAACTATGAAAAAGGAAAAATCTTCGCCAAAGTTGTGTGAAAGACACTTCCGGACACAGTCATACAAATTTTGACTGTTCTTCGCAAATTTCTCGAGGGGAGGGTGGGTAACTATTAGATGTCAATTAATGATGATTTATTATTCATTAGCCAACGAAGTTACGCTTTACAGTACAACTAGTTGCTTTCTGAAACTGTTGTTTTCTTCTCTAGTTTTTAGACCATTCATGATTTTAATAGAACTTTTATTGAAAAGTAGACAAGGTTTGAAGTGTGGTATCAGTATATGAAGCTCACTTCTTTTGAGTAAAGTTGAGTGGAGTAGAGCGGAGTTCTTCGGTTTTTATCTATATCTACATCTACATTGTCACTATCCCCAGATAACCCCATCAGGGGCAAAGTAGGGGGCAGTTAGGGTCCCTTTAGCTAGTCTACAAGCGTAGACCCTACGTTACCTTCGAGATAGTATCAAAGCTGACGTTGACAATCGCGAACATGCGTTTCGAACTATGCTAAGCTTATTTTTCTGAGCATTATTTGTTTTGGGTTTGTTACTTTGACGATCTAATATGATATCCACATTATTGCAGCATTATGACTGGACTTTTTTTATTCCTTACTCCAGAAAAGTATAAAATGGTTACCTGACTTCAGTTGGGGAGGTAAAAGGTAGTAGAATGAGAGGGTTAATTTGGGCTTCTACTCCCAATACCATACCCTAGACACAGTAGATAACAACCCACTGCCCTTTACCTCTGTCTTTTCTTTGTCTGTAGCAATGTTAAAGTAAGTGGATAACTTGAAGACAGTGCCACATTGTCTTTGTCTGTCTTCACAAAGGAGATAAGATCTAGAAAAGAATTAATACTTTTTTCCTGTGGTCTATGAAAAGTGACCTCGACATAACAGCAGATAATGACAGTTAAATGTCACGTAAAAGACGACCTTTTAGGTAAATCAACCGTACAAAAAATCACAACAAGTCAACAGTGTGCTGTGGCTACGCAACAAAAGGTTTAATTCATAATTTTCCTTTTAAGAATATGAAATTCCAGTTGTCTGACTTATAATCTAGGTCAATAATTTTATAATCGATTAAACCGTAATTTCCAATGGTGTACTGCTAAATAATAATCATATGATAATACATAAGACCACCCCAAGAAAACTTCCAGTGTACGGTATGTTGTTGGGTGGTCTATTTTGAGGTGGTTGGAGAAACTCAATGGACAGTAGAACTTAAGCGTGTGCAGCTTCCTTTTTCACACTTTAACAAATATCATAGATACCAAATGATGATTCCCACATGCTAAAAAGTGTTCATATATGTCATTCACCTGAAGATTTTGTTCTCAGGAATATGTTCTTTCGGTCATAGGGCCAAAATCTTACATAAAGTCCCTTTAAGAATACAATTAATCTGCCCTAGTTGGCACGCCTCAAAGTAAAGAATAAGGTTTTTGTCTCCATGTTAATAGTGGAGATATAGTTCTGGGTGTGTCTGTTTGAGTTTCCGGACTTTTGTCATCAGCATAACTCAAGAACCACTAGATGGATTACGATGATATTTGGTATGTGAGTAGGTGTTGAAAAGACGAAGGTCTTTTTAATTTTTGGCTCCCTGGTATGTGACCTTGGTACTGCAGTAGAACTTCTGTTTCTTGTATATTTTGACTTGTGCTTGCTATGGTCTTGGTTTCTTGTGGAAAAAGGTTTGTTTTTTTCTTGTTTCCTTTCAGTAGACAACCATGGTGCTAACGGTTGTAGTGGATTTGAATGTTGAACGATACAATACCTCTAGGGTTGGACAGGTTTTCTAAAATTCACCTGTCGTATCGGGCAAGTACGTAGAAAATTTACTTGCCCGAACTAACTTTTCACTTGTGCGGACATTTAAATGACTGTATTCTAAGTAGTTACAATACCATCCCTGGAATTCATTTATTGCTGGCTCTACTTTTACTGTGTTGAGCAATGCTTGAGCTGTGAAAGGTAAGAAGAAGTATATCAAAATCTCTGTCATTGAGAAATCTGACTTGCCCGGTCGAACAAGTGGGGTAGGACATGCTTGCCCGAACAGCACTTTCACTTGTCCTGGAAAATATGTCCTGGACAATATGTTTGCTTTCTGTTATTTCAGAGTTATGTATTATTTGTACTTTTCTGTTGCTATTATTTCTGTATTGTTTTAATGTGGACTCCAGGAAGACTAGTGTATTTCACTAATGGAGATCTAAATAAACCAAACCAAACCAAACAATCGGGTTAGTGGACTTGTCCAACCCTGTGCTGCCAGTCACCAATCTGGGTGACCTTAGATGACTCAACTTGCATTTTACGCAGAATTTGTCCCTTATTGTCCGTCTAAGCAAGCTTGTCCTTGGTCTAAGTACAGTAGAATGCGATCATTGTCGGTGATATTGGGGTTGTGGTCACAGAGACAGGGCGGCTAGATAAAGGGATAGGTTGGGCGTGAGATCAAGGAAGAAAATAACCCATGATTGTATACATAGAGTGGTGTGATTATGGGCTTATTTCTGTGTGGGAGTCTTTTTGAACCCCAAACAAATACAAACTATACGTATCCAGGATGTTAATTGTGCTTTACGGGAGGGGAGGGGTGAACAATGAACAAAACGTTAATCGTATCTCATTCATCTATCCCTTAGACTAACTATTTGACCGTGAGGGCACCATAGATGATCTGACAATCAGTTTTCCCAACCCCTCTCAGTTTTGTGTCCTTCTTAGTGTATTACTTAGTGTCGTGTCTGCCTATTCTCTGATATTATTCGCCCATCTTTTCGGTTGCCTATCCTTCTTTCTTCCTCCCTGGAAGGTTACTTGCATGATAGTTTTGGCTAGTCCCAAACCAGAGGCCTTAACCAGAAATAAGATTCACAGCTCAATTTTTGGGGCACAAGTGCATGCGCATATAAAGTTAACATTTACCAATTTTCAAGTCGTTGTAGTCAGTACTTTCCAGTTGATGTTCAGTAGGTACGTACATGTAAGTGGCGAGAAAAACAAGGTTGAACCAAGGAGCTTTTATCAGTAGGCCTACTGATAAAAGCTCCTTGGTTGAACTGTGATCAGTACTATGTGATCATAGCAATGTAGGTCGTGTTCTTCATGAAATCTACGAGCCACATAATAAATATCAGTATCCATCCAAGGATTCTCGAGTTATATTGTCACAGACATAAAGTAACGACGGAAAATGCCAGGTAAACAATTTTCAAACTTGACCTTCCTTTTCATAATCGCTACTCACCTACCGAATTTCTTTAAGATCCATATACAGCTTCTTGAGTTATGTTGCTCAAAAAAAATTCATTCACATCCCGCTACAGTACCGTCAGAAAACGCCTTTTTTTTAAATTTGACATTCGTTACTACACTTGCTACTCAAATAACAAATGTTATGAAAACATAACCTTCTTGAAGAATGTCACCACAAATTCAGAATGTCAGAATGTCAGAATGTCGATTTTTTTTTAGATGTGACTTTGATTTGATTTGATTTGATTAGATGATCGCCGCCTTTTTCATGCAAATTTTAGATCTAATCGCTTTTGCCGGAAGACATTTTTGCTTCTTTTGTGTGACGCAACTTTGTACACATTTAAACTAGGTTACCGCACGCAAATATGCAAATAAGGGAAAGAAGAAAAAGATAAGAGATCACAACATCAGAATTTCTATTGAATGCTTAGGAATTCTTGCTATTTGCTAATCTCTCTTGATAACTATAGAAGACCTAGGTGGATTGTCTTCATATTTGCAATTTGATGTGACCTCAAGATTCGTAGTAGATTTGGTACTCTCCAAGCGGAGGTTCGGCTCCGTTTTTTGTCTTGCTTTCCATTTTGTACCGTTTTCTTTACATTTATGTCTGTAATGGTACAAAATAGAACGGCTGACAAAAACGCATAAAACACGTCAAAAACGGTCAGAGCCAAACCTATGCTTGCAGGGTATAGATTTTGGGCTCTATAGCAACTTCCAGTTTTAGTATTTTTGATCTGAATAGCTAGAGCCTGTGTATTGGAGAGGCAGATAGCTTCTATGCACGGGGAGAAGTACACGTAAGACATATTTGAGCTGCATTTATGCTAAAATATTGAAAATCTAACAAAAAGCTAACGGATCGATTTGTTGTTTTTTGTATGTTGATGCTTTATTTCGATGTAAGTGCTTGCCACTCTTGGAAAGTTTAATTGTTTGCCCCTCCCCCTTGTTTAAGTTACGGATTTCCAGATCATTTAGATTGTGATAGGTTTGACTGCTGATAGCAGATAGTAAGGTGCCATACCAGAATGGCTAATCACATTAAAATATATACCACAGACCTTCCACTATTAAAAAAAGTTACCAAGGAGAATTTTCCCCCCAGAGGGTACCGATATGTGAAATTTGGGGTCCTGGCCCATGGACAAAGTAATACAAACATGTAGTAATGACGTATCAGTCACTAGTGGAGATACAGACCAAACAAAACAAAACAAAACTGAGCGCAGGAAAGTCCCAGTATATGGTTCAGCTCATTTACGTCATTCAGGTAACGTAATGATGTTTTATGTGGGAACATGGCCACACAGTGACGTCAACAAACGTAAGAATGCCTGGAGCAAAACTCGCAAGTCATTCGTTACGCTTGGCCAACGTATTGCCCATACTCGTGTGATAGCATGCGAACTAGCCTTCTTATATGGGGGTGAGGGGGCATGGAAAACCGTTTCTTGGTTGGAATTGTATGAAAAATCTGGGCAGTTTAGATGTGCCATTTCTCCATCTTGGGGTTTATTGGACCCCCACGAGATAGTGGAATCCTCGCCGGTTGGCTGTTTTGGTCCTACAGGATCAATCCAAGAGCTCTGATTAAGGGGGTCTATTCGAAGACTATCCGTATACAAAATTTTGTACACGCATCCTTTTAGGATGTTACCTAATGGGCATTTTAAGGGCTAAGTAAGGCAAAGAAACTCACTTTTTTCTGTTATACATACTCCAGTTCTAGTAATGCGGTTTTTGTCCGGAATGTCATTTTGTAATTTCTATGTAATTTTGCTTCCCTGTTATCATAAACAAAGCATGGCACCGATTTGGTCACCATGCATGAATTATCTCAAGTATTTCAATTTTCAAGACAACATGGTGCATATTTAAGATCTATTTCATCTATATCATATACTATCTTTGAATTAGCAGATTAATAAGGTTCAAATTTCTGAACGATGTATGAAGTGGTAGCATCACTTAGAATTGTTGTGTTAACTATAGATTTAGTAGTAGCATTGCTTTTACTGTTTTTTTGTCTCCTATTGTTCGCTAGCAAAAACTACGTATACAGTACTAGTGAATATGATTTACCTTCTTTATTTCATACTGGAAAACCTGTTCTATGTATTGTACATCACCGTTGTAAACCGTTTGTACTATGCAACGTTATGTATGTATCTATTTCATGCAATATCTACTGCATTTAGCCCATACGGAGACGAATTTTAAAATAAACTTTTGTATCATTTTTTACAGGCTGGGAGTGACATCTACAAAGGAAACGTGAATTCCGACGGATGAACAAGTCGTCTTTTACTTGAAGAAAGCTTTCGACTGTTGAACTAAATCGTGCATTTCCCGCATCCACTGTTATAGCACAACTTGATATTTTACGGACCATCTCTACCTACGCTGAACTAAAACCATGTGTAGAACAATGCATATGTGTAGGAAACTGCTTCTCCTCAATTTGAGAAAGATACTACTCCTTGTACTCTTCGTGGGGACTTCCACGTACACGTATTTGGCATTCACTTTCCCCTACGAGGAACCAAACGATGGTAAGATGCTAAGGATGCTCCAAGACGTCAGAAGCCCCTTGGAGAAACTCGAAGACGCTGGCTACAACTTAGAGCGACTTCAAGACCAAGAATCTCCTTCAAAGCTCGTCATACGTCCCGAGCAGCCTGAAGAAATTGACCCACTTGAGTTCATCTTTGGCGGTTTCGAAGACAAGTCAGTAACTACAACACCCCAACCAAGGACAAAGAAGAAAGCAGCGCCCCTAGCGGTATCTAAACAAACTGAAGTGGCAACTAAACGAACTGCAGTCATAGTCATGACTCAAATGCGGAGTGGATCAACTTTCGTGGGGGAGATATTCAACCAACACCCTGACGCCTTCTACTTCTTCGAACCGATTTGGGCACTGGAATACAACAAAAACAAAGCGTACAACAGTACGGCATGGCAACTAAAGCTACTAGAGGGACTTTCAAAATGCAAATTTGAACCAATTCGTGACATCATGCAATTTTACCTGACTACCAAGGAACTCGGTGTCATGAAAACTTGCAGAGCGATAGACAGCATGTGCGACAGATACAGAAACAAGACTAGAAAATGGCCCGGAAGATGTCCGATCCCTGACGACAAATTCACAGAAGTTCTGCAAACGAACTGCCTCAAGAACAAATTCACTGCCATCAAGACAATACGACTAAACGATATAACACTTTTTAAGCCGTTAACGGAAGATGAAGAACTGAATTTCAAGATTGTTCAGTTGGTGAGAGATCCTAGAGCGATCATTGCTTCACGACTTGCTTTGGTAAAGAATAACGTGTCCGTCACAAACCATCTTCACAACGATGTAGACAGAAGCGAAGTACGAACGGTCTGCGACTGGATGACGACAAACATGCAACCTTACCGCGACCAGAGCGAGTGGTTACGCAAACGGTACGCTCTAGTACGGTACGAGGACGTTGGTCTGGACCCCATGACAACCATGGCGAGATTCTACAAGCTAATTAACATACCAATGTCTAGGGACGTTTCCAAATGGCTTGGAAGTCACACAAAAAAGGCAAAAAGGATGAAAGACAGGAAAGACCCCTTCGGAACCAAAAAAGACCCAGAGAAAACCGCCAACGAATGGCGGACGAGGTTGAGTTTCAAACAGGTTCAAATCATCCAATCAGAATGCAAAGAAGCTATGACGTTGTTCCATTACAAATTTGTCGAGTCTCATGAAGAACTAAAGAACATTGATGTCAGTCTGTACCAGAAAAGACCGCCTCAGCTTTTCTAGTAATTTTTTTTCTTCAATTAAATGTTGGATAAGTAAAAAATAAAGAAATTGTAGACTTTTCTTAAGTGAATATTTTCATTAGGTTGGTAATAAGTCACTGCAAAACAAAATCAACGTTTTGTTGATCGTCTGTAAACACCGCATTAGATAGCTATGTATATAAATTTTATGTAGATACTTTACGTTTGGGACCGCATCTGTAAGCAGCGACTCCTATGCTGCAGTACATTTTGAACCAGTCAGAATTGCCCTGAAAAAGATGACAGACGGTAACCAAACTTGTTAAATATAGCACTTAGTTTCATACAAAGAATGATGTTATTTAAAGTACGATTTTACCTCAAACGTTGTAGATGACATTGAAACTGTTAGGAGTCGTTGAAAGTTAAACTTCATAGCAAGTAAGGTAAAATCTCTCATGTATCGTATACATAATTATCCAATTTTATATCTTTATACCTGATTTGATAGAGGAACAAGTTATGCTGTAAGAATAGTTTTTTTTTAATTAGGAGTTTTGTATTTATGTGCATGTAGACTCAGTATGTATACGATAAGAAAGGTTAAAAATAGAGAAAACAATGTGTTCGATATACTATTGGTTATCCATGTATAGGTCATGTGAAATAACACATTTTCACAAAATTGACATCGTATCACTGTATTTGTTATATCACCTCGGTTTTCCAATTTGTGTGTGTGTGTGGGGGGGGGGGTGTATGCCTCTGTGTGTGTGTGTGTGTGTGTGTGAGCCTGTGTGAACCTGTGTGTGTGTGTGTGCCTGTGTGTGTGCCTGTGTGTGTGTGTGCGTTATGTTTAATTATTTGATTCCCTAACATCAACATGGTATTTTTTCTGTCTTGTGAGTATTGTTTTTTATATATGTGCAACATTTTCTATAGAAGTCTACCAGCATGCTCTTTAAAGCTGGGCTGACGTATGTCGTCAGTAATTATCTCAAATCCTTTGTTATCTGGGCTAGAATGATGCCTATACACACATCATGCACACTTAATTAAACTTAAGCTTTTTGACCCGTAAACTATTTGTTCACCCTTAAATCTTCAACTCTTGTTGTCTGTCCTTGAAATGTAATGTAAAGCGTTGACAATATGTACACAAAAACCCTGTGTCTTATCATTATATTTCAGCCATACCATAGGTATGGTGAAATATATTGTATTCGTAATGTTTCTTTCTTTCTTTCTTTCTCCTGTCAAATCTTCAAATCGAATCAACTCCGCCATTTTTTGACCGATTGACTTGAAATTTGGCACAAAGGTAGAGTAAGCCAATACCCCTAGGTGTTTTTTTCATTTTTTTCATATCTGCCTTTAAAATGATTTTATTGAGGTTTTTGTCAATTTTTATGTATATTTCGGGCTCCTGTACCCTGGTATTACAGCCGAATGACATGAAATTTGGTACAGAGGTGCCTTGATCATATGCTCACCTAGATTCAATAACAGTTTTGGCATACGGTACAACAAAATGCTTAATTTTGCGATTTTTTGCCATTTTTTGACCAAAAAAGGACATTTGTGGCTCCTGTAGCCTCGTTTTACAACCAAATGATCTGAAATTTGGTATAAAAGTGCCCTTCAATTATGTGCACATAAATTCAATAAAAGTTTTCCCATACGGTACAACAAAATACTTAATTTTGCGATTTTATGGCCATTTTTGACAAAATTTGGACATTTTTGGCTCCTGTTCCCTCGATTTACAACCTAATGACCCGTAAATTGGTAAAGGGGTGCTCTAGATATCTATTCAAATGACCCATGTATAATTTTTGGCATGGATCACTTTAAAATGATATATTTGGGATTTTTTTGGTCATTTTCCAATGGCCAAAGGGGTCAACGTAACGACCTCAAGGCCTATTGTTGCATGAGGGAGATGGCTGAAATATGCTGTATTTGCTCTCAAGCAAATGTCGGCCTTTCTAGTTCTTCTTGTAATTGACATCGTGAATTTCATCCAAATTTTCCATATATATGATTGTGTGTGTGTTTTTGAATACATAAAAGAGACGTTGTTTTCTTAGCGTGTTTTTGTACGCTTGTTGACTTCAGGGCTTGCTTGCTTGCGTTTATGCCAAAACCGGTTTATTTGCGTCATGTGTCACTACTTGGTTATTCAGTGAAAGGAGCGGTCTCAAAAATTGTCTGCCAAGAAGTTTTAGATTCTTTGCTGGTAAGACGTTTCACATTCTTTACAATTGTTTTGGATGAGGACTTGTGTGTCTTGTGCCCTCACTATATCAATCTTACAGGTAAGGAGTTTTGTGTTGACTTACTATTGACACTACTAGCATGCCCGTAGGCGTACATGTATTGGGACGAAATTGATGATATGACATTTCGGAAGAGACCATTTGTTTTGTGGAGGTCGCGTACTTTTAAGCCACCCTAGAAGCGGAATCAGCCCTAAATTTGTCAGAATTACTATTCTTTGTATATTCCTAGGTATCTTTATTGCATTCTTGAAATTCTCATTGCGTTCCAGACATTTCTGCACGAATTTTTTTGTCAAAACTTACGAGGTATATTTGAAGTGGATAAATATACGGCATGCCACTTCAAATCCTGCCAGAATGTGGCCAAAAGAATATATGATGCAGTGAGAATGCCTAGAATGCAGAGAAGCGACTATAACGTTATGTATAGTGTATAATGAATGTCAGAGCAAGAAGCGACTGTATACAATGTATAATAAACGCCGGAGCGAACTACTTTCCGGATGGTACCCAGCTACTAATACCCAATAATAGACAAAGAATAGTTATTCTGGTGGAATTTCGGCTCATTCCTTCCCGTGTGAAGGGGGTATAAGGTCCATTTTGAATTCGTACCAGAATGTATTGGCACAAATTTTGCATTTTTTGCAACCACACACACGCACACACACACACACACACACACACACACACACACACACACACACACACACACACACACACACACACACACACACACACACACACACACAAACGCATGCATACAAGCACAAGCACACACAGACACACAAACACACATACAGACAAACAAACACACGTACAGACAAACACACGGAAACTGCAATATATTCACTCGGCAATGTTTGTTAAATAGTATCACACGACAATTAAAATTCAAACGTCCCACTAGTTGTTAATCTGTTCAAGACGGGTATGGGTTACCCGGTGTGCTTAAGCCCCGTATACAAATCAAGAATTTAGCTCGGCCGAGTTGTCAGCGAGCTCTAAATTACGAGGAGGCATGAACCTGATGCATACGAACAAATGGCAGAGTTTCTTCGTCGGCATCAGGGTCATACCTCCTCGTAATTTAGAGCTCGCTGACAACTCGGCCGAGCTAAATTCTTGATTTGTAAACGGGGCTTTATACCCACCTCACATGTAGCGAAAATCGATCGGACGACTAGTCTGCGAGCTCTAAATTACGAGGAGGCATGATCTTGATGCCGACGAAGAAATGGCAGAGTTCCCCCTCTTCCCGTCATAGTCATGTCTCCTTGTAATTTAGAGCTCGCAGACTCGTCGTCTGATCGATTTTCGCTACATGTGAGGGGATATTATTAGCTGAATACATGTACCGTATCGAAGGTACATTGAAATTCTTCTCTTTCCCACCGCAGCCACTCCAAAATGCTCAGATTTCACACAAAATCCTACAAGAAATGATTTTCAACGGTTTAAATCCTTGATGTTGTTGCATCACCCCCATAAGGCGGCATCTAGAAATGCATAAGGTCAAACGAACCCTCTAGCAATGTCATGGCACCCACGCGTGTACCGGACACAATTATTGTATATTGGAGAACGGCTTTTGTGAAGTTTATTGTTAAGCCAGGCGAATACATTCCATATCGCTGTGACCTTTCTAAGTTACCCCTGGGTGAAAACACAAAAAACGCTTGTCAATAACTCTTCACGTAACTCTACTAAATAAAGTGGCGTTTTGAAGACAACCTAAGCAATATTATAGCGTTAAAAATGGAAATATTTTGGATAAGGCAATCAGTATAATATTGACATCTACTGTACTGTATTCCCACATTTACATCATTATTTTGTTGGTTGTTGTTTTTTTCAAGCAGTTAAAACATTGCGATTTCCAATAATCTGCTCACCCGGGCTTAATAAGCAAAGGATTCGCACCTCATTGTAGCCGTATGGGGAAATAGAGGCAAATTGTTGATCAACGCTACTTCACCTTTATCCGCCGGGGTAACCTATATCCGTTGTATTTAAAAAAACAGGGTCTTTAGGGACCCCAAGTCAGTGTTTTTACATTACAAAATTTTCATAATATTCTAGTTTGAAACCACAGTCTGTCTACTTGTTATCAAAGTACGTCTTTCATAAAAATTGACATAGGTTACCCCGCGGATAAAGGAGACTGGCGTTACTTTGCAATCTGTATTGCCAAACATAATTTTTAAACAATTAAGTTCTTCCTTGTCTTTATAGGAATCTACAAAGACCAGCAGACAGGAGTAACAACTTGTGAAGCCATTACTGTAGCGAAACTGTACTCCATTCTGTGTTGTTTTCCCGTATGTTTCAATTGGAAACATACATACAAGTTCCGCTGTAGAACCGTAGTAAACCGCCATATTTTCAAACTTGCCGACATCTACCTACCTACCAAATATTATGAACATCCATTCACAGATTCTCGAGTTATACTCTTGATTGACACATGCATCTACAGCCACTCCACCAAAACAAAACCGTCTGGAGGAGGTTAATAGTTTTGATTGGATGAAAAATTAGACGGACATAATCAAGTCTTCTAGCAGCTCTCCCATTGGTCAGATCCATCTGGCCAATCAACCGCCGACAGTGAGAGATTGTGTAAGACACACGTGTCAAGCTAGTTGGTGAAAAATGCACTTTTGTAAAGCACTTTTATTTCTGAATCTCAGAACCGCGCTTATCATCACTCTTTTATTTGGGTGTGTCGCCTACCTGTATGCCTTGTCGACTATTCAACACATGGGACCAGCTGCAGTAAAATTGACACGTAACGTTCAAGGTACGGAAATCGGTAAGTACAGTACAGTAACGCCCCTAGCAACTCAAAGACGAACTGCAGTTATAATCGTCACTCAAATGAGGAGTGGTTCAACGTTCGTTGGTGAAATATTTAATCAGCACCCAAATGCCTTCTACATATTTGAGCCACTTTGGGCCCTCGAAAACCACAAGAACAAAACCTACAACAATCCAGGCATGCAGCTAGAGCTTTTGAAAGGAGTTTCTGGCTGTAGATTTGAGCAAATAAAGGACGTTATGAAATTTTATCTCACCACGAAAGGTTTAGGGGTGATGACAACATGCCATGCAGTCGACAAAATGTGCGACGGTTTCAGAGACAAAAGTGCGAACGCCACCTGGCCAAAAAGATGTCCGATTCCAGAAAATACACTTCCAACCGTTTTGCAATCAACTTGCGAAGGAAAACAGTTCACAGCGATTAAGACGATCCGATTGGACGATATAAAACTACTCCAGCCAATGGCAGAAGAGGACGATTTGAATTTGAAAATAATTCAGTTGGTGAGAGACCCGCGAGCCGTTATTGCGTCACGCCTCAATCTCAGCAAAAAGAACGTTTCCGTTATGACTGTTCTTCACGACAAGGTCAACAAGGCAGAAGTGCAGGAGCTCTGTGATTGGATGATCAAAAACGCGGAACTTTACAGAAACAAAGCTGATTGGCTAAGCGGACGCTTCGCCGTAATTCGATACGAGGATGTCGGAATGGAACCAATACATTCTATGGAGAAACTGTATAAATTTATCGGCGTTTCTCCAAAAACAGAAGTCTCTAAATGGCTAGAAAATCACATTCATGCAGCGAAGAGAAGAAAAGACAGAGAAAATCCGTTCGGAACAAAAAAAGATCCTATGAAAACGTCCAACGAGTGGAGAACCAGACTTAGTATTCGTCAAGTAAACACCATTCAGTCCGTTTGTAAGAAGGCCATGGAGTTATTCCATTATCAAATAGTTGAGACAAAAGAAGAGCTTAGAAATATCTCTCTTAACCTTTACGGTAAACGGTATTCTATTATTCCCTAAGGTATAAGGAAGAAAATGTCGTGTTTTCGGTTCTAGAAAATCGTGGTCCAACACTAGTTTCAAAAATGCCTCCGTCCCTGAAGCGTCGCCAAAAATATAGGCATTTTCGTCTGATGGTAGCACATGTATGACTTATATTTTTCACGAAATCTATGTACTGAAATTAATCCATAACTTGAAACTTTCAGTATTTTCTCTACTGTAATTCTTATTCGTAACTTGTATTCCATATCACATTATATTCCATAACCTTTGTGTAATAGCTCTTGCTCATGATAAAAGAGTAAAATGTATTAGACATTGCTTCCCAAATACATTTGTTGTGGTATTGAAAGTCTGTTTGCGATTGTATGCGAAAGGGTCCTCGCAAATCATTGTACATAGGTTTGTAGTTCAGCGGTAAAACTACCGTATTTCCTATAAATTTATCTTGTATCTAATTTTGGTGCTCGAAACTGAGGATGTGATGTTCCGGGGGCGGCCATTTTGTTTTTAGAGGTTACGTATTTTACCCGTGTGTCAGACGTCAGTGTGACGGGAAGGGAAAACTGGCGAAAAATTCGCAAAGTTTGATACCACAAAAATTTGTCTCAAGCTAGCGCGACCCAGTATAGATACTCACTCACATACTTATGTTTTTTTGCTTGTTTTCGTACATCTACATGCTAAAATACCCCAAGGCAAAAAAGGAGTGTAGTCTGATTGTGCATTGAAAGGCAGTGTTGTTTGTGATCGCTCATATGTAAAATACTTCTGTAAGTCAAACACATAAAACTAATACCCGTGTGTCCTACACGTTTGTTTAATTGTTTCTGAAATTCTGGTCGTCTCCTTTTTGTATTATCAAAAGTGAAATGTGAATAAGTTCTGGTGGTGTGTGGTCTCTGTTTCCCAATGTGGGTTGTAGGTTGAAACAACATATCGGAAAACGAATAGCAATGCCGTAGAAGTTGCCAAATACAGTTCTAAATAATCTAAAACACACTCCTAAGCCGGCTTCACTCCTCTGACAGCTTTTGATACTGTCTTATGCTACCGTAGGATCTGCTTGGAGATTAGTTCTAAAGTCAAAGAAGAAGATGTGAACATAAAAACACTGCAAAAGTTTCTACATTTACAGTATGCCCATGGCCAGAATACACAATGGTCTATTCTGACCAAGGGCATACTGTAAATACAGAAATGTTCATGAAAGCCAATAATATCTTACGTGGGTCTTTTCATATTCTAAGCTGTAGACTGGTTACAAAACAGACGTTACGTACCAGACACCATCACGTAATATAATCAGAAAACTCATCTGTAAAACGTCATGTTTTCAGACTTCTACGTAGATTGGTCTTGAGGTGGGGCCAAGTAAAGGTTAACTTCCGAAGCAAGAGAAGGGAAAATCACATTGTCTGTTCTTCTGCTTATGACTATGTATATTTTTTTCCGAAGGGAAACATGTTGTTTTTGTAGTGTGTTCATCTTCTTTCTTCTTCTACTCTCATGAACCAATCAGAGCTTAGAACTGCCAGTGACATTAGTATATTAGCTGTTACATCAAATGTGAGCAAAATATTAGTTGGTATAGCAAATATAAACAAAATATTAGCTGTTACAGCAAGAGAGTGAACCAAATTTTATCCGGTACAGCAAAGATGAACAATTACAGGTTTGCGAAAGCAAAATTCGTAAAAGGGAAATTACTGAAAGAAAAATAGGCTCAACCCTGAGGCGTCGCCAAAAATGACCACGATGGTCAAATTTGGCCCAAAAGTTTCCATTCGATCCCAGAGTATCGGGTTACCGGGGCTCCCGCGCGGTCCCCGCGGAGGGCCGACGGTGACTGAATCATCTTCTACAAGATCGTGATAGTTAGAAAAGCAACCCCTCGCACGTTTCTCGTCGATATTAAATGAAAACTGGCAGTGTGTATACGTCAAATCTTACCGTGTATGTGTACTGCACAGTTTTGTCTCAATGTTTTCTGAAATCTGCCTAGTTGGTTGATTTAGAAAGGGTGTTTGGTGGACAAAAAAACAAATACCATATTTAGATTGGTCCTAAATTTGACTGAAAATCCAAATTTTTTATATCATATGAGTAATGATTGTAAGATCAAACTTTCTGTCTTAGGAATTTTTCAACTTGTACTTAGAACTATTTTTACAGCCAAGATAAGGTCGAAAAATCAGCTTTTTCACACTTAAAGACTCATAATTAAAAAATGCATCCATATTTCCAAAATCCCTAAGACAAAAATCTGGAGATATTAGTTGTCGACAATGTAAGTCCTGAAAAAGTTGATTTGCACGCGTTTTGTAAGCGATCTAAATACCATGTTTGGTCGTATGTCGAGTCGCGCTGATAGGGACATGGAGTAATTAATACCGCCGTAAACAAGTGTTGTAATATTCAAGGTCACCAATAATGACGCCAGCAGCTTTGTTACATGTCACATGTTCCAAACTAAGCGGCAGCAAAACTAAGCTTTCCAGATAACGTCTTATATTTGCGAAAATGTTAGTTTTTTTTCTGACGCACGGCACCCAGAAAAACAAGGGTGTTTTCTGCGTGTTTACTGTAACAACCTGCGGATGACCGCGGGTGACCTCCAATAGAACGCCCGTTCTGTTCGATTACGTCAACGTTCTGTTCGATCACGTCAGATAGAACATGATTCGTGTTCTAAATCCCCAAATAGAAGTCTGGAAATTTTCGGGCCTAATTTTACCATCGTGGACAGAAGAATGAAGAAAGAAGTAAGAAAAAGAAGAAGACCACACCAACAAAAACAATATGTTACATAACGAAACGTCATAACGGTATGCATATTCATCGACATGTCACCAAGATTGCTGCAACAGACAGAAGCCGTTTAATTTCACCGCAGCACCTACTGTTGTAGGGCGCTGTTCCGAACCAGTCTAAAACGACAACAGGCAAACTTTAAAGGGTTTATTTTAGTTTCTATTTGAAACGAAGTCATAGAAACTGACAGAGACGGAAGACCACCTGTTAAAGATGAAAGTAAGTGGATCGTTGCTGCTCGTTTTGTTTGGATGTCTGTGGTCGGGTTGTTTTTGTCTGCCGGCTAAATGTAAAATACAACAGCACCAATTGTTGAATGGGAATTCACTTGATTGTGATCTCCGAAACCTTAAAACGATTCCTGATGACATACCGTCCAACGTTGTAAGACTTACTGCCAGGTACAATAACATCAGAAACGTAACTCACCTGCCACAACTACCGCTATTGGAAACTTTGGACCTTAGTTGGAACTACATGGAGTGGTTTTCTTGGACGTCGTTGCGTGCTCTGCCGGTTTTGCGTCATCTAATTTTAAATAGAAACAAACTATGGCATGTGCAGCTGGACATCGTCATAGAACAGCTGCCGAAGCTTGAAATCCTTGATGTAAGATTTAACAAACTTACGTCGTTCTCTCAATACGAACTGGGATGGCCACAAGTGAGCATGGCCTTGATCGCGGGAAACCCCTTTCACTGTGACTGTGACCTCTCCTGGCTGATTGACAAGATGGCGTGTTTACAAGCCTGTGAGGGGGAGATATTTAAAGCGCGCTGTTGGCAGTCTTGCGCAGCCTATTTTCTTTTTCCCAACCGGAACCGCACATTCTGTCACAGTCCAAGTCAACTGAACGGACTGTCTTTATCAGACGTGTCCAACAAACTGACCTGTTGTGGACCACACCAGCTGACCACAAAAGCTGCTATGACCACTACGGATGAGGCTAAGATTCAGTCCACCAGCCAGTCACTGGCTATAATAACTAGCACCTTGCATGCAACTGCTCATTATGACACTAAACCTAAACCAACTGAAAGTAACTACACGATGGCAAAAGGAATCGCAGCCCAAAACATTGTAGTCAGTGCAATGGCAGGGACGATGAGTTGCCTTACTATTGTGATATTGTGCTGTCGTCTGTACAAAAGAAAATGCTGCATGCATATCCAAGCTGACTAAACTTGCACTCTCAACGCACTTGCGTCAAGCTTGCGTTACTGCGAGGTTCGTTTATGCGTTTCTGTTTTGTTATTTTCTCCGATTTTTTTATGATTTGCGTAATACGTAAAAGTATGACTTAGACGACGACAAAATACACACGTCAAAAGGTAAGAAAATTCGTTCTTTATCTCTGAATCTCCGAAATTCGTTGAGTATCTTTCGAACCCCGCAGTGACGCAAGCGTGACGCAAGAAGTGTAGTAGAAAAGGAAATTGACTAAAGACACTCAGCTCAAAACTGAACCTGTAACATTGCAAAATCAAAACAGTGCTTACATGCTGTAGCAGAGGCCTGCTTTAGTTGCAATGTTGTATGGAACTAGAAAGGCAACATTTTTTAGAAAACAAAGTATAGTATCAATGTTTAAACACTGTATTATACTTGCTTTAGACAGTACTTCAAGTATTTTATTAGTTTATTTGGATACTAACATTGCATTGGACATTCCAGACAAAACCGCATTTTACACTGGAGGAATGTATATATTACCTGTAGAAAGGACTATCTATATGAATATTTAGCACTGGTTGTTGACAATTATCATTTCTAGATCCATGTTTGAATATATGAATGCAGTAATGACTACTAGTATTAGGTTTTCATGTAATTGTACATAAACATAAGATTGTATAGAGGCATGTATTTTATTTTGATTAGGCCTCTTTGACTTAATTTATGGATGACATCCTCTGGAAACCCCAAAACTAATGTGAGAGAGCGAACGGAAGGAAATCCGGCAAAAATGCTGCTAAACCACGACTAAATATTTAGTCCATTTTTCGCAGGCTTTGTTTGTCTTATGTTCACCTTTAGTGAGAATGTGGACACAATCATCGTCAAGGCAATAATTTATTGCTATTCTTGTTTATAGAGGGAACAATGGTGCTGTGGCCCCATGCCCTGGCCATGTGCCCCCTTACCTTAGAAAACAGATCCTCTGACAAGCATGTATTTCTAATTGACCAGGATAATATTGACCAGGACATGTGGCCACATTTTTTAGGCGAAAACCAATGCGCGCGTGGATGTCATCCATAGAATTAAGTAAGTGTGGACTTACAAAACAGACATCATTAGATATCGTCACGTACTGTAATCAGAAAACCCATCTGTAAAACGTCTTGTTTTCAGACTTCTACCAAGATCGGTCTTGAAGTGGAGGCGTAAATAAAGTTCCCATGGATCTAAACTCTTACCTAGGTCTTTTCATATTCTAATCTGTAGACTGGTTACAAAACAGACGTCACTAGACACCGTCACGTACTGCAATCAGAGAACCCATCTGTAAAAATGTCATGTTTTCAGACTTCTACCTAGATTAGTGTTGAGGTGGATGCGTAAGTAAAGTTCACGTGGAAGGGAAAGAAAATCACATTGTCTGTTCTTCTGTTTATGTCTATGCATATTTTCTTTGCAAATATTGTCAGTATTCATGAATTGAGTTGCAAATAGTATAAAGGCAGAATTCTTTTACTGGATTTTTTTTCTGTTCGTCCTTCTGCATAGTTTGGGGTCTCAAGAGCATGTCATCCATATGAAATTAAGTCAGTGTGGCTTAACAAAAATAAGATGCATGTCTCTGTACAATCTTATGCTAAATTAGACAAGCTTTTGTTATGTTAGTTGACCTTAGAGATTTTATGAAAATATTGATCAGTCGGAGTCCAAGAGACTGAGGTAAGGACGCTTGAGAGCTACCCCTCTGTTGGAATGCCTACTAGTTGGTTAGACCAACTCCCTCTGTATCATTTAGACTCGCTTCTTCTGAATTGTAATTGGACCTGGTAATGGACATATCTTATCCCTACACCTGTAACTGTAATTCTGCTGTTATCATATTAATAATATACAGTCAAACCTGCCCAAGACGACCACCCGGGGGACCGGCAAAAAGCGGTCGATTTGGACAAGTGGTCGCTGAGAAGAGTATTGACTCAAAACATGCCCGATGCAAAGTATAAATGGTTTCCGTTGTGTTTAATGGCAAATAGTTATCACACTGCACGCACGCAAAGAAGCAAGGGTCTTTAATGTCAAATACAACACGCACACTGTAAACTGTAAATTTAACCCCAAAATCCGACGCAAACTGGCCAATTTCGGCACAAAATCGCGCTAGTTATCATCAAAAATCGATGAAAACCTCAATATTGAAACTAATGCGGTCGTTATGGGTCCCAATTTGGGCCGGTCGCGGTCGCGTTGGCCAGGTGGTCGTTGAGAAAAGGTCGCTTAATGCTTAAGTCAATGGGAAAATAAATCGGGACCGAGAAAAAGCGGTCGAAATGGCCAGGTGGTCGCTGAGAAGAGGTGGTCGCTCGGGCAGGTTTGACTGTACTTAGATTGGTCTTGAAGTGGAGGCGTAAGTAAAGTTCACACCGAACGGAAAGAAAATCTCATTGTCTGTCAGTGTTGTTGAATTGATAAAGGCACAGACTTGGGAAATCTCATTGGTCGTGTGACCAAATATTTTCTAAATGACGATATGTGTGTGGCGTAACTGATGGAGCGTTCGGCTCGGAATCTAGAGGTCCCAAGTTCGATACTCGCCGTGTCCCCGACGTTGTACCTTTGGGAAAGGCACTTTACACGACTTTCCTCACTACACCTAGGTGTAAAAATGGGTGCCTGGCTTTGGTCGGGGAGGTAAAAGAAAAGACTTCCATTACATTCTGTCTGTACTGTGTATGTGACACTGTTAATATAAGTTTCTAACTCGAGTGCAGTGGTAAATTGTCTTCGTCTGTCAAAAAAGGATTATTAATAAAAAATGTGCAATAATGTTCATAATACGAAACATTTCATTTCCATTTTTTTATTCGACAACGATGGAAAAAAAAACGTATTGTTTTGTCTTCCGATAGGAGAAAAATATTGTTTCTGCTGGTTCTTCTACTTTATTCTTATTCCTTTTCTGCCATGAGGGTTCAATGGAAGCATCCATGTAATACTTCTATGTTAGTTGCTTTTTTTTTGCTTTTTACCCGCACGCACAAGATCGTGCCATTAGAAAGAGCCTAATGGTAAAGTATATTGTGTGTGCGTAGCTTGACATAAAGCATAGTACTGGGAAGTAATCATCCTGCATTTTCTCGAAAATGTTGCCTTTCTAGTCTGTAAACCACCATATCCATGGTAAAGACAATCACAAGCGAAAACAACGATTAATAAAGGTGTATATCAACATTTCAGTCAAAAATTGAAATTGGGCGTAAAGTTACTGTGAACTACAAATCACGAAAACTTCTTTACGTGTAGTCTTTCAAAGCATGTAGTGACCGTGATCAACAGACAACACACCAGCATAGTTGGGTAGCCCTGGCTGTTTTTCTCACTATACAGCTGAATAATTCAAATCAAAATCAAATAGCTAACTAGCTTCTATTCTCTGACAGGCTCCTACATGTAGGTCACTGGAATAATGGTAGAAATTGGTCAAATAGACAGATAACACGCCATAGGAGTTGGTCGGCCTGGGATTACAATTGCAATTTGCGATCAGCTAGGCCAGCTAACATCTCTGGTATGTTATCTGTCTATTTGGCCAGTTTCTAACATTTTTTTACAGTGACCTATGGAGTCTGTGAGATAATTACTTTTATCTATAATTACAATTTTTCATCCTCATCATACCGGGTGGAAATACTAAACAATTAGTTCACACTTTTCTGAGTTCCCGGCTTCAGAATTCCTGTCTTGCATGATGTGGATTTTTTCAAGTCCTTTTGAATGGTTAAATATCGAAAGTTGATCTAATGTTGTAATGTCGTTCAATAAATATACAGCCTCAAGAATACATGTGCTTGCCTGGTAACCATTCCATACAGGCACAAGCCCTACTAAATAAGCAATGGCCTTTTTTTCTGACAACCTATCTTTTGATTCGGGCTTTTGTTATCATTCATTGGGTATAAAGCTAACTAATTGAAAACAACCCCGTAAAAATTCACCGTCTTGTACTAATAAACTGGGTGGGCGAGCAACGTAACCAGCACCGTAGAGCTACCACGGACCTCCCGATGGAATGGTTACCAAGCTTATATAAACAATGGCAATCAGAGCACTATAGGCGCTCTCGTATCGTAAAGATCCACAGATTTGTTTCTCATCTGCTTGGCGGAAGTGACGTATTCGTAGCCAAATATGGTCATCGCCTCTTTACACTCCGACTGTATCACTTTGGCTTCATCGAATGTGAGTCTTGTTCTCCATTGGTTACAAGCCTGAAGTGGGTCTTTAATAGTTCCAAACGGATCGTTCCTATCTCTCTTCCTTTTGGCTGTCTTGGTGTGTGTTTTGATCCAATCAGTGACGTTTTTATTGGGAGTAACGCCGATGAAGTTGTAGAATTTCTGCATCATATCCAGAGGTTTTAGTCCAACGTCTTCGTAGCGTACCAATGCGTATCGTTCGCGTAGCCAGCTAGCGTTGTTTTTGTAGGGTTGTGCATTTCTTACCATCCGTTCACAGAGTTGACGTACTTCGTTCTTGTTGACTTTAGTGTTCAGAGTTGAAAGGAGGGAAATATTTTTCCTTCCCAGCGCGATTTTTGACGAGATAACAGCCCTCGGATCTCTGACGAGCTGTATAACCTTGAAGTCAAGGTCATCGACAAGTGTGAGAGGTTGTAGGATCGTCAGGTCGTCCAAACGTATTGTCTTGATGGCGGTGAATTGTTTTGCCTCGCAAGTTGATCTTAGAACACTTGGTAGAGATGAAGGTGGCACAGGACATCTTTGTGCTAGTGTGATCTTTCCCTTTGCTTGGTTTCTGTAACCCGCACACATACTTTCTATCGCTTTACATGTTTTGTAAACCCCCATGCCTTTAGTAGTAAGATAGAACCTCATAACATCCTGAATTCCCTGGAATTTGCATGACGATATTCCCTCCAGGAATGTGAGTTTCGTTTCCGAAGTGATGTCGTAAGTCTTGTTTGCATAATTCTCAAGGGCCCAGAATGGTTCGAAGACGTAAAAGGCGTTGGGATGTTGGTTGAATAGTTCGCCAACAAACGTTGATCCACTTCGCATTGGAGCTATGATTATGACTGCAGTTCGCTTGCGAATCGGTAGACGCGCTGGTGTTACTGATTTCTTCTTTTCCAAGTGTTGACTTACTACAAGTTCAGGCAAAGCTCGTATCTTATTTTGCTCCGATGCCAGGCATGAGAGAGTCAACGAAAAGTACAAGCAACCCGAAGATGCAACCAGAAGAATGGCAAGTAACAGTGTTCTAGGATTCCGAAATAGCGACTTTCTTGTCATATTTATGCCTTATGGGAGTACATGCATTGCGAGTATTTCAGCAAGAATTCAGTTGTCCTTTGTTGGTAGATGGTAGTTAGAGTATCTTCTACCGTGGATTCATATTTCTATAGCTGAAAAAGACATAATAAAAGGGTTATAAAGACATAGATTAACTTGATAAAGCAAATATATGCAGGCAAAAGCTGGTTATATGACTAGTACACCGAGCAACCTGTCACACCTAACTTTTGCATGTAAGCGTTGTCTAAAGCTACCTAATGAGCTGAGAGGTTTCCGCTACAGTACTTTGTGGCAACGGATTCCACTTTACAATAGTTCTATATGTCACAGAATTTACAACAGCAAATTTCCTTTTCACCCCTCCCTTATTACTGTACCTCCAAGTACATCGCTCTGACGTTTACTATGCATAACAACAGGTGCTAGCTGTGACGTCATCAAAAACGGGGTTACGTTATACATGACGTCACTTCAAAATGGTGACGCCATTTTGAAGCCCGACTATGCTCTAGACAAGTCTGCATTTATTTTAATTTCGCCGAGGATATAACGCTATAGTTCAAAGCTTTACACAGATCTAGAATGATACTATAATTCGGTACAGAGGTGGCACACAGGTGCAGTTTGGAGTTGCTTGTACATACTAATTAGTAGTAATTAATTAGCGCTATGTCACACCAAGGAGGTTGGTCACACAGAAGAAGATATGGCCTTATGGCGACAACAAGCTAGGTCAAATATTGTCTGACTACAAGACAAATTTGAAATAAATGGCCGGTTGATCAGCAAATGCACACCCAATTCTGTAGCAAAGTTCCCGACAAGCACACGACTTTGAGGAGCTCTTACTTTTGCATAGAAAACAGTGTAGTTACCTTTGTTAACAGGTATTTGTGAATTAGGTCAACAGGAAGCAAGTGGATATGTCTGCACCGGAAGTACGTCATCGCCAGAAAACCGGTTTGTCCAGTCGCAAAGTGTTGATGACGATAACGGTTAATCTTCAAGCAGATGCATGGTGGGGTCTTTTGTGGGTCTTTTGTAGCGTTTTCTGAGACTCTGGATATTTTTTGTTTCGCTTAACGAAATAACACGCAATACCTTCATTTTTTGTTTTATGTCACGATAATGTATGGAATATGTCTCAAGAACCGCTGGAGAGATTAACATGGTGTTTGGTACTATTAAAGGTGAGTAGTAGTTGTTCTAACCCCGAATTAATTTTTCGTTTCTTTAAACATTCCGAACGGGCCCCGGTTTGGAAATGTGACCTCAGGAAGAGGTCATGGCGGGTGTTACCATGGCAATGTCTTGTGTAGATGATATCATACTGCACATCAAACAATCACAGACTAGTTATGAACCATTGATGTTTATTGGTCGGTTTTCCCCTACACACCTGTATTTGTCCAGGTAACGCTAATTCACTTTTCTCCGTGAGGTAACCTATATACGTTGTTCTTAAAACAGGGTATTTAGGGATGTTAAGTCGACGGGCGGTGGTTTCAAATTGCAAAACTGTATTTTCAAAATACTGCACTCTGAAACCACTGTCCGTCGACTTGATATTTTGAAATGCCCTGTTCTTTTATAAAACAACGGATAAAGGTTACCCAACGGATAAAGGTGAACTAGCATTAACATTCAAAACTAGAGCTCCATGCACGACCTCATACCTTTTTTAAAAATATTTATGTTTACTTGTATCATAACGTGTTTTTATTGATCATGAAAGTAAGGTCCTCTCCTCAATACAATTTTTTCATAAAAATGAAAGTATTATCTGAGCAAGGAAGGTCATTCCTAAAAGAATTATGACTTCATTTGCATGAATGATGTATATCAGTATCAGAGTTACATGTGTGACATGTGTAAGAGTCCTATCATGAAATTTAGTGAGTTTATGAAGCATCCAAATTGATTTAAGAAATTAGCTCCCATTATTTGTATAATTAGCTAATTACCTACGCCACAGGCAGCGTTCAAAGAATACCGACCTGCAACTCGGAATTCTCAGAAAAGAAGAGGACTGCAGACGAGATATGAATGAATAAAAGACTGGTTGTTTATTTCCATAAAACCACACTCAATAGTAGTCATGATACAACTGAATTGAGGCATGACTCACAAAATTATAAATATCAATAATTCAAAATCTTGCAGCAAAAAAATTCAAGCTTGATATAATGAAATACAAGTTAGTACAGCAGCAGTGGCAGTGCAGTGAAAGCTATGTCATTAGTACTTCACTTACTTTGTGAGGATATTCTTTTGTATATTTCGCAATTCTTGTTTTTATTCTGTCATGATGACACAGTTTGATATCATCATCATCATCCGGGCGAGCTGGTTGCACGGATGGCCACGACTCTCTTCCTCCACCCTTCCCTATCCTCCATAGCCTTGGGCAGTTCTTCAGCCGAGCAACCAGTATCTTCACAAATTTGATGTACATATGTTTTGCGTGGTCTACCTCTGCTTGCATGACCTTGTTTGGGTGTCCACAGCAGAACGTCACTAATGATCTCATCTTTACTGCGCCATGCGTGACCAGCAAACCTCAGCCTTCTTTCTCGTAAAACTTGAGATAACGGTGGTAGATCTCCATACAGCAGGTTTTTTGTAGGATGTGTTCTCCAGGAGATGTTTAGAGCCGCACGTAGCATCTTAGGGTAATTGCCGTCAAGTTTTTTCTCAAGTCGTTTTTTACAATACAATTTGTAGACCCAGATTCCAAAACTGTTTTGTACATCTTTACATAATAGTTGACTACAGTTGTACATTGTACTAGAAGCTAGTTTTTAGTAATTAAGAAAGAAAAGCGACATGGTTGATTGAAAAAAAGAACACAGTTAAATGTTTCATTAGATTGCAACTTTACAGGTAACAGAAAAAAATACTTCCTGACCTGATGTACGCTTATCTTCCTTGCTTTTAACCTTCTTTTTGTAGCATATACGGACTTGGAAAAAATATTAGCTTGGGAAAAAGTTTTTTTTTTTACATTTGTCTTATATACAGACCTAAGAGATACAAAATAGTTCAGAAGTACTATGACTGTATCACCACAACGATAATATTTGCTGAGACTTTTCGTTCAGAAATACAACAATTACAGAACAACTTCAACAGCAGCATTAAACAAATAGTATCATAAACTTCAGCAAAAAAACTATAATAATTATAAAGAACATTACGCATCTTTTACAAAGTTCATAATTTTAACTTGTTTCCTTAAAACCTTCTAATGAGAAGAATTTGAATAGAAAAGGTATACAAGCTGTCACCTTTTAAATTAGAAAAAAAAAGGAAAAACTAGAAAGGCCGACATTTGCTTAAGAGCAAATACAGCATATTTCAGCCATACCCCTTCCCACGCAACATTGGACTGTTCCAAATCACCCCTGCGCAAAAATGGAACATCCTCTTAACAGTACATTATCCCCCAAAGTGGACTGGTATTGTGAATTGATTCCAGGTAAAAACAGAGCTTGCTTCTATTTTTCAGAAAATGACAATAATCACACCTTCCATTCAGAAAATTTTCATCATGACTGAAAATTGTTGAATGACTTCATGTAATGTCATTAACAATTTTCAGTACGATAACTAGGTGTAAGTTTAAAAAAGTATAAGCTCCTTGTGATGTGGGTACATTCATTATTGCAGTGAACTTTTTTTATTCAAGTAGGGCATACGATTTAATAATTATCAAGCAGGTGCAGGTACTGTAGGAGCGTTTGTTTTCTTCAAGCTGTAAAACTGTTAAACTGTTTTACTTTGTATGCAATCAGCCATCGAGCCTATTATTATTTTAGTTTAACAACTTCCTGCCAGACCCGGAAGATACGATTGAACCTTGTTCGAGGATTTATTTTCGTCTGTCTGGTCAGTCTGTTCATACCCTCGAGGCTGGCGCTGAGAGTGTTTTATTGGGCTGAAACTCTGGCAGTTTAAAGTTACTTACAATTTAAATGTTCAAAGTTTATGTCAAACAACAACAGCACTAGGAAATGTGGCCACTATAGACAGGTGGTCACTATAGAGAAAATGCTGATCTATTGACTAGGAGCCATACGTTGCACATGATCATTAATCATATAAACATTGCACAGGTAAGCCAATTGTTTAGATGTACAATTAAGTTCAAATAATTCTGAACAGAAATATTGATAAGAAAATAATCATTCTCGCCACTGTCTAACTTATAATTACGTATCAAAACTAAACGCAGATTTTCTAACTAACGCACCTTTCGCCGACTTCATCAAAGGACCGCCGGCTATCAATCAAACACGGCTGTTGATTAGACTTAGAGTTTCAAACAGCCATGTGCTGTGTGCCAGTTGACAGCGAACTTCATGCTACGTGATGTTTTACATTGCTTGGACCTTCTTTCCTACAGCGGTGCTTCTACAAAATATTTAGACTGTAACACTGAGTCCCACATGTTTTATAGAATAGAATTTGACGCAGAACAGCGTTTTTTGCTGGGTAGTTTTCTTGAAACATGTTCGTGGGAATATCAGCGAGGCGGCGACGTAGGGATATCAGACCGTCAACAAAAGTCGCACGGCGGCTAACGGCGCATCGAAGATACTAGCGCTATAAATAAGCGCTTCAACTAAGGATGGCAACCCGTACAATATTTTTGTATACTGTTGAGCTAAGTAAAGTTTGTTGTTTATGAGGTTTTAGTTGTCTTTGAAGCTTTGACCCGAAATATTTTAAAGTCAAACTGCTGAAGAGAAGTAAGTGACTGCTACGATTATCGTAGATATGGCCCTAAAAAAACTGATAAAAGAAGCCTTCTCAATAGTCTAAAATGCAAGAGCTTCCGGGGGGGCTTCGCCCACCTGGGTCCCCCCGACAGTGGCCCTGCCCCTGGACCCCGCCAGGGACATTCGGCGGCCCCCGGACCGCTGTCCGACGCTTTGAAAAAATCCTGGCGAGAAGTCTGTACGGCCTGAGTCTTCAAGTTAACGTATTGTGTGGTCCCGCTTATGAATATTAATTAGCCTTCGCTTTCCTCTTCGCTGATTGGCTGAACCATTAATTGAATTAACTCTTCCTGCCGGCTAGACGCAGGTGCAGATGTCGGCTCTGTGGGGTGAACGTCCGAAAGATCATGGCATGGAGAACGAAAGAAAACCAATTTCCCCTAAAAAAAAGTGCTGTAATTAAGCCTTTTACAGTACTTTAAGCCAAAAATTTTACTTCGATCATTTTACCAACTATCTTATGCCTATCTATACCAAATGTTACTCATACCAGGGTACAGGGGTGCAAAATATACCGTTATAAGACCGTCAACAACAGTCGCACGGAGCTAACAGCGCAGCGAAAATACCATCGCTAGCGTTTCAACTTCGGATAACAAGTTATAAGTACTGTTGAACTCAGTAACGTTAAAGTTTGTTTTTAGTTGCCTTTGACGGTTTGACCTGAAATAGTGTTACGCTAAACTCCTGAAGAGAAGTTAAGTGACTGCTGCGATTATCATAGATATGCCCCTAAAAACTGATACAATATAAAGCCTTCTGAATAGTGTAAAATGCGAGAGCCTTAGGCGGGCTTCGCTCCCCCTGGCGGGAACACTGCTATATACGGGATCATGAGGCCCCGCTTATGAATATTAATTAGCCTTTGGCCTCCTCTTCGCTGATTGGCTAGGTCTTTGATTCAATCATCTCTCCGGCTGACGCGCACAGGTGTGGCTCTGTGCGGGGTCACGGAAGGTCACGTCAGGAGGCCAAAAGAAAACAAATTTCCCCTCAGAAAAGTGCCAAAATTAATCATTTTAAAGTTGTTTATGTCAAAAATTTGACTTGAATCTTGTTACCAAGTATCTAATGCCTATCTATACCAAATTTCAGGTCATTTAATTGTAATACCAGGGTACAGGAGCCAAAAGTGTCCTTTTTTGGTCAAAAATTGGCCAAAAATCGCAAAAAATAAGCCTTTTGTTGCACTGTACACCAAAAGTGTTATTGAATTTATATGAAGGTATTATCAAGGCACATCTCTGTCAAATTTCAGCTCATTCGATTGCAATACCAAGGTACAGGAGCCAAAAGTGTCCTTTTTTGGTCAAAAATTGGTAAAAAAAATCGCAAAAATAAGCATTTTGTTGTACTGTACACCAAAAGTGTTATTGAATTTATATGGGGGCATTATCAAGGCACATCTCTGTCAAATTTCAGCTCATTTGGTTGTAATACCAGGGTACAGGGTCCAAAAGTGTCCTTTTTTGGTCAAAAATTGGTCAAAAATCGCAAAAATAAGCATTTTGTTGTACTGTACACCAAAAGTGTTATCGAATTTATATGGGGGCATTATCAAGGCACATCCCTGTCAAATTTCAGCTCATTTGGTTGTAATATTAGGGTACAGGGGCCAAAATATACAGTTTTGGTCTAAAATTGACCAAAAAAATCTCAATAAAATCATTTTAGAGGCAGATATGAAAAAACTGAGAAAAAAGCATCAAGGTAATGGCCCATTCTACCCCTGTGCCAAATTTCAGGTCATTCGGTCCAGGAACGGCGGAGATGAATCACTTTGAAGATTTGACAGGAGAAAGAAGAAAGAAAGAAAGAAAGAAACATTACGAATACAATATATTTCACCATACTATGTATGGCTGAAATATAACTAAAACAGACAAGGAAATTGAACCAGTTTAGGTGTCCGGAAAACTTAGTAGCACAATGTACAGTATTTACAGGCTCACTGCACGGGGGAAGTTCCCACTAGTACAACAAACAGTGGACCACAGGTTAACGTTCCGTCCAAAGAACTGCAACCTTTTCCAGTAGTGTGCATGTCGGGTGAGCGACACAGCCGGGATTCGAACTCACGACCTCTAGGTTCAGAGGCTGAATCACTAACCACTGGACTACGTACGCTTCTAGTCTCCTTCACCGGCTCTAGTGCCTTGGCCGGTGCAAGTATATATTCCTCTCCCGTCATTTTTCCTTTCCCGGCATATTTTCCTTTCCCGTCGTATTCCCGGATAAAAATCACGAATCGACAGAAAAAAACTTTCGCCAAGGCCCTAGAGACGCCGGTGAAGGAGGCTAGCACGCTACACTAAGGCAATCTCAAGATGTGACCACAAAGTGATTTTAATGTAAGGTATCATGAACATCAACTGTTCTCTGATTTATCTTTGATGGAACACACACTGCAGAGTTTAGGGCTGTAACTTTGCCAGTCAAAGTGTTACGTTGCAACAAAAAGCTACATAAAAAAATGAATTGTGTATACCCTTTTCTTTTACAACAAATGGATAAGTCTCATCTAGAATATTGTGGAAAAGACTTAACTTTACGTAACCAACACCAAGTTAGATTGGGACTTACCCCAAATTTTCGCTGAACAGAGACAGCGGGGGGGGGGGGGGCGACACAGGTTATCTGGTATTCACGTCCCTCTGCTGCCGTCGTGTGTCCCTGACGTCACGTCCGGAAGCTACAGCAGACGGGTCCATTCCGTGAACAAGGCTGACGGAGTCGGCTGAAAATTTGGGGTAAGTCCCAATCTAACTTGTTGTTTTTTTTTTGTTTTTTTTTTAATTTTTTTTTTCAAGGCTTTATTAGTAAAAACAAATAATACATTTGTCAACAACAGAGTATCTAAGCTACTATTGTACATGGAGTAATTTGAAGTACTAGTGAAATACACAATAGGTAATGCGCATGGAAGAAGTATCATTGTCTATATAAGCATTTCTCTCATGTACTTATACAGGCTATTATGTATAACCAATATACACCACATGGTTGCCACAATTGTCATGGAATAATTATGATACATGTAGATGGTTATCAAAAACAACAAGTTACTTTTAACATTCGGAACTTTTTCTTTCATAACAAAGTATAGTTTACAGTATGTTATAACACAGTAGATCTAGACTGGACTAGAACTATAGTTTACATACTATGGGTTTAACAGTTGTTGTTGCTTTTTATGAGCTTAAAAATCATTATTTAAGTACATTGTACATAGAAGTAAACATTACAGAACATGAAGCCTGTTTTTGAGTTCACAATTGAAGATGTTAGATAAGTTATGGCCTGAAATTGGCCGTGGGCACTTTCTAGAAAAAATCCATGTTTTAAAGATAACCCACTTTGCTATAGATATTATTCGTATTCTTTTCTTCAGGATATTTTCGTTTATTGGCTGGTTTACCTTTCCCAGTATCATCTCGTCAAAATCAATATAAGGGTTACCGGGGCTAAATGGTACAGAAGTATGTACCAAATTCCACAGGTTAGTTAGCCTTTTACATTCCAGGAACATATGTTTATAATTGTCAACATGACCACTGTCACATAATTTACATACAGGATCAACTACTTGTCCATCTTCATCTTGTATTCTCCATTTGCTTAATTTCTCACCACATGGTAAAATTTGATGAAGTAGTTTGTAATTAAGCTCTGCTATTTGTGTTTCTTTACATGAAGTTGTGCCTAGCATTTTCCAAATCTTCTTCCAGTTAAGTGAGTATATATCAAAATGTGTCTGCCATTTCTGTTGGCAGTTTGGAACTATAAATATTTGTAACATAAGGTTTCGGTATATCACAGAAGTTTTTGGAAAATCTAAGGCTGGTGTTTCTAACGTTTCTCTTTCGATACAACAATTTTTACGTATGGCTCTTTTTACAATGAGCAATTCACACATCCAGTTATGTTTCTTGGTAAGTTTTCGGAACACCTCTCTGTCACTTATAAAAGTACCATTTTGTAAAATATCCTGTATATAAACAAAACCAGAGTTAATCCAATGTGGGTACAAGAGTGTTTTCCCCCCTGATACAATATGCTTGTTTCCCCAGACAATCTGGTTTGTGTCACAATTGCTTTTAGCTTTGTACCATGCATAAATAACTTGCTTATAAAAGAGGGGTACATTACACAGGTATTTGTCTTCAATGCAACTCATTTGAAACACAAAATTCAAGTCTATATCTAAGGAAGATAAGTAGTGTAAAGGGATATGTCTCCAAGAACCCTTACCATTAAGCAGACGTTTAACCCAAGACGCCAAGAGAGCATCTTTCACACTATGTATGTCTAGCATTTTTAAACCTCCCTGTTCATAGTTGCCAATGAGGGTTTTCCGTTTAATTTTGTCCTTTTTTCCACTCCACACAAAGTTAAAAAAGGCAGTATTTAGCTCCTTTAACACTATTGTTGGTGTTGGAAGAATGTTCATTACATATGTTACCTTTGCAGCTGCCAATGCCTTTGCCAATGGTTATTTTCCCAAATAAAGTAAGATTCCTTTGGCACCATGTATTGAGAACTGTTTTAACTTGTTTTACCTTGTCATCCCAGTTTAATTTCATTAATTGTTCCTTGCTATGACCAAAATTTACACCAAGTGACTTAATTACAGAAGGCCATTGGATACCTGCTATTTCATCTTTTCTGTGTTTCCATATACCTAGCCACAGTCCTTTTGTTTTAGCTTTGTTTAAGTTGGGTCCAGCCACATTAGAGAATGAGCTAAGGCACTCAAGTGTTTCATACAGTGAGTCTTCAGTGGACAAGAAAACAGTGGTATCATCTGCCACCTGGCACATCTTAATTTCTGCTTCGTCTACTGTGACACCTTTGATATTTTGGTTATTTTGTATGCTATAAAATAGGACCTCTGCTACAAGAAGAAACAGTAGCGCACTTAATGGGCATCCTTGTCTTATACCCCGCTGCAGTTGTATACTAGCGGCTTTCCAGCCATTGTTGATGACTGAGGCCAGACAGTCAGAATACATGATCTTTACCCAGTTTACAAAATTTGGGCCAAAGTTAAATTTCTCTAATACCTTAAACATAAAATTGTGCTCCACACAATCAAACGCTTTCTCAAAATCTATGAATAGTACAATACCTGTCTTATTTTTGGAGTCACAGAAGTCAATTATATCTTGAATTAATCTAACATTTTGTCCTATGAAACGTCCTTTTATGTAAGCACACTGGTCCTTATTTATTAGATCTTTCAGGAGAGGTTTAATTCTATTTGCCATGACAAAAGCAAGTATCTTATAATCGGTATTTAAGAGGCTTATAGGTCTCCAATTGCTAAGTGATTCCATGTCTCCATTTTTGTGTATCAATCTTAGTAGGGCCTTTCTGAAGGAGGGTGGTAGTTTTCCTTCACTGAGTGCATTGCAAATAACAGAGTGCACTAAAAATCCAATTGAAGGCCAGAACAGTTTGTAAAATTCAGGTGGAAGCCCATCAGGGCCAGGTGTTTTACCTTGTTTCATGCTTGTTACAGCTTCTTCACATTCTTGTAATGTGATTGGTTTGTCACACTCCTGCTTTTCTTGTTCAGATAGTATGTTTGGAATATTCATAGATCCCAGGAAGTCTTCAATTTTGTCTTCGGGTACCTTTTTAGAGGAGTATAGAGTTTGATAAAAGCTTCTACACTCTTTTAATATCTCTGCTTGGTCATGTATTTTTTCATTGTCTCTCACTAGCGAGGTTATACAATTTTGACTTTGTTTCTTGTTTTCTAAGCTCAAAAAGTACTTGGATGGTCTTTCACCTTCTGCAATATATCTTGCTTTTGCTCTGATTTGTTGACCTTTGGCCTTTTCTAGGAGAATACTCTCCAGCTGCGTCTTAACACATTCATATTCAGCAAGAGTTTGAGGATTTAAATCCTTATCTATTTTCTCTTGTAGAGTTTCCAATTTATTTGTTGTTTCTTTTTCTAAGGTGTTTCTCTCTTTAGTTTTAAACTTTGACCATGCTATAGACAGCTCTTTGATCTTCATTTTGCATATTTCCCATATAAGTTCTGGTTTACACTGTTTGAATTCTATTTTGGTATCTTCAATAAGCCTTTCTATTTCGTGTTTATAGTTTGGATCGTTTAAAAGATTAACATTTAGTTTCCAGAATCCATTTCCTCTTGGTGTTTCCTTAACATGCATATCTATAAACACAGCATTGTGATCACTGCAAATACTGGCATAATGGCCAGCTTCCATAACATCAGTCAAGGTGTTTTCAACCAACCAGTAATCTAGCCTTCGTGCAGTTGTTTTTCTTCTCCAAGTGAAACTTTTCAGTGTGGGATGCATGTGCCGAAATATATCTTGTAGGTTGAAATGGGCACAAAAGTCCCTTACGGCCTGATTTTTGTCAATTGTCGCCAGGGACCCACCAAGAAGGTCCATATTTTGGTCAAGTATGGAGTTGAAATCACCTCCAACCAACATTGTGTATAAATTCCAGTCATGTAACCATTCTTGAATGTCATAGAAGAAAGTTCTCCTCTGTCTTTGATCGTTTGGTGCATATAAACATAGTAGGGTATATTTTTCCCGGTACAATTTGAAATTCACAACAATTTTCCTTCCTTCAGTGTCAATTTTTTGTTCTAGAATTTCTACAGGCAGTTTACTGTCAAATAGAATGCTTACACCCCTACTATGGTTTGTACCAAAAGAGTGGATGGTTTTACCACCCCATTGTTTATCTATAGTATGTATTATATCCTTTGTCAGATAAGTTTCCTGTAAAAGGCATATGTCAGTCTTCTTCTTTTTTAACCAAGTTAAAATTTTTAGTCTTTTATTGTATGATCTGATTCCTCTACAATTGAAGGAGATCAGCTTCATGTTTCTGTGTGTCATCATCTAAGCGAAGGATTGTGTGGATTTGAGAGGGAAGTATCTGACAAGATATAAAGCATACTCATATGAGATACATGTACATGTGTAGGATATAAAGTACACTTATGTGTTTTTTCTCCTCTTTGATGACTTACTCTTTGCACTTTGTTTTGTTTCAGTTTTTCTCTGTTCTTTTAGCCACATCTCGATTGATGGCTGTGCTGAGTCACGTTCAAGGGAGCTGTTGCTAGAGTTATTGTCCACTTTGTCCTGCCCGGTGTGTTGCTCTACTTGCCGGTTGTTGACACGGCTGTGGCTTCTGCTCCTTGTAGGGTACTCCTTTCTTCCCTGCGACCTGGTGTCTGCTCGTCCTGGTTGACTGTTCTGACTGTTCGGAACAAGTTCTCCATTTGTTTCGTCC
Source organism: Branchiostoma floridae x Branchiostoma belcheri (assembly GCA_019207045.1). Lineage (NCBI taxonomy): Eukaryota > Metazoa > Chordata > Leptocardii > Amphioxiformes > Branchiostomatidae > Branchiostoma > Branchiostoma floridae x Branchiostoma belcheri. The sequence continues at coordinate 15,036,823 of CM033041.1, read as the reverse complement.
ATGTCAGAGGTCTCGTCTTCTGTATCACTGTCTTGCTCCTGCTCAGGTTCCTGTCCTGGTGCAGCAGTGTTCTTTCTTGTGTTGTTAGTGCGTGTGTCTGGCAGACTGGTAGTGTCGGTGAATTCTCCATCCAAATCACAAGTTGGGTCACCTCTCCTGTGACCAGGCTTCCTACACTGCAGACAGACTACCTCATTTTCACAGGTGCTTCTGTGGTGCCCTTCCTGTAGGCAGTTGCTGCATTTTTGTGCTCTAGCACGATTGGCCTCTTTCTGCTCTCTGTGGTAGAACTCGGCCACAAAAAGTCCTACGGACATCTTGGGAGGGAGAGGTGTGCTAGGCTTCTCGATATAGACAAATCTTCTGCCCGTCAGAAAGCGTGTTAGCTTACCCTCCTTATTCCGAGCTCTCTCATCAATGACACGGCTCAGTAGCTTGTAGCCTCTTGTGCTGAGAGTTTTCCCTATTTCTTCGTTGTCATACGATAATGGTATGTTACTCACAATCACTCTGGTAGTTGCAGTCCCTGGCCTCACGACGAAGGGGTTCTTCTGTAGCAGTGAGGCCTCTTGTTCCCTGAGTGTGATTGTACCTGCTTGGATTAAGCTCAGGCGGTCTTGGTTGGTGCGTGGGTACAGACGCCAGTGTGTTCTGCCCTTGCCCTGAGGTTGCGCTCCTACAACTGTGACAGGTCCTGAAACCTCCTCAGCCGCAAGACAGATCTCTACACATGATAGTGCCTCGGCGTCCGCTCCGATGTATACGTCGGAAACCTGCACAAACAGTGGCTCGACTCTCTCTGGTTGGTTTTGCTGGTGATGGTGGGAGGGGGGCCCCCGCGCCGCCATGTTGGATGCGTTTTCGATCCGGATTCCCGTTTCACAAACTTCTTCTGGGCTATAGTTCCGGCTTCTCATACGTTTTCCAGGGACTCTGCAGCTCACCAGTGTACACTCTCACAATTTTGTTCCTCGTAAGCTTGCAAACAGCTCAGATTTCCACAAACAATATCAGATATCTGGAGCTCGAGCAAAAATCAAAACCTTCTTCCACAGCGCATGCGCATCTAACTTGTTGTTGGTTACGTAAAGTTTAGTCTTTTCCACAATGTCATTTACCGGTACAGATGAACTTTCATGCTAATCATCTAGAAGATGCTGACATTTAGTTCTTGTAAATTACTTTAAAAACTTTATATATATTCTTGTTTCAAAACTTAGGTATGTAAATACTTATAAAATATGTAAACAAAAATGACAATTCACCACCTTTAAAATAAGGCATACAGTTATTTTTAGTAAATATGTACAACTTGAAAACGTTGTTGTTCCTTTGCCCATGAGATTGTTATGTTGCAGCAGTAGCATGCACCTCAGCAAACTAAAATAAAGAATGCTATGTATACCATAATACAACAAATAGATAAATATAATCTCAAAGATAATAATATGTAGTACTTAAAAAGTAACATAAAAACTCGTAGATATTCTTTTTTCGAAACTAAGATACGTAAAAAAACATGAGTATCAGCCACTTAATAAGACATACAGTTGGCTTTAGTAAGTGTTAACAACTTTCAAACAATTGGCTAAACTTTTTGACAATATGTATGTTCAGGCTCAAGTCCAGACCTACACAGTACATAAACTTATGTGTTTGTTCTGGTGGCCATGTGCTTGTTTTTCAACTAAGCAGCAATGTTTGTCTGACTTTACGAAAATTGAGAAATAGAAGAGGCTTATAAGTAACATATGCTTTAGGGCCTTCATTTTGACAGGCGTTACTGGTTGTTGTAACTCTTGTAGGGCAATGACCCTAATTGACGCAGGCGTAGAAGGCCCAAAACGAGTCCATACAGTATTTTAGCCTATTTTCGACCTTTAGCAGGAAAATGTAAGTAACATTTCATATTGGCGAGACAGTGTAGGTTGCAGATGTTCAGATTCGGCAAAAAAACAAGGTTTTGGTTAATTTTTTCGGCCTGTACTGACCCCTAATATGAAGTGGTCAGTCCCTAAAATGATGTCATGGAAAGGCAAGATGGCGTTAGTTTTGACCGCTGAAATATCTTGCGCTGGTCAGAAAGTTTAAAGATTAGACTTTTGGACACTTGAGATAGCGGGCTGCTGTGTGGGGTGAGTTCTTATGACCTGGAATGTTCACGGATGAGATTATGACACCCTGAACTTGCTAATTTTTACATTATCGCCAATACAGATTTCCATTAGTGTTCACTGCTCTGTAGTGTCTAGTGGCACTACAGGGGTTACAACACCCAGGTTAGGAGGTTTTCTTATTGTTTCTGTATCAGGGTATGTTTCGAGTCCTCATTATACTGCTTGGGATTCAAGCCTGGGTCTTCCAGTAACGAGAGCCGCTAACGTTAACAGTTGAGCCGCAGGGACATCCCTAATTGTTTCAGGGTTCTCCCAAGAATTTTTTTAATATAGAGGAGGTCTGGCAAAAATAAACCGAACCAACGCGTTGCGCTTTCATGAAACTTGGTTCATTTTGCAATGACAGAGGGTGTCAAATACTACAAGTATAATATATTATAGTGATTCCTTTGTTGTGAAGTGGCAAACGACTATTGTTTTGATCATCTCCCATTTACAAGTTTTTGCAGACAATGCCAACTGGAAAAGTGGTGCACAAAAATCTGTGAATTATCATTAATTTTAGCAAAACTAACCAAGAAAATAGGGAAGAAACACACTAATTTTGGGCTAGAAGTATAGTGGAGGGCCTCTCTTATTCCATCCTCTGGAAAGGATCTATGATTTCATCTGTTCGGTTCTTTCATTATGATGGCGTTGTCTCATCTTTATTCAGAGTTAAATTTGTTCTGAATACAGTCAAACCTGTATTAGCGGCACCTTTGCATACCGGCCACCTGGCCATAGTGGGCATTTTTTGTCCGTCCCTTGGATTCGTAATGATTAAGAAATAGGCTTAGCGGCCACTCGTCCAACACGGCCACGTGCACGGCCACACGATTTCCGGTCCTGCAGACACAGAAACACTGCCGATTACGGCCATGCGGACCGCTGATCTACGGTCCGGCACGCATTCGGCCATACAGCGGCCATATCGTCACCCTACGCCGGATTTAAAACCTCTTTTTTTTCAAAACCAAACTGCCTTACCGCCGACAAACGAGGTCATATATGGTTAACAGATGACACTACATTACATTACAGTACTGTATTATGATCATTATGATGAATAAAGATCAATGGGTACTAAAACCATGTGCATGTGTAACTTATTGCGTGTGGTCAATTAATCAGCATTTTCTCTATAGTGACCATCTCTCTATAGTGGCCAATTTTGACCAGTCCCTTGAGTGGTCGCTATAGACACGTTTGACTGTAGAGTTAAACCGCAATTTCAAACACAAGATATTGGACTGATGGACTTTGTCAAAGAATGGACAATTAACTTCTTCAATGATGTCACATTATGTAGATAGCACAAGGGACTCCCCGAGTAGTGGATCATAAGTTGCAGAAAGCCTGTGGCGCCCTCCGTCTCCACTTTCTGATGGTTGTAAATATCCAATGTAGATGGCTTGTTTGATCCACTGCTCACAGAGTCACGTGTGCTACCTTCATAACGTGACGTCACTGAAGCAGTGGATTGTCCTTTCCTTAAAAAAGGCTGGAGTCGATCAGTCAAAAATCTAGAAAAAGTCCAATTTGCTGTGTTGGAAATTACAGTTTAACCCTATTCATAATGATTTTTTCCAACACAGTTGAACTTTCAAGTTGAGACAAATTTATCTCATACTTGCCCTGACCATGACTACTGACAATTACTAGAAGAGGTACATATTTTATTGGATTCAGTGATGGTCTGACCCTGACCCAGCCCCGTCTTAGCCTCTTTTGCAGTCTTTGAGCGTGGCTGGTTTTTATTGTGTTTGTGTTCGTGGTGAAACTCCCTTCCACTGCAAACTCCCTTCCACAGTAAACTCGCTTCCTTGGCAAAATCTCTTCCTCGGTAAACTTGGAAAACTTTCCCGGCACAAGAGAACCTGCCCCCCCCCCCCCCAATGAAAAAACAGCCCCGTTCGAAGACTGCAACGGAGCAATGGAGGCCAGCCCTGTCTGATCAATGGATTCAGTGATGGCCTGAGACTATCCCATGGGTTTGTACAGAGAACTTTGCTTTGAGTCAGTCTGCCCTGTGCCATAAGATACATTTTCAGCTTCAACAATAGCGTGAGACTGACCATTTCCTAACTGATCATGACCACTGGTCACTACATCTGCTGCAACTGTGGTGTTTGTGTTAGATTCAGTGATGGCCTGAGACTGGCCCTGCCCTGTCTGATCATGACCACTACTAGTCACTACGGCAGCTTCAGTGTTTGTGTTCAACTGGCTTTGAGGCAGTCCGTCCTGTGTTATAAGTGGGATTTCTAGCATCAATGATAGCTTAAGACTGGCCCTTCTCTGATCATGACCACTGGCGGTGTTTGTGTTGGATTCAGTGATGGTCTGAGACTGACCCTGCACTGTCTGATTATGGCCACTGGTAACTAGAGCCGCCGTGGCGTTTGTGTTAGATTTAGTGATGGTCACTGCTGTAGCTGTGGTATTTGCGTTGGATTCAGTGATGGCCTGAGACTGACCCTGCTCTGTCTGACCCTGACCACTGGTCACTACAGCAGCTGTGGTGTTTGTGTTGGATTCAGTGATGGCCTGAGACTGACCCTGCTCTGTCTGACCCTGACCACTGGTCACTACAGCAGCTGTGGTGTTTGTGTTGGATTCAGTGATGGCCTGAGACTGACCCTGCTCTGTCTGATCATGACCACTGGGTTTGTACAGAGAACTTTGTACTAAGGCAGTCTGACCTGTGCCATAAGATGGATTTCCAGTTTCAATAACAACTTGAGACTGACCATGTCCTGACTGATCATGACCACTGGTCACTACAGCAGCTGTAGTGGTGGTGGTGGATTCAGCGATGGCCTGAGACTGCCCCATTGCTTTGTACAGAGAACTTTGCATTGAGGCAGTCTGCCCTGTGCCATAAGATGGATTTCCAGTTTCAACAATAGCATGAGACTGACTCATCTTTGTCTGATAATTACCACTGGTCACTACAGCAGCTGTGGTGTTTGTGTTGGAGCCAGTAATGACCTGAGCATGGCCCTGACCCGTCTGATGACGACCACTGGTCACTATAGAAACTGTGGTGTTTGTGTTGGATTCAGTGATGGCCTGAGACTGACCCTGCCTTGGGTTGGTATGTCGGTCTATGTCTTCATACTGGTGATCATGAGCACTGGTCACTACACCAGCTGGGATGTTTGTGTTGGATTCAGTGATGGCTTGGGACTGACCCTTTTCTTTCTGACCACTGGTCACTGCAGTATCTGCGGATCGGTATAAGTTGTTGGAGACAAATTTAAAACGTTTGCACGAAGGAGGATTTCTGCCTGTCTTCTTGTACCAAACCACGAGAAGGATGACAACAGCGAGAGTTACTATGAGTGAACCAACGACAGATGAAATGATAACAACAAAGATGGGACTAGTGCCGGATCCATCTGAGGTACCCTTGGTAGCAATTACGTTTGAATTTGGTGCCGTAACTATTAGGTTTGTCAGCACATCTTGAGAGAGTGTCGAGTCAACTTTGCGTTTGAAATACCAATGATAGTGAGATTTGACATTGTGACAATTGACTGGTCGTGTGGCAAATGCCAAAGGAGGGCCTGTGTGATTTGGCGTTGGGCTTGAATTGCCAAATGAAGATTTTGACACTGAAGAGGCTTTACTATCAACAGATGGTGTGTAAAAGGCCTCGATAGAACCTGGGGAATAAGGTGTTGGGCTAGTCTTGCTTTCTGCATTGTCAAGAGAAGATGTTGACATAGCAGATGTCATTGGGGCTTTCATATCAACAGGTAGTGTGGCAAAGGACACAGTGGAGTCTCGAGGATTTGATGTCGGGCTATTCTTGCTTTCTATCGTGCCAAATAAAGATATTGTTACTACAGATGAGCTGGCTGGGGCTTTCATATTAACTGGTAGTGTAGTTGAGCCTGGAACATTTGGTGTTGGGCTTGTACTACCTTCTGCAGTACCAAGTGAAGATGTTGACAATGTAGATGTACTGATTGGGGCTGGGATAGGTGTAGGAGTTGATTTGGTTCGGTCATTGCAGATCAGATCCTTGGGATCGACATTTTGGAGTTTTTTCCCCAAGAGTCTAGCAGGTTGGGCACATGTTATCTGTGTCATTAATGAGTGGATCTGTTTTTGCATAATGGGCACCATTTTACAGTCACATCGCCAGGGGTTGCCGTGAATATGTAGATTAGGAATGGATCCCAACATTTCATAATGTGACTCAGGAAGTGCAGATATCTGGTTGGAGGACAGCTTCAAATATGCGAGCTTGGGTAGATTTGACAATGCATCGGCTTGGATGCTGGTTATCTTGTTAGAATCCAGGAACAACCGTTTTAGCTGGGGTAGATTTGAGAATTCTCCCGTCTGAATTCTAGTCAGATTGTTAAAGGAAAGATTTATAATCTCAAGTCGGGGTTGATTTGAGAATATACCAGAGTGGATGTGAGTTAAATGTAGTTGCAAATTTTTAAGCTTGGGTAGGTTTGAGAATGTACCAGCATTACTACTGGGTATCTTGTTGGAGCTCAAGTACAAGCGTTCGAGGTTGGGTAGATTCGAAAACGTACCAGGCTTGATGTTAATTATCTGGTTGATATTAAGTTTCAAAGTTTGCAGCTTTGGTAAATTTGAGAATACACCAGCCTGAATTAAAATCAACTTGTTTAAACTCAAATCCAAAATGCGGAGATGGGGTAGTTTGGAGAACGTATCAACCTGAATATTACTTATGTTGTTAAAGTTTAGCTGCAACTGTTTAAGCCCAGGCAGATATCCGAATGTACCCGATTGGATGTGAGTTAATTGGTTATAGGACAGCTGAAGTAATTCTAGAGTGGGTAGAGCTACGAATGCACCGGCTTGAATACCGGTTATATTGTTAAGGCTCAGGTACAACCGTTGTAGCTCGGGTAGATTTGAGAATGTACCAGCTTGAATACTGGTTATCTTGTTATAGTTCAGGTACAACTGTTGGAGCTTGGGTAGATTTGAGAATGTATTGGACGGAATGCCAGTTATCTTATTATTGCTCAAATCTATCTTATAGGTAGATGTTGGGATCTGTGGAATACTGGTAAGGCCCCTGTGGGGACATTTGCAATATAAAGTACATGTACAGCTAGCTTCTGGTGTGTTGGGCTTCATGCTGACGATGAGGAGGAGGAAAATCAGCTTGTGTCGTAGCTTTCTTCCCATGTTGCCAACCCTACCACCAGAATGGAAGAAGTATTAACAGGACTGAAACTAGGAATGTTTAAAAAAACCTTTTTTTTTTTTGCATATTTTACACGAGTAATTTCAAATTGTAGTTCATGGGAACAAACAATGTTTGAACTCAAGAAACTGTAGAATTGGAAATAGCCCCCTACCCCCCACCCCCAAGTTTGACCGCATCTAATCACAACAGGAATTTCTTGAAAGTCAAAATTGATACTGTCATGGCAAACAAAAGCCTGAAGCTATATTTCCACAAATAGTTAAAGCAATTTGTCATGGAATTAAATATTTTGTTTTAGACCATGCTGCAATTGATGTTTGTAAAGGAATTGTTTTCGCAAATCCTATTGCATGCCATGCTAGGAGACACAGGGCAATATGGGTGCACCCGAAATCGACGCATTTTTTACTTGTTTTTTATGGTCATATTTTACACTGAGTTCTTTCAAATTGTACTTCATGTTAACAAATATGTCTGAATTCAAAAGGAACTGATCTATGGAATATGGAAATAGAAACCCCAAAGTTTGACCGCATCTGATCACAACAAGAATTTCTTGATCTATTGTAAAAGGAAATAAATTATATTGACATATCTCATACCGAGCCATCATGCCTAAATAGCATGATTTGTCATGGAATTGAAATGCCAGAGGAAGACAAACTCTCCCCATTTTGCTTTATACCATGTTACAATTGATGCTTTTAAAGGAAAAAAGAGCTTTTCACCAATCCTACTGCATGCCATGCTAGGAGACACAGGAAAATATGGGCGCACCTGAGATTGGTAGACCGAAAGTAAGAAATTGGACGAACCGTCACGAACGGGAACGAAATGGGACGAAATGGAACGAACTGAAATCGAATCTGCATCTGTACCTATATAGCTTGTATAACCACCCTTTGACGTAACACGCCATCTTCGGCGTAAAATCCCACAAAATGGAATGAAACGAAACGAAATGGAATGTACAGAAGATTCGAAATGGAATAAAAAATTACATTCCACTTCGCTCCATTTCACACTTTCTGTACACCCCTTGAACGTACGTAATATGTGTGTGTGTTTTGTAATTATATAAGAACACTATGGTAATGATATATTTGACCTCTGAATTACCCATAGAACACAGTGTCTCCCAGCATGCAATGGGGTCCGTCAAATGTCTATGATGGCCATTTTATAAATGTATGGTAAGGCTGTACAAGCCCTGATCAGTTACACCTTAAAATTTATTCATACACTGCGTGAAAAACAGTTCTAAATTAGTCTGAGCTTGGCCTATTTGCATACCAATATTGATCAATATGTATTTCACACTCAGTAGATGCTGTCACGTACTTCGCTATTACATCAACAACACTAACATGTAAACATTTTATCTACTTATTTATTTATGTATTCAACCATAAACAAACAAAATCAAATGGTGTGAAAGACAAAACTGGTGAAAAAAACAACTCTCCGAGTAGTCTTACCTACAAAATAATAGTAATAATTAACAATAAGTAATGATGATGATAAAAACGATGGCTGGTTAATTGTCTGTTTGGAACTTTTTGAATATCAATCTTAAGTGATTCTTTTTCTCCCTGATAGATTATACTTTTGTATGTAACGTGTTTTTTTTAGAATCTTACGATTTGCTGACATAAACAGAAAAGAAAAAGATTTGGCATTGCTTTTTGACGCACTTTTGGGTTCTTTCACATTTTTGATAATGTGGACATCAATCTTGAATGAAACTGAAAATAAATTCCATAGCATTGGGATAATGAAATCGATATTTTCAGTACATCTAAAGTTTGAGTGAAAACAAATTATCATCAGAACTTAGGTATCTGGAACTTTATCTAGTTCAGATTTTTGCAAAATACCAAACTTGCGTTTACATACAAAAACCTTCCGAGTGCAATATGTAGAAGCTTTCGATTTAAAAAAACAAACAACCAAGACTATGTGTTATCTAATTCGATTAAGTCAAATAACAATGCCGGTGTTCCAACTTAATTTTGAGCCTGAATCGACAATTTGAGCACAAAGCAATTTATTTTCATCCCATACTATGCGCCCTTGTATTCAGTAGATCAGCTTTATAGAACTGTAGCTATGTATCTTTACCTTATCCAACTTGTGGGGCACATGTAATACTGTAAATTATAGAATTTCAAATTCACCACGAACTACTCCCAATAATGAACATGCGTTCTGTCTTCCAATGTGTTACTAGATTATATGATTGTTTTCAACTTCAAACTCAAATATACTGCACACTCCTGATTTTTGCCATGTCAAGCGCCACAGACCTACATTGACTTACAGTAAGTTACAAGATACGCAATTTAGAAAATGAAGTATGGCTGAGCAAAAGTATACTCACCTTTAAACTTACCTTTTAAGCTAGTCTTAATAGCTTCAGTTCGTGCTTTTTGGGCTGGCAAGTCAGAAAGAAGGTTTTGGTCTTCTAGTGGCACTTGTGTCTGTTAGCTGCGAACGTTGGGTAGATTTTCCGTCAAAATGTGACAAACAAGATTGGATTAGTCATATACGTATAGGGTGGGGTTAATTGTCTGAGCAAAGCTTCATGATTATGGAAATGTATTACCTTCTACAAAAAGGTTATGGTTTCGGGTACGTGTATCTGTAACCATGGGCATCATAGGTAAAAAGTCGTGGATATTTGATATGCTATTGATATTTGATATGCTGTGAAGTGACATACGCTTGGGCCCTCTAGCAGCTTTCTGTTGGAACTGCAGGGGCCTTTTAGTTGCAAACTTTGACACAGAATAATTCAAGAAGGCAGTAACGACCGTTTAACGTTGAAGCAGTCCTATTGGGCTTACATATGGACCCGTCCCTAACTTGGAATCTTCATACCAAATATCTTGTAACAAAAACTCTCAGGAAACTTAGCCTATGTTAGAAGATAGGCTTGTTATATACCTGATGATGTGTGTAAGCTGGTGCTTCAAGCCCTGGTGCTATCAGTCTTGAACTATTGTTCACCTATACTGGCCAGTGTGTCAGAGTCATGTTCAAAAAAGCTACAAGTGATATAAAACAAAGCCTGTAGGCTGGGCCTGAAATGTCCGTTTGACACTTCTGTCGCCAAAATGCACTCTGAACTAGGTTGGTTGCTTGTGAGAAACAGATTGAGTGCGGGCACTCTAAAGTTATTCGTCAATATTGTAAACACGTGTGAGCCACAGGAGATATACAAATCTCTTGTGCCAGTTAATGCATGTCATAGTTTCTCTACTAGGCAGTCATTGCATGACTATAGGTTACCAAATACAAGGAACAACAGCGGGAAGAGAACATTTAATTACAGATCAGTTAAACTGTGGAATCTGCTACCCAGAGATGTCAACATTGTCTCAGATACAAGATTGTTAAAGAAGATGATAGACTATTTCTATGGATCATAATGGTTTTATTGTACATGTATATAACCCTCTGACCTCATGACTTCTTGACTTAATGTACATATATGTATTTGTATCTGTATTGGGTGTATGATATCTGTCCATCTACTTGTATATACTGTGTTTTTTTTAATGAGCCCTGGAAGATTAGCTCAATGAGCTAAAGGGTATCACAATAAACTGAATAAACTCAACTCGATGATTTCTGTACGTAACGTTGTTGAAGACCGGGAAAGGAATATATACCGGGAAGCTTGTACTCGCCCCCAGTACAAGCTTCCCGGCATATATTCCTTTCCCGGCATTTTTACTTTCCCGGCATTTTTCTTTCCCGTCGTATTCCCAGTTTAAAATCATGTATCACACCCCCCCCACACACACACAACTCACGCCAATGCCCCCAGAGAGGCCGGTGAATGAGGCTAGTAATCAACCTGAAAATGCAAATATTCAAATAGGCAGATTCAGACAATCAACAATACCTTCTATCAATATTAAAGTAAGACAGAATTAACGTATTCATTACAATTGTACCTCCCAAAACACTTGACAATTTTTATTTTTCGAGATTCGAATTTTGATGCATACATTTTAAGGTACATACTGTACATGTGGTGGCATCATACAATTCAGAGCCTATCAGTCAGAAGCACAACCGTAAAAATCGATTCACCGGCCGGTCGGATTTTGGGGGCATTCTTTTTATTGATTACTGGATACGTGCTCTTGCAATATAAATTAAAACATCTCCAGCAAAACTGTTTTTTATTGGATTTTTGCCCATTAACGTTGCATATTTAAGCGTTATTTTAAATGTATGGGACAGCATAAGTCCGGTATGAGTCCATAAACAGGGGCAATTATGAAATTTCGACATACATCAAAATATACTTAACATGCAAATCATATTATAGCCATGCACCTGCCCAAATCTCTTAGTTTGGGCATATATGAGAGAACAACCTGTTAAGTTGATTGTCCACCATTGTTTGATCTGGGTGAACGTTGTCTTCCCCCGGCTGACAAACACTCATGTCCCACGTGTCCAACACGACCACGTCTGGATCCTCCCGGAATATTTCTCGTATCGCCTCCGTGATTTCGTAAGCTAGCCAGTCGCTATTTAGCAGGTAGTACTCCAACAGTCCTCCCTTGTGTTGTCGCGTTGTTCCAGTTCTCACGAAAACTCGCGTGCCGGGACTCCTGCGCAGGAGACGGTGTATGGCGCCCCGTATGGCGTACAGACGAGATCGAATCATGTCCAGTGGCTCTTTCGTAAAGTGGGACCACAAACTTAGGACTATCACCATATTTGGGCCTCCTTGGGCGGCGTCTAGCTCATCAACAGTGTAATGGTAGCCATGAAAATTTACCCAAGCTCGTAATTGTACTGGAAGGTGATGGAACCGGAAGCGAACAGAGATGTTCCACTGGAGGTTGTGACTTACTTGAAAAACTGCAACAAAAATGTACCAATTACGGGTTAGTCATCTTCCTTACAGCGTTGTCTCATTCATCAAACGATTGCAAATTGAAGGCATTCTTTGGATCGTCGCATGTATCTAAGCCTCCCGTTTAGGCTTAGGTCCCAAGTTGGAAAAGACGCCTTGTCGTGTAGTTCACGGGGGTGAATTTAATGCAAATGATATGACGTAATCGGTCAGAATCCAAGATGGCCGACCGTATCATGATGAGAAGTATAATCAGCTTATTTTTGATCGGATTTTACTATAATTTGTATTTTCTTACAAAAAAACATTCATGGGAACGTTTTTCAATCCATGATCCATTTCTGTGGGGCTTTGGGGATATATGTTGACAAACATGTATCAATACTTAGACATTTTAGGTTGATGATCCAAGATGGCGGATTGAAAGTGATAGCTGAAACACATATGACGTCATTTCATGACGTCATTTTGACGTCGTTGTGGTGGCCTTTCGCAACAAAAGTCTTAGAAGACTTAACTATTGATAAGAAACCCTTTAGTGTTAACATTTTGTGTGATTTCTTTTGGTATTATGGGAATTCCCAGATTTAGCAAATAAAGTCAATCAAAGATGTCATAATTACGTCATGCTACGTCATAACGATATCAAAATTTCAGAAATAAAAACCTTAATGAGCACATCACTTTCTGTCAATTTGATGATCGTACAGTAAGCCGTTTTGAAATTACGAAAGAGGGGGGGGGGGGCAAATGAGCCCCACCCCCACCCAGGAAAGGGAATGCCAAAAGAGCCCAGTCTGGATAAGGTTAAATGTCAATTTTTTGGCTTTGTCAGAAAAAGAAAGTATCGAGGACACCGTTGTACATGCTGCTTATTCGAAAACATGTTGTTGACCAAAAGAGTCCTAGTAAGTCTTAAAGAAAAGATTGGCAAACCATCAGAATCCATGGTTCTGTCGTCGTTGTGCAGCGGTACAACCTTCTGCAAACGCTCGCACCATTGCCTAATGGTAGAGTCACCTAGGATATAGAAACATGTTTGAAACATATATGAAAATATGTTGCCGTTGAACATTTATAAAATTTGAATACGATATGTTAGGCCATGCTTATTTGATTATATGGATGGCATCAAATATGGGTAGATATCAAAACCTGACGTTCCACTGCAGCACCGTATTAAAAGAGACTAGGGGGCGTTTGTTACCCTTGTCAACACGTACGGACATACTAGTACAGAATATCATCCAAACAAGTCTTCCCGAGGTATCGAATCACGCAGCTATGACAATAGAATCTTCCCTGCAAAAGTTAAGTCAACACAGTGGACGTTAGTAAAGTACTAGGGGTGGGTACCAGTACAGGTTTGGACCTGAACCCGGACCTGATTCAGTATGTGAGAACTTGTGAATGGGCGATACTCAAACCAATGGTCCAGTTTGCCACAAAGAAATCCGTTTTGTCGAGTATTCGACTCCAACTGGCGTTTTTTTAAATCCTACAAGGCTAACTGCCTCTGTACTATTGGCTGTAAAACTTGGTAGAAAATACTATAGACTATACTCTACTCCGCTCTTGTTATTTTCCTCGACTGGTAAGCCCCTAAACGTGTGAATACCTGATCAAATTATGTGTTCATTTTCCAATAGGTCCAATATCCCGTCCATCGAATTTTTTCACGTCCAGTTTTTCTGGACCGGTCCATTAAAAAACACTGGTACTCACCCCTAGACGTTGCACGTACGTGGAATTATCTACAAGTAGCTATAATAGTATTGACACTCTAAAACTGCTGACCACTAGTCCACTACTGGTATATACCTTGCATGTACACGGTCTTGTTAGCCAGGCATTGCCGAATGTCTTCTTTAGTGAAGACTCGGACATTACAGACCGCTGACTTCCACACCTTGCCTGACCAATGTCCCAGCGAAGCTCCGGACTCACGCGCGTTCCCGGTACACGCTGGAAGGTGTTCTGGTGTGGGCAGTTCTGTCTCAAGGACTCGTATGGGCTCCTTGGGGTCTACTTCAAGTTCCGTCTCAAGATATGGCCTGTGTGGCACAAGACGTTAGAATCAATGTAAACTCCCGTGAATATTTACTAGATAACAACATTCTTTGTACACAATGGCGTTTCGTTGACCATCTGTACATCACCTTCCTCAGGGCAAATTTCACTGGTTCACATTGCACTGCAGCATAGGTGTCGCTGCTTACAGATGCTGGACCAGACGTAAATGAATTATGCAAATTAAGAATGGACATACATGATTAATGAGAAGAAACATAATTCCACTGTTTTCCATAATAGCACATCTGATACGTATACCATTTGTGACAGGTGGGGCATACAGGCGCCAAATATGCAAATTATGGATTAATTTACATAGCTACAGTGAATGTGTAAATTTGCGAACTTCATACTTGTGACATGTGTAAGCTGTTTTACCTACTGCTATCGGAAACAGAATATTTATTTTTATAAGCATTACAAAGAGATAATTATCTGATAGATTTATATAGTTATTGGTGGAAATCGTCACAAAATCTAAAACTTACGTTTTGAAAAGTTTCTTTTCCGCTTCAGACACGAATCCCAGTACCCTTGTTATGCCCTTATAGTACCATTGGCACTTTGTGATGGCGGAACACGGTAGTTTCTCCGGTTTCTCACAAATCCAGGTTCCGTTTGCCTCTGGTTTGGAGAAATCGCACTGTCGGTGGGGTGGTAGGCTGGGGTTGTTAGAGCTGAAGCATTGTTGTTTGGAATTGGTCTTCTGGTCCTCGAATCTGCAGTAGAAGACTCTCTTGTTTGGAATTTGTCGCAGTCTCTGTAGAACCTTCACTGCCTCGCTTGGATTGACAAGCTGGATCTTTAACTGATTTAAAACAAGAATTTTTTAAAAAGATTGCGTTTGCGATGCATAGTGTTTGAGTTACAAACTATGTCGAAGAAGGAAAAGTAGAAAGGAAAGACAACTTCAAAACGTCAGGTAAAGAAGTAGTTGACGACAGCAACATATGCGTCGCGAAAGAATCCATATTAAGCTATCTGTTCAGCAAATGCAAATGACATTCTCAAATACGGGGGGTGCAAAAAACGCCATTAAAACAAATTTACTGGATAATACTCAGATGCTACTACTACGCATGCGGGGGGAAATTCCACACATGCCTACAAAATTTTGGGAATTCTTGTCAAACGGACGCACACTATACTATTAGGCTCGCCATTGAGTCGTCGCCAAAAATGCATTACCAGTGGACAGGAAAGGTGTAACAAGCAGAAAAAAGGTTATCAAGACTAGAAGTTCTGCTGCAGTTCACCAGAAAGCCGCTATTGCTAAAGTTACTAACCCCTGATACCAACAAGTACCATCAAGAGCAGACGAACACACACACACACACACGAAAACACAACCTTCTAGGCAAAGGTAAAATAAAAGCAACCACATGCACCAGGACCCTTTCCCATCGTAGAACACCGTGATTTGGACTCACCGAAACGCCCCCTACCCAGTAGAGTGGGAACTGCACGGTGTAGGTACCGTTACAGTGGTCAGTGACGTGACCGGCACTACTGGCCTGTAGAGAACGGTCACTGCTGACCAGTCTGACACGGAAAAAGTCTCCTCCGTACGTCTTCGGCCTTCCTTCTTTATCTCTTGCCACCACCTTGACGGTAAGGACGTCTCCTTTGCGATACAGGCGGTCCCTGTTTAAGACGAAAACCTCCGTGTAGGTTGGGTATGTGGTCTGGTCGAAGTGAAGAGACTGGTCGAGGAGGCAACGTTGAACTGGTGGCTCCATGACGAGGCGACGTTTCGACAACAGTGGATTTAGAACACCCTGATGGTATGTAGTGTATTGGCCCCAGGGCTTAAATCGTAGATAGAAAATCCACCACGCCTGTAGGACATAACGTTACAAGAACGATACAGTACCATTACTTGATATACTTGTATGATCGTGATTCAGTTACTTCTGTATGTTCCCATTCCTCGACCTCACGGCTTTGCCAAATGATGTAGGCCTTTACGACTGACGTATCACAAAGGCTACATATTGATTATGCAAATTAGTAAGTATGTCCTCATTTGCACGAATGATATCAGTGGATCATATTTTCCATCCAAATCACAGAAGTTTTCCAATGAAAGTCTTATCATGACAAAATGGTCATTCTAGCATCGACGTTTTTGCTTTCTCAGTTACACATGTCACATGTTTGAGAGTCCTACCATTGAACGTAACGTTAGAGGGTTTAGACAATTTTCTTCTTGATTATGTTAGGTCAAGGGACTAGGCAGGTAGGTAGGTATGTAAATTGCATGTATTCTGCTCAAGGAAAAAAGAACTTGATTGTATCAAATTTAACATATACAAAATATCTACATACCATAGGTCATGATGATACTAGTATGTCATGCTCTTTGTGAAGTAAAAACACCGTCTACGAGACTGCATGGAATAAAAAGTTAAGACGCAGCCATAGCAACGTGAAAATAAACATACCGTCATGGACATCATGATCAGCACACCGGTTGCAGATACAGTCCTCCTCCAGGTTAATGCTCGCATTGCATAACAACGGATATGTCGATACTGTAATCTAGATAGAATAGAAGATGTACACCTACTTAGGCCTACGTCACATTTCCAAACCGGGGCCCGACCGGACAGCTTTCGGGAACGAAGAAGACACCACACTACACAATACGTTAAGAGAATAGTCTTGGACATTACAATTGTATATTTTTACGTATAAATTTCAATTTTTCTTTTCTTAAAACATCCCGGCCGGGCCCCGTTTTGGATATGTGACGTTAGCCTTAGCCTTAGGCCTACTTCACATTTCCAAACCGGGGCCCGGCCGGGCAGCTTTCGGGAACGAAAAGTCTGATATAGAAGACACCAAACTACACAAGACGTAAAAGGATAGTAATAATGTAATAGTAATAGGCATCACATGTATTTGTGTATATTTTTACGTAATTTTTTTTCCTTTTCACAAACAGTAAGAAATTTGTCCCGTTGTGGGGGGGGGGGGGGGCTCGGTGTTCCCCACAGGTAGGTCACGGCGTCTATTTGTTACCGGGTCCCGTGTTGATTATAAGTCCGACTTAAATTCTACTCGGTGCCCGGCCGGCCCCAAAAATACCACAAGAGCCTCAATAGTGTCCCACGGGCCACGTAGGGATCACGTCCGAAATTTACAGCACCACAAAACAGCCCAGTGCCCCTATTCTCCATTAGGACGTATACCTAAGCCTTACACAGCATTGATAGTTATCAGCACATGCTTTCTACCTTCACTTCTTGTTTCTACAGCGCCCCTGGAGGATATACGGTAACACCCAATCTGCAAGCTTTCTATAATAGAGAAGTTTATTTGTAAGTTTGTGCCCGAGGGCAAATTACAAGTACATGGTATAAATATAGGAGATATACAAGCGACAATGAACAGTTATGAATAATATTCTACTCTAATACTTGTGTTGGCTATAATAATATGATATATAATGATTAAGAACTTTCTTTGTCTAGTAGCTTCTCCAACCCTTTTAACGGTGGCAGAATACTTCCTTCATTCCTAGATCTAGAATCTGTACTGTTAACATTCTCTCACCTTTGAGACAATATGGACGACAACGTTGAAGGTCATATCTTAACGTATAGTAGCGATGACCTGTCACGGAGTCACTTCTGTCTATAATAATGCACTTTTCGAAAAGTTGCACTACAACTTTAATGTCAAAGGTCACAGGTGACGTAGGCAGCACAAGTGAGGTCGCGCAAACCTTGAAACCCGTCCAACTTGTTCTGTTAACGCCCAGAGGCACTATTCAGGGGTGCCTAAGCATTTGCACGCATCTTATGCAATTCGTAACTAATCTTATGTGATGCGCACGAATAACTATGCAAAAACGCTCGTATCTTATGAAAACCGCACGAATCACTATGCGAAAACGCTCGAATCTTATGAAAACCGCACGAATCACGTGCAATGCAAAAACGTACGGACTTTATGTGATACGCATGAATAACTATGTGACGCGTATATGAACCTATTTCGTAGTGTCAAGAAGAGCGATTGAAACAAATTCAGGCCCCACATAGAATGATACCCTAAGATTTTTTTCCGCAAAACTCATATGATAGCATTAAAATATTCAAAGGCAACGTGGAGTAAACAACGTGAAAATGTTAATATTAAAATATCGAGACCAGACAATCAACAAAATCTCAAAACAAAACGTATGCATTTCACACGCACATTTACTATTGTATCTCGCAAAACACTTAATTACTTGCATTTTTGAATTAATGCACAAGATAATTTTCAGGTACATGCTGTTCAATTTCTGCACTACATGTTGGTGGTAAACAAATAGATCAACTTCCCTGATATCCACGATGCATGGCACATTTCATAGTTGTTGATTATTTTATATTGTATCATACTATAATGTTTATTGTTATGAATTCTGTGTATGTTCGTCTGCATATGTATGGGTCTGCTGCTACCAGCCCAAAGCTGCCTAGGCAGACCCGTGATATGAGTTGTTTCATTGTCAATAAAGAAAGAAAAGAAAGAAAGAACATGAGATACAAGTAAAACTTACATTATCACAATCATAACGTTACATACCATGTAGTGAATATGAAGTTGCTGTCATTTACCACAATCGACGTACACATTTTATGCAATTGAGGCACTTATTTGCATAATCGACACACATTTACGTAAGTCTTCATCAACATTAACTACAGGTCAGAGATCATCAACGCTCATTTTTCCCTTCTTGGCTTATCAACTAAAAGGTTTGCAACTAAAAGGTTTGCAAGTTTGCAACTAAAAGGCACCTGCAGTTCCTAGAAAAATCTGCCAGAGGGCCTAAACTTATGTCACATTACAACATAGCAAATATCATGTAGTTTCATTCGCGACTTTTCAAGTTATGATGTCCATGTCAACAGATACACGTACCTGAAATCATAACCTTCTTGGCTAAGGTAATCAATTCAATAATCATGAAGGTATGTTCAGACAATCAAAGCCACCCTATTCGTATATGACTAATGCAATCTTGTTTATCACATTTTCACGGAAATGCTACCCAGAGTTCGCAGTTTACAGACTCAAGTGCCACTAGAAGACCGACGCGTCGACGAAACTCCTTTCTGACTCGCTAGTAAAGAAAGAACGAACTGAAGATACAGCGACTAGGTTGATAGGTAAGTTTAGATAACCTCAAGGTAAGTATCGTTTTGTTCAACAATGCTTCATTTTCTAGATCGCATATCTTGTAAATTACTGAAAGTTCATTTAGATCTGCGGCGCTTTACATGGCAATAATCAAGAGTGTGCAGTATCTTTGACTTCGAAGGTAAAACAGTTATATAATGTAGTAACACATTGCAAGACAGAACGCATGTTCACTGTTGTGAGAAGTTCGTGGTGAATTTGAAAACAGCGTGAAAATTCTATAATTTACAGTATTATGTACCCTGCACGTTGGTTGAGCTGTTGTCATACATTGTACCATGTACAATTGTCGTGCAATATTTTGTGTCCTTCTATATAGCTTGTGTTGCGCTCAAATCAGCGATTCAGGTTCAAAATTATATTGTATCACCAACATTGGAGGTTGTCTGAATGGAAGCAGATAACACATAGTCTAATATTTTTTCTGTAAAAACCGAAAAGTTCTACATATTACGCTCGGTTGTTTTTTTTTTTGGCATGTCACCGGAAGTTGGGTATTACCGGTATATCGCGCAAAACCAATAAACTGTTGTTGTTGATATCATGATTATTATTATCATTCTTTACCACTATTATCAGTAGTTATTGTTCTTGTTTAGAATTGTTTTCAGTATTGTCATAAATTTTTTTTCCATCATTTTGTAGGAGACAACTTGAACGGGTGAAGTTTCACCTGTTTTGTCTTTCCCATAGTTTGTTTATGGGTGAATACATATCTGAATAAATAGATAAGATGTTTAGAGGTTAGTGTTGTTGATGTAAAAGCAACGCAGAGCCTAGTGAGTGAAAAATACATATTGATCAATATTGATATGCAAATAGGCCAAACTCAGACTAATTTAGAACTGTTTGTCACGCAGTGTATGAAAACATTTTAAGGTAGAACTGATCAGAGCTTGTACAGCCTTATCATACATTTATGGAATGGTCATCATAGACATTTGACGGATCCTATCGCATGCTGGGAGACGCGGGGTTCTATGGGTAATGCAGGGGCAAATAAATCACTGCTATAGTAATAGTGGCCTTATGTCATTAGAAAATTCTATGCCATTACAAAACACACACACATACATTCAAGGGGTGTACAGAAAGCTGAAGTGTGAAAATGAACGACATGGAATGTACATTTCGTTCCATTTCGCATCTTCTGTAAATTCCATTTATTTCCGTTTAATTCCATTTTGGCTCATTTAATTTCATTTAGTTCCATTTCGTATCATTTAATTTCGGGTGCACTCATATTGCCCTGTGTCTCATATCATGGCAAGCAATAGGATTTGTGCAAAGATTTTTTTCCTTTGAAAATATCAATTGTAGCAAGGTATAAAACAAAATTGGGAGAAAGTGCATCTTCCTCTGGCATTTTTTGTTTCCATTTTAATTCCATGACAAATTGCTTTAAACATTTGTGGTAAGCTGGGAAATAAACCTCTGTGCTATTTTGCCATGATGGTTCGGTATGAGGTATGTCAGTATCGTTTTTTTTCCTTTCACAATAAATTAAGAAATTCCTGTTGTGATTAGATGCGGTCAAACTTGGGGGTGGGGGTGCTATTTCCAATTCTATAGATCAGTTTCTTGAGTTCAAACATTATTTGTTCACATGAACTACAATACCTTATGTAAAATATGCAAAATTTAAAAAATTGCCTAGTTTCAGTCCTGTTAATACTTGTTCCATTCTGGTGGTAGGGTTGGCAACATGGGACGAAAGCTACAACACATACTGATTTTCCTCATCATCATCATCAAGAAGGAGCACAACACGCCAGAAGCTAGCTGTACATGCTGCAGATGTTCCCGCAAGGGGCTCACCAGTATTCCACAGATCCCAACATCTACCAATCAGATATTTTTGAGCAGTAATCAGATAACGGGCATTCCGTCCAATACATTCTCAAATCTACCCAAGCTCGAAAAATTGTATCTGAACATTAACAAGATAGCCAGTATTCAAGCTGGTACATTCTCAAATCTACCCGAGCTACAACGGTTGTACCTGAACTATAACAAGATAACCAGTATTCAAGCCGATGCATTCTTAGCTCTGCCCGCTCTCGAATCCCTCCATCTATCCAACAACCAATTAACTCACATCCAATCGAGTACATTCGGACATCTGCCTGGGCTCAAACAGTTGCAGCTAAACTCCAACAGCATACGTAATATTCAGGCCGATACGTTCTCCCATCTATATCTACCCAATCTCAGCATTTTGGATGTGAGATCCAACAAGTTAGTTGTAATTCAGGCTGGTGTATTCTCAAATTTACCTCAGCTGCAAATTTTGCATCTGAGCAATAACCAGATACCTAATATCCAGTCTGGGACGTTTTCGAATCTACCCAACCTCCAAGAGTTGCACATGAGCTCCAACAAGATAACCAGTATTTATGCTGGTACATTCTCAAAGCTACCCGGCCTCTACTGTTTGCAACTGGCGCGCAACCAGTTAACTCACATCCAGTCAGGTACATTCTCAAATCAATCCCGGCTTGATTTTATAAATCTTTCCTTTAACAAGGTTACAAGAATTCAGACGGGTGAATTCTCAAATCTACCGCAGCTCCAACGGTTGTTCCTGCATTCCAACAATATAACCAGCATCACGGCCGATGCACTCTCAAATCTACCCAAGCTCGCATATTTAGAGTTGTCCTCCAACCAGATATCTTCCCTTCCTGAGTTACATTATGAAATTTTGGGATCCGTTCCTGATTTGCATATTGCCGACAACCCCTGGCGATGTGACTGTAGAATGCTGCTCATTATGCAAAAACAGATCGACTCATTTATGACACGAATAACATGTGCTGAACCTACCAAACTCTTAGGGCAAAACTCAAAGATGTTGATCCCAAAGATCTGATCTGTAAATACCGGACCAAATCAACGCCTGCAGCTGATGATTTTATCAAAGCCCCAATCAGCTCATCTACAAAATCTTCACTCGGTACTACAGAAAGTAGTACTAGCCCAACACCCAATGTTCCGGGCTCAACTATGGCCTTTGTCATACTCCCAGTCAGCTCATCTGTAGTGTCAACATATTCATTTGGCAATACTGAAAGCA
This sequence comes from Branchiostoma floridae x Branchiostoma belcheri, assembly GCA_019207045.1. Taxonomy (NCBI): domain Eukaryota; kingdom Metazoa; phylum Chordata; class Leptocardii; order Amphioxiformes; family Branchiostomatidae; genus Branchiostoma; species Branchiostoma floridae x Branchiostoma belcheri. The sequence continues at coordinate 15,014,231 of CM033041.1, read as the reverse complement.
ATTCTAGTCCAACAGCAAATCACCCAGGTACTTCTTTGACCCTTACCACACTACCAGTCAACTGTAACAATGGCACTGTCACTCCTCGCTATCATTGGTACTTCAAACGCAATGTTGACTCGCTATTTGCCGGACTGTCAGATGATGTGATGACAAATCTAACAGTTATGGCACCAAATTCAGATGTAATTACTACCAAAGGTACTTCAGATGGATCCGGTACTAGTCTGAACTTAGCTGTTATCATTTCATCTGTAATTGGTTCAATCATGGTAACTCTCATTGTTGTCATCTTTCTCGTGATTTGGTGCAAGAAGAAAGGCAGAAATCCTCCTTCGATCAAACGTTCTAAATTTGTGTCGAACGCCTTTTACCAACCCCCAGTTACTATTTTGACCAGTGGTCATGATCAGACAGGGAAGGGTCAGTCTCAGACCACCACTGAGTCCAATCCAAAGACCACGGCTACTGTAGTAACTAGTGGTCAAGATCACCAGTATGAAAACATGAGCCAACATAATCAGACAGGACAGAGCCAATCTCAGGCTATCACTGGCTCCAACACTAACATCACATTTGCTGTAGTGACCAGTGGTCATGATCAGACAGGGCAGGGTCAGTCTCAGGCTATCACTGAATCCAGCTTAAACACCACAGCTGCTGTAGTGACCAGTGGTCAGGGTCAGACAGGGCAGGGTCAGTCTCAAGCTATCACTGAATCCAGCTTAAACACCACAGCTGCTGTAGTGACCAGTGGTCATGATCAGACAGGGCAGGGTCAGTCTCAGGCTATCACTGAATCCAGCTTAAACACCACAGCTGCTGTGGTGACCAGTGGTCATGATCAGACAGGGCAGGGTCAGTCTCAGACCATCACTGAATCCAACACACACGCCACCAGTGCTCATGATCAGAAAAGGGCCAGTCTTAAGCTATCATTGATGCTAGAAGTCCCACTTATAGCACAGGACGGACTGCCTCAAAGCCAGTTAAGCACAAACACCGAAGCTGCAGCAGTGACCAGTATTCATGATCAGACAGGGCAGGGCCAGTGTCAGGCTATCATTGAAGCTGAAAATCCATCTTATGGCTCAGGGCAGACTAGCTCAATGCAAAATTCTCTGTACAAAGCAATGGGGCAGTCTCAGACCATTACTGAATCCTCCACCACAGCTGCTGTAGTGACCAGCGATCATGATCAGACAGGACATGGTCAGTCTCAAGCTATCATTGAAGCTGGAAATCTATCTCATGGCTCAGGACCGACTTTCTCAATGCAAAGTTCTCTGTACAAAGCAATGGGGCAGTCTCAGACCATTACTGAATCCAACACAAACACCACAGCTGCTCTAGTGACCAGTGGTCAAAGTCAGTCAGGGCAGGGCCAGTCTCAAGCCATCACTGAATCTAACACAAACACCATAGTTGCAGCAGCTGTAGTGACCAGTGGCCATGATCAGTCCGGAAATGGTCAGTCTCACGTTATGGTTGAAGCTGGAAATCTATCTTAAGGCACAGGGCAGACTGTCTCAAGGCAAAGTTCTCTGTACAAAACCATGAGACAGTCTCATACCATCACTTAATCCAATGGCACAAACACAACAGTTGCTGTAGTGACCAGCGGTCATGATCATACAGGGTATACCTAGAGGTAGTCTTAGGCCCTCACTCAATCCAACACAAACACTACACATACAGCTTCTGTAATTGCCAGTCAATATCAGTCTTTCAGAATATTTACAAGTTTTTATTTCAATTTCTAAGTACTACATATTATCATCTTTTGGATTATATTCATCTATTTGTTATATTTACTATTATATATATATATATATATATATATGTATAGTATTTACTTTTTCAGTTTGTTCAGGCGCAACGTAACAATTTGACTGGAAAAGGAATAACATAGTTTGCAAATTGACCAGTGGCCATTAATTTTATTGAGTGGTAAATTGTCATATTTGTCTTTAAGTATTTGCTTATCTAAGTTTCACAGAAAGAATATATACCAAGTTTTTATGTTCATTTTAGGAATTAAATGTCAACATATTTTATATGAGATTCATATATTTGTTGTAAAATGAAATAGTATACATTATTTCAGTTTGTTTGGGTGCAGCCGATTGGTGCGACGTAACAGTTTGACTGGCAAAGGTACAACACTACGTTGAACAGTGTGCTACTATAAGCTCTAACAGACAAAAGACAAAACAGATGTCTATGATACCTTATATCAGAATCACTTTGTGGCGACATCTTGACATTGTCTTAAGCTAAGGGCACAACCCGGGGGGCGAGTCCGCAGCCCGACGGCACACAAAGTTTTGCCCGGTGCACGTAAAGTTCTACGGCGTGTCTGCGTGCTCCCAAATCCGTCGGATTCCCTACGAGTTCGTAAGCAGGCGGCACTTACCACTTACGGATCCCAAAAGATTGCCCACGTTTTGGCACGTAGACAGCACGTATTTGCACGTACGGCGCCGTTTGTGCCCTTAGCTTTAGCAGTGGACGTAGTCCACTGGCTAGTGATCCAGCCTTTGAACCAAAAGGTGGAACACCGAATTCGTCGCTCACCCGACATGCACACTACCGGAAAGGTTGCAGTTCTTTGGACAGGACGTTAACCTGTGGTCAACTGTTTGTTGTGCTTGTGGAAAAGAGCTAGGGGAACTTCTCCCGTGCAATGTAAATACTGTATATGGTGTTACTACGTTTTTCTGAGATCTAAACTGGTTCAATTTCCTTATCTAGTTGTTGTTGTTTTTTTACTTTTTATTTGAAGTACAAAAGGATTTACAGTCGACATACTAATTCATACTTTTTTTTCAATAGAAGGTTTTGAGGAAACAATTCCCAATGATAAAATGTATACTGTTCTATGTATTCTAGTTTTACATTGCAGTTGATGATAGTATTTGTTTGAATTTAAGCTACTGTTGTACAGATGCTCGTTGTATCTTTGAATGAAATGTTTTCAATGGTGATTTTACTGAACGTGGATACATGTCAAAGTATGATTCTTTTAGTATGAAGTTTGGCAATCATTTTGTCAATTTCGCTAAGGTTTGTACATAGTACAGATGTACTGAAAAAACACTTTGATATAGGGTTTTGGTTTCGAATTTGTATTTGCTACAACAAGAAGGTGAAATGCCAAGAAGATAAGCATAGATCAGGTCTTGAAATATTTTGTTACCTGCAAAGTTGCAAGCTAACTAAATTTAACTGTGCTTTGGCAAAGGCCTGGATAATCTTTTTTTAAATCAACCAAGCCGCTTTTCTTTCTTAACTTAAGCCGGTCTTCTCGGCCTGAAAAAAAACTGTACAATGTATAACAGTCGTAAACAAGTATGAAAAGATGTACAAAACAGTATTGCTGTGCCTGTAAATTGTATTGTTATAACATATATAACAAAATGTAACAAGAATTGCGAAATATACACAAGAATATCCTCACAAGCTACTGATGACCTAGGCTTTTACTGCACTCTTGCTGCTGCTTGACTAACTTGTATTCATACCGAGCTTTTCTTTGGCTGCAAAATTGTAAATTTTTAATATTCATAATGTTGTGAACTGAACTGTGAGTCATACCTCAATTCAGCTCCATTATAACTGTTATGGTATTGAATAAACCAGTCATTCATTGATATCATATTTGTCCTTCAGTCGTCAGTTTTTCTTGCGATTTCCAATTATCTAGGTCCGTATTTTTCGAGCACTGTGAGTAGTGCAAGTAATCAGATGCTAATTAGGCAAATCAGAAGCTATTTGCACAATTTAATGTGAACATTTCGTAGCATTCAATGATAGGAATCTCAAACATAACACACATAATTGAAGTAGACATTTAATACGTAGAAGTATGACTTAGAAGACAAAAAAATACACAAACGTAAGAAAATTCGTTCTTTATCTCTAAAATTCGTTGAGTAATCTTTCGAAACCTGCAGTGCCGCACCTGTGCCCCAAGTGCAGTGAGATACCAACTTACCATCAACGACTATGCGCCGGCTGCAGTTCACATGATCTCCGCTGAGCGTCCCATAAAAGAGGGCGACGAAAAGGAAAGACCCGGTACTTTTTCAAGTCCATCTTTACATATTATGTTCATTGTATCACGAAATAAATCATAATCTATTTGTGCAACCTTCTCGTACACATTTCTATGAATTTTTGAGCGTCAAAGCTTCTCAATTTGACGTTGGAATCCTTAACCATGTAAAAATCCCCATAGGCGATTTTCCTATCCTTGACTCAAATGAGGTCAATGACCTAACCCGGAAGTAAAGTCTTGACTTTTTGCTGTGGTAAATCATAAACAGTTGGGAACTTTGGACGGGACTTTGAACGGGACTTACGGAGTTACAGACTGCAGGTATACTTTGATTTTATGTTCTTGAACATGTACAAGACCTTCCTATACTTGCTTAAGTCCAAAAAACACGTCAGAATTTAACGTTAATGCTAGTAGAGTAAAACTTCTTTTTTTTTCGGTCAAGAGTCGTTTGGGGAGGGGGGTGTAATTTGCTCACATGGTTCTTATATATATATTAAAGCTTTTTTCTTCAAAACATTTATCAACTCTGAGTCACGTTTAACGCTTTTATTCTCCGGGAAATATTCTTATTTCTCTCTTTAAGGCCATGTTTATTTGATTACATGGATGACATCATCTGGGAACCCCAAAACTGATGCGAGCGTGCGAATAAAAAAAAGTTTGGCCAAAAAAGTTCCTTTCAGTATGAAATCTATTATATGTATTTAGTGGTCAAGAGGGTTGAACAAATGACTGAGCACAGAGAGTATGGTTTATTAGCAAGTAATGCATCATCTCTGGGTAGTTTTAAGAACGCTTGCAGATAGATGTGCAAAGGATACAATGTAGGTGTGACGGGTCGTTGAGTGTAATATAACCAGCTGCCGCATACCTGCGAAGCTGGTGTGTTACGCCAAAGGGCGGGTATACCGGCTATATAGAAACAGATACAGATGAAGGCCTTGTACATTGTATGATTATTAGGGGTTCGCTTAAAAGGCTGGGCTGTCTACCAGGCCAGGCTACCTGGCCTGTCTACCTGGCCTGGCTATCACGTCAGGCTACTCAGATCCCCCCATTCATAGCCCCATCATGTGGCACTCAGCCCAAATAGCTGATTGACAGGCATAGTAATTGCTGATCTTCAACCCTGTTAGTGCCCTGGGGTTGGCCTGTCCACTGGCTGGACCCTTTGGGAATGTGTCTGGGAGGCCTTCCTTGCAGCTGTCAGGAACACATTCAAGTACTGTACCAGTACTGTGTTCGGTAAATGCTTTAGGGTGTTAGACCTAGAAAACAGAGGTCCTGGGTTCAAATCCTTTGACATGTCACAAAATCTGTGCTGTTAACAGTACTTTCCCCACTCCAACTTGTACAAGGGGGTTGGAGAGATTATTGGCAGTGGAAGGAGAGGATTGGGCTCTGTCCTGGACACAAAAATTGTACAGTGGATAACAATCCACAGCCTCAAAAATGCTATATGACTACAAGGAGGTACATGTAATTATACCCCCCTTGGTCAGTACAAGTTTAGCTTTACAGTGAGCAAGTGATTTATGCTCTCCCTTCTTGTTGCACAAGCTGAGATAGTTTCTGTTCTAGAAGATAGATATTCAATAAAGAAACAAATTTCTGTTGTTGGCAAGCCCATTCTTACACACACACAGACACACACACACACACACACACACTACACACACACACACTTACACAAACACAGTGCTGGTACTTGTGTTCCTGACATGCTGCAAGCAAGGCCTCCCAGACACATTCCCGAAGGGCCCGGCCAGTGGTGGACAGGGCAACCTTGGGTCACTGGCACTAGCAGGGTTGGAGATCAGCAATTACTATGCCTGTCAATCAGCTATTTCGGCTGAGTGCCATATGATGGGGCTATGAATGGGGGGATCTGAGTAGCCTGACGTGATAGCCAGGCCAGGTAGACAGGCCAGGTAGCCTGGCCTGGTAGACAGCCCAGCCTTTTAAGCGAACCCGATTATTAGTACTAAACTCTAAATATTATGAATTGGTTATATTAAGGGTCTTCTTTATAAACAGAACCAACATGGATCCATCAACAGAAGGCAGCTCTGAAGCATTCTTCAACAGAAAAGTTCTTCGCCGTCCACACAACGACAAAGATGCCTTCGAAAACCAGTCCCAAAACTTCTCCGTCGTTTCCTACAACATCCTAGCCGACTGTCACGTCACGCCTCAAACGTACCCGTACTGTCCCGAAGAATACCTCCCGATGTCCGCTCGCCAGCAACAGCTAGAAGCGGAATTACGCTACCTTAACGGCGACATCGTCTGTCTACAAGAAGTCGGAACAACCTACTACAACGAGAGCCTCTTACCCATGATGCAAGAACAAGGCTACGACGGATACAGGTTCAAAGAGAAAGTTCTTGGGACTCCGGAAGGAGTCGTGATGTTCTTTCGGACATCTAGGTTTAGTGTCGTGGACTTTGCTTCCTTCGATTTCAACTCCAAGTTCAAAGAACTAATCAAGATTCATGTGGCGGAATCGGAGAGAGATTATGTTTACAAGTACTTGGAGAAGACAAGCGTGATGATGATGTGTAAGCTTCGCTGTAAGGAGACGGGTCGTGAGGTCAGTGTGGGGACCTTACATGTGATCTGGTGGATGGGACTGATACCAAGCGCCCCCCAGCATGTGGAGGTGGATGTGCAGTCTTTGCAGGTAATCTCAGGTTATACAGTATTAATGCACATTGTAATCATCACAATACCTCCATGGAAAATGGAGATGTTGTTTTTTAGTGTTTGTGTTTCCATATTGGCCAGCATACTAGGTACATGTAGGTACGCATCCTTCCATCTTTGCATAATAACCTGCATGAAAAATTGAGGTATAGTTTTTGGCGTGTCTGTTTGTGTGTCTGTGTGTCCAGATATTTGTGGTCAGCATAACTTGAGAGCCTCTTGATGGAATCATAAGACGATAATATTTGGTATGTGGGTAGGTGCTGGAAAGACGAACGTCAAGGTCGATTATGACCCCTGGTGTGTGACCTTGGTACTGCAGCAGAACTTTGATTTTTTTTTGGTAAATTCTTTTGTCCTGAACATGCTATGGTCTTGATCTGTTGCTGGTAGATAGCTTTTGAACAAGTTGACTATGCTTAGGCACCCTAGCAGCTTGCTCTGGAACTGCAGGGGAGCTTTTGTTACAGTAATTCTTTCCTCAGATCTCTGTGGCCATGAATGAGTTGGTGAAGTTTGCGGGAGGCGTGGACCAACCGCACATCCTGTGCGGAGACTTCAACTCGAGTCCGTTCAGTCCCGCGTACGGGATCCTCACCAGGGGATACCTCGGCGGGGGAGGGTACGAGATGTTCCGCGCTCTCCGTCCACTCAAGGTGTCCGACAATCAGGTGGGTTAGGAGATTTACTGGTATGATGTTTTTTTCTTCAGAATCTACACTTATAGATTCCAACGTGCTTTCTGCTGGCTGAAACAAGGTGTTCCAATTTAAATTATGATACACTCTGACTCTCTCTCCCTCTTTCTCTATCTCCCTCTTTCTCTATCTCCCTCTCTCTCTCTGACTGTCTGAGAATATTAACTGAAGATGATTTGAATTACAAATTCCGATAAAAGAATTATAATAATTCATCATAATATTCTCAGGTTGATCTCTTTATATATTCTGTTAGGTCGCTGTGTCATTATCATTTTGATGTAGATATAGAATTGTACCAGACTGAGTATGAGATTTGAAAACATGGCACGGTACAATGTACATCATTCAACAGCGCCCTCTAATGATTTGTGCATGAAGCTCATGTATAATGTGGGCCATTGTGAATGAAAATTATGTTTTCCTACTGTTCCAGAATAAGTGTCTGATAGAGCTGTTGCCAACCAGTCTTTACTCCCATCCATCTAAGTCCCTGAAGAGTGCCTATGCTGAAGTCAAGGTATTTCTATTGCTATGATTCATAGAATTGCAAAGTACATGGTCCAGTACTGACTGTAACAAATATGTATATATATGTGTTGAACTTCCTACTTAGAAGATTTAACAATTATTTATGTCATAATTGGTAGCAATATGTGCACAGTACTGGAAGTCGGAGCCCAACCCTCTCCAGTCTTCCACCAATTTCTACCTCCCCAATAGAAAACGAAAGTCAGGTACCCATTTGTACACCTGAGTGAGGAAAGTTGTGATAAGTGCCTTTTCCATGGTGTTCGGGCACAACATCAGTGGTATGTCAGGGGATTTGAACCCAGGACCTTTGTATGATTTGTGGGCTATTCAACACCCAAACTGCTATGCCAACAAGACAATCACATTAGCCCATATCTAAGAATGTTTTCTTCTTTTATAGGGAAAAGAACCAGACTTCACAGACTACGATGGTGCGTTTGTGGAGTGCCTGGACTACATCTGGTACAGCTCGGACAGCGTACGCGTGACAGAGGTGTTAGACACGGTACCGGAGTCCGCCATAGCGCCACTTACCGGCTGTCCCAACAGGGTCTTCCCGTCCGACCATCTGTCACTCGAAGCTGTGTTCCAGCTCAAAGTGTAGCATTAGGGTCATCAACAGAGGCAGGAAGTTTTGTAGTTATTGTTGATAAATTATCTTGGGAACATTTTGAAATCTTGAGCTTCTGGCAAGTTAGACTAAAATCTCTATTAATGAAACAATCACGAGGGCTTCAGCTTAAAAATTCCCAGAATATTTTCCGGGGGTTTGGGGGAGGGGGGCAACCTGTCCCACCTGTGCCGCTGCTCAATGTTTTATTGATGTGCATCAAATTGTTATAAAAGAACAGAGATGAATCTTAATTGCTACTGTATAGTGTTGGTACTAACATATTACTATACTTGAGAATTTGTAATCACCTAATTCAACCAATGCAGGGCTCGAAATACTTTTTTGCAGTTAACATTGAAAATTAACCTGCACCAGACAAATTTTACCTGCACCACTTTGAATTTAGGAAGTATGGATCATACTGAATTTGTTCAGAAACTATTGCCATTACTTCTTTCTATACTTCATAGTTGGTAACGGTACAGTGCAGCCAGTTAAATCCCTATCATGAAACATGACATGTAAACCCAGTACATGGACCAGTGCAGGTTAGGTGCAGGTAGACACCAGAAATACCTGCACAGATCCAATATTACCTGCACTAACCTGCATATGCAGGTGGTATTTCGAGCCCTGCAATGCAATTAGCCTGGTGCTAGTGCTTCGCATTCAAGACGTTGCAGGTTCAAACCAAGGAATTTGACTAGTTTGAGCTCCTTATGATCAGATTCTGGGAGTAACTGGTAGACCCCGGTTCAATCCTGGGTAAGGATATCTTGATTGGGACAGGTTTTTTGGATGGGATGTAAAATGGTGCCTTAAACATGTTATGTAAAGGTTATATAAGGGCAACTGCAGTAGAAATATACCATGTAACTGAAACGGCAATGAAACTTACTGTGTCATACTGTGTGCCACTAGGCAAAAACATAAACTGAGTCCATATGAAACACAAATGCCAAGAATAGGCAGAACATAATACTGCACATAAGTGTCATTGCTGAGATAATATATGCCAATCATTTTGTTATGAGGCTCATGATTCAGAGTATCAGGAAATATTGAATATTGTTGTGAAACTTGCGATCCTCTATTCAAGTTGCTTACAATTGTTAGGACGAGTAGTTGAACATTGTTGCCATGATCTCTTCATCCCTTACATTCCAGTTCCATAATTTCTTTGTTTGTTTTGCATTACTGGCAAACCTTTAAACAAAACACAGTCCAATTTTGGACAGTAAGCTCAAGCTGTGTAAGATGTGACAGTAAGATTTGACTAAAACGTCTCAAAGGTTCAGATTTGGATTTTAAAATAACATGCTCACAAATCAGGTGATTGATCGAAACACAAATAGGACACCAACATCATGGTTGATGTCCAAACACAGCCTGATGTCACGTGAAAATACCAGACACACCAGGGCAGTGAAAGTTTTTATCAACTACGATGGACCAACATCTTTTTTTACACAGTGAACAATTTTAAGGGCAGTTTGCTAGACAGACATTTGTTTAGATAGTATGGGAGATATGCGATGTTAGCTGTGCAAAAGTGTAAATTAAAGAAAACTATGTCCTATGATCTACCAACCTGATGAAATTATTTTCATATGCAATAAAGTATTCATAATCGAAGCAGTTACTGTAGTTTATTTTGATACAAGCATCGAATAAATCGATGTAAACAAATGTTGACAGTAATCTTTGGTTTCCTTATAAGGAGTGACAAGATTGTTATGGTGGTTTTACATATTTCCCAACATGCAATGCGGTATCGATTTAAATATGCAATTGGCCACCATCTATGTAGCATAAAATTAGAATTCGTGGAAAGTCCCTTTAAGAGCTGGATATGATGCTACCATCTCTTTAGTAATTACAGCAATAAAAGTATACAAAAATGATAAGGTTCTGTAGCTGTATGATTTCTACAATATGTCTTGTCTACAAGATCTCTGACTTTTAAAGACTCTTCACTACCTTTTTATCCTGTGGTGCCTCGCGACTGCATCTTACTTTAATCTCATCATTTCGAGCTAGCCAATCAGATTTGCCTCCTGTTATACTTATACATTTGATTGGCATGACGTCACAGAAGCTTTTGAGATCCACCAAACGTGGATCGTTACAACGTCGGGAACTTCAACGGAAAAGACCGACGTTTCCCGAACGCACTTCTCCAACAATGTGGTTCACGACGTTAAGCACGCATGCGCAAAATCAAAAGTAAAAGCCCCCATCGGTTGATTTGCATAACCATCGGTCGAATTGCATAAATGTCGTTCAATTTGCATAACCATCGGCAGATTTGCATAACCATTGGTCATTTGCATAATGATTTGTTTATGTGTCAGGGGCCTTCACCCTTGACCTTGCGCATGTACACTTAGTATCATGAACTTCCTTATTCTCTCTTTAAGAAACTGTCTCTCTCTTATAATCTCTGTGTCTCAGTGTCTTTCATGTTCTTGCTTTTTCAGATCTTCAGTCTTCTCTCTCTCTTTCTTCCCAGTCTTCTCCGTCTCGTGTGTGTGTTGGTTGTTCTTCGGTGTGATGTGTCGTGGCCTCCGACGGCGTCATCAGTGGAGACTCACTTGCGACCCTGGTACGGTGAAGTTGCGAACGTTCAGCGGTGCGTGCCTGAAACGATACACGAAGAAGACATTCTTGTGTAACATAGCAAAAAGTCCAGATCCAGAATACGGGATGAACAAAGGCAAACTTAAGACTACATTACGTCGACTTCATCACGTGACCTTATATTGCCTACATCAAGTGACGTCATTGGTAAAAAGTGTCAGGAAGCCCATACGACCCCCCCCCCCACACACACACACATACACACACACACACAAACGGCCATTTGTATGCCAGCCATTCCTGTCCATTATGACCCTGAAGCTAGGCCTACTCAACCAGAATCACGTTTTACGGACCTGTGACGTCATTGGTTAAATGAGTCAAGAAGTCTTTTTAACCCCCCGCCCATAACCCTGTGACACTCCTTAAATAATGTAGATGATGGACAGTACCATCCATATCCTCCATTATGACCTGACCCTGAGGATAGGCCCAACAGCAGAATCTTGGTTTTACGAAGATGTGACGTCATTGGTCAAAAGACTCAGGAAGTCTATATCACCCCCCGCCCATGACCCTGTGACAATGTAGATAAAGGACAGTACCATCCCTATCATCCATTATATGACCTTGACCCTGAAGCTAGGTCCAGCCCACCAGAATCATGTTACAGTATCCCGTTATATGATACAGATATATCCCCTATAGTCACCCATCCCTTACCCTGTAGGCATAACAGTTGACCTTACATTCTCTGTCCCAAATTCTGTTTTACGCCGATGAGTAGTTATCACCAAATGACACTTTGCATTGAACGTTCTTCTTAAGCCACATATAAAGATTTATATGAGAAGGATTCGCCAAGGGAGGCTGACCATTGTGCATTGGAAGGTAACAATAGACCAATCCATTTAGTCCCGACCATCTCCATCAAAAAAGTAGAAATGCACAATGACACACAAAGATGCAAATATTTCACAGAATGTCTCTCATTGGAGGAACCGCTAATTGCCAACCTGTCATTGGTTGAACCGATAATTTAGATGGACAGCCAGAATGGACGTCTATTGCCAGCGCTCTTCTGAGGGGTGAGTTTGACCCTTCTTGCGTACTGACTACTAGCCAATAATTCACTCTATTTTTGCTGAATTTTACTATTCATAACCCCACGGAAAGGCCTGGTGGAGGCTATCATGTACTCAATGTCATGGCCCATTGCTAACAAATAGCAAGTTGTGGATCGGATATCGTTTGTAATGCTTTGAAGATAGGACTTACTCAGTAGGGTGGAATCAAAATAGGAAATTGCGCGACCTTTTTTTGGGTGGGGTGGGGTACAATTTACTACCACACCAGCTGAAATACTCGCACACTCATGCGTATGTGTTTCTGCCGGGCACGTATAGCTAGCATGACCAAATCAAGATTCTTATTCTAGCAGCCATTCTGACAGTCGGTTGTCAGTCTCGACTGTCAATCACAATTAACAGTTCAACCAATGAGGTAATGACAATTAGCGGTTCAACGAATGGGGGAGTACAGTGGTTGAATGTGCGTCAAATTTTTGCACCTTGAATTTATGTTTCATTTTGCATTTCTATGTTATGATGGAGAAAGGCTAGTCACAAGCTATCCGTTACGGAAAAACCACGATGTAATAGTACACTTCCGGAAAATTGAACTGAAAGATTGAAGTTCCACTGCAGTGCTATCGAAAGCCGCTAGGAGGTCCATTCTTGGAGTTAACCTGTATCTGTATCTGTATCTATATCTATATAGCCGGTTTAACCGCCCTTCGTCGTAACACACCAGCTTCGCAGGCATGCAGCGCGGCAGCAGCTGGTTATCTTACACCGAACGACCCGTCACAACTAACTTTTGCACATCTATCTGCAATCGTCCTTTAAAACTATCCAGAGATGATGCCCCTATTGTGCTTGGTGATAGCAAATTCCACTATACGATAGTTCTGGGATAATACGAATTTTTGAACACATCAATCTAATCCTAGGTTGGTAACTCTTGTACTTGAAGTCTTACCAGCATCTACCTATCTACTGAATATCCTGAACATCCATCCACAGCTTCTCAAGTAATGCTCTTAATTAAAATCAAACACACATGTATCCACACCACCATAGCAAAACCGAGGAAACATACCCTTCTGGCGAAGGTAACTAAGCCACTTAAGTTAATACATACAACACTAAAATACAAAATGTTAAAGCCCAAATTGGTGTTTAGCACGGAAAAGATTAGAGAACATAAAAACTTGTATAGCAGCAAGTTAAAGCTATATAGGTAAATGATCCTCATCAAATGTCATCAAAACAACCCCATAAACCGGAGGGGCTATTTCTGTCCTGAACAGGTTCATACCCCCCTCCCCACTCTCTCTGTTTCTCTCTCACTGTGTCTGTCTATCTGTCTGTCTGTCTGTCTGTCTGTCTCTCTCTCTCTCTCTCTCACACACACACACACACAGAGAGAGAGAGAGAGAGAGAGAGTCTGTCCCCCTCTGTCTCTGTACGTCTCTGTCTCTCTCTCTCTCTGTCTCTCTCTCTGCGTCTCTTTGTCTCTCTCTGTCTCTCTCTCTGTCTCTCTGCCTCTGTCTGTCTCTGCATATCTCTTTGTCTCTGTCTCTCTCTCTCTGTCTCTCTGTCTGTCTCTGTCTGTCTCTGCATATCTCTTTGTCTCTGTCTCTCTGTATCTGTGTCTCTCTCTCTCTGCCCCCCCCCCCCCCCCTCTGAAGTTTTCACTGATTTTCTTCTTGGAAAGAACAAGAACAAACTATGCCAGGAAATTAGAATTTTAATGATATTTACTTCCCAAGATATGTGGCTTCGACCAACCTCCTTGCTTCAACGAAAATGCTTCCCAGGAATCTTTCCTATTTGGTCTGCCTAAATGTTACATATTTTCGGTTCATATGCTACATCATGGTAACGCTGTACCAATACCATAGCGAAGTGTCAAACTATATGTTGTAAGCGGCCCTGTAGTATGTACTCGTAAAGTCCTATCAATATAAAAGGTATGTAAACACTACAATGTTAAGATTTTCATCTTTACTAGGGTTAAGAGGGACACACAGGTCCGTAAAGTCAAGAATTTTACGTTTCCAGAGTTTACATCGTGATAAAAGTTTACAAGTAAATATTTCAAGGCTTAAAAGCATAACGTTATATTGCTACAGGCATCCAAACTGAGACCCACATGCATTTAAAAAATCGGGTATATATGTCCCTGTAGCTCAACTGGTAGCGGGTTACCTGTTGAGCTCCAGGTTCCATTTAGTAGATAACTTGGAGACATTGGTTCGAATCCTGTGAAGCTAGGGCATACTGCTTGGAGCTGTATTCGTATTTCGGAAGGGACGTAAATGGGGGTGCCTCGAGCACGTAAATTTTTTTAGGCTAACGTCACATTTCTGTTTGTTGAAACGAAAAAAATACGTAAGAATATACACAAATAATGCCCACGACTATTCTCTTTACGTCTTGTATAGTTTGTTGTCTTTTATATCATACTTTTCGTTCCCGAAAGCTGCCCGGCCGGGCCCCGGTTTGCTTGGGAAATGTGACATAGGCCTAAGGCCCCCTTTCCACTAGACGGCGATCGCGCTGCGCTCTCACTGCGACCTAAATAGGATATGCGCAACCTTTGATTTTATACGGAGTAGATCATACAAAATGAAAAGTGTGACAGAGAAGACTACAGCACACGCAAAGTATAAAAAGATCTGTTTCCTTTGTATACGATTCGTTGAGCGATCTGCGAAATTGTAGGTCGCAGAGAAAGCGCGGCGAGAGCGCCGTCTTAGTAGAAAGGGGGTATAACTCAGATGGCTACCTCACATTGTAGTACAACATTGAGAATATCATTTTTGCTACTTACCTACGCCTGACGCCCTCCAGTCTATTCTGGTGCAACCTTACGGCATAGTTACTCGGGGTATAGCTGCCGGCTTGCTGCAAACGTGGTTGCTTCACATCACCATGATAAACCGGGGGAAAACACACGTACACATCGTGGCAGAAATACTTCCTTCTTCCCCTTGCGCCTGCAAAAACGCAGTCGTGGTTAAGTCCCTTTATTGCAGTTTCTGCCGACATCTTTTCTTTCTTGAAGTTCTTGTAATAGTGTTTCAATTCGTTGGAGGGGTAGGCGTTAGTGGCTTCGGCACCGGGAAAGATTTCGGATGGACGCGAAGTTATTCTTAGAGTATCATGCCTATCTATTAACGGGGTATATGGGCGCGGATTGGATGTGCTTTTTTGTGTACCTAGGCAGTTTCTGCATTCCGTACGCGCTCTACAAAATCTCTTACCAGCGGGGTTTCCGAACCATGTTAAGTACCAAACCGTTCCATAATTTCATAATCTGAACATAAAATCCCAATAAACGTTGGATTTTGGCGACAAAATTGCTATTTTATTGGTGTATCGAAAAACAGGCGGGAAAACTTACATGCTAAATACTATACCATAGCTGTCAACAAGTGTAAATGATATACGCAGCAGATTGATTTAATTAGCAAATAGACCAATGCTGGGACGTTTATTTGGAATGGTAATACCCAAAATTGACCCCCAGTATCAAATAGACGTTAGAATATGGTCAAAGCAAACGTCCTAGTTTTCGCCAATGGTTCCAAGTTTCACTAACTCGTGGTGCTATACGGATCCAGACATACCGTCATGGTAAAATCCTGTGTAAGTGATACCTTGGCTATTTTAGGGGACGATATCAAATATCATATCAGGCTGCTGGGTTGCCATAATCCATATATCACATACGGCACTTTCGCTCATCCTTTTTAGCCTCTATCAGGCTTATTCGGCTGGTGAAAAAATGGCAAAAATTGGCCAAAAAGGTTGTATAATTTGTTGGAGAAATTATTAGCCGACTAAGATCGCTGAAACTCAAAATATGTAACTATTTAGCCGATTGCTATGGCAAGGTCTTTTGTCTATTTGATCAGTTTTTGCCAATTTTTCAACAAAGCAAATAGCCCACTCCAGTTCTGTGTTTTAAGTCAAATGCTTAGCCTTATTTTAAATCTAGTAAGCTGACGCGTACTTGGCTTAGTAGCCGGAGTCAACAATTATGCGCCGTGGCATTTTATAAATTTCACTTTCTTCTAAGGCCATATTGATTTGATAACATCCTCTGGGAACCCAAAAATTGATGCGAGCGTGCGAATAAAAAAAAACGTTGCATTAATAATGAAATCTACATGCCTGAGCATACATACGGTATACCGATATTCTTCATTTTTGTTATATCACATCTTCTTCTTTGACGTTAGAAGTTGGCGTTGACATTCTATGACATTAGCATAGTACGTTTCCTATCACTAGTACTTGTTAACGTTTATCATAACATAGGGCAGCAACCAAGGTAGTGGTCTAACCTCTGCTTGCAGAGTAGATAATAAGATCTAAGCACCAACGACAAACAGCTAGCTGTTTTGATGACTAGACCACACTATATTCAAGATGGGGGTATCGTTCAATAATTTTGCGTCACCTGAAATTACCTCCGAAGGTGCAAAATACAAACACACCCACCAATAACATCTTGAGATATCGCTGCCAACATATAGATACGAACAACAGCAATATTCCCATCGGAAATAACTCTTCTATCCGGAGGTAATAAATACATTATAAGTACTGATGTCAAACTAAATAGAGACTGCGTCATTTCTGTAGAAGTGGGGAATAGATCAATTTGTCAACCTAATTCATTGATACATCTAGCACAACACTGCGAAGTATTTGTCTACTCTCTAAATGGTAGATCCTTTTCATGTCTACTTTTGGAGCTTTAGACCATAACTAAACAGACAAGTCCTTAAATGATGTACCATTCAATTCCAAATATGTTTCATTTGCAGCATCAACAACATATTGTAGTTCTCAATAGATGGTGATATCTGAAATCCAGATGTTGTTCTGTTACTCCGTAAAGGAGGGTCAGCTTCTGAAGGAGTATTGTAGTTGGGGTTGTTCTGCTGCTCGCAGCTTTATCTTACGACCCCTTTGCTGCATTCGTATGTAGTTTGTTAATATATATTGTCGTATGTGGTACAACGAAAATGCACGTTGTTTTTCTTATAATTACACCGTAGCTGTTTGTATATCGTTAAGTAACGTAATATTGTTTCTTGATCTTAGCCCGATTCCTTGAAGGAATCCGTGCTTATATATTCATATATAAAACATTTAAGACCTGTTTTGGTGTTTGGTCGTATCGCATTGTCTTGCTTCCAAGAACAAAGGTGTGTACAGAGTCATATACATAATTTTATTTCTGCATGCAGTATGATAATGTCGTTCATCGTTACGAGTACACATGCGCACGCAGCAGAACGAATTGTGGGTAATATGTCAAAGGTAAAGGCCCCTAAGACATAAACAAAACACATCTTGACACTGTTATGCAAATAAAGCCAATTGTCAAGACGGGAACTGTTTACGAGTCAGGGGCCTTCACCTTTGACATATTACCCACAATTCCTGTCGCCTGCGGCGCATGCGTACTCGGGACAGTTAACGACCTTATTTGAAAGTCGCCGAAAGTCGTTTTTGTGTCAGTGAAGAATGTTGTTATGATACGAAGGTCACAATGTCTGGTTACAGAGCACGAAGTGTAACGTTAGACTCCCTTTTACTATAAACAGTTTGGATTTGGTCAGACAAAGACGAATTGGAGACTCTTCCAGTGACGTATGTTCGGCACGTCTGTTATTTTTTGTTTGGCAGGTTGACGAAGGAAGCTTTAAATCACTCGCGCTCAAAATATACCGTACATGTAACCCTGTCGGGGAATGTTGCCGAACACAACACATCGTGGCACCCCGTGTTATAAAATATGTTAGGGTCACATTTTCAAAATGGCGACCCCCCGAGTTGTTTGCGGCCTTGCAACGAAAGGTATGGTATACAAGGCAACGAAACACAGAAAAGGAGAAAGAACAATTAGTCAAGCTTGATCTGTGTGTATTTCTTGATGTAACATTTTAAAAATCGTTTCAAAAAACAGCCTGGCGGGGCCCAGATTTTGAAATGTGATTCAATGTCGCTTGGTTGTATCAAGGACTTGGTTGTATGGTACTCTGCCGATTGCAACATCTACACGTTCATACTCTCCAAACAGATGTGAGGATGTGGCAGTCTCAGTGCGTACCTCTATGAAAATTCGAGGCACTGTTTTTGTGTGTCTGCATGTGTCTGTGTCTGTCTATCTGTGTTTCGACATTTATGTGGTCAGCAATAACATTTGGATAAGTTGTTTGGATGAGTCTTATAATATATGGGTTGATGTTAGCAAGACGAAGGTCAAGGTCGATTTTGACCCCCTTTCTTTGGCGATGTACCGAAAGTGAGAAAAGGAACAAAAAGGAACGAAAAGGAACGAAAAAGAACTACAACATAACGCCCGGTTTCTGTATGTGCTAGCGTTTTCATATGATCCTGGAAGTGCTAGTGTTTTTATTACTCAAAGGTCTCAAATTATCATGACGTCATAGATGTCAATCATCTCGCTATTTTTTGGTGTACAAAATTGTAAAGTATTCTTGGATGTGTAAAGGAGTCGGAAAATCGATCAAAAACGACCTCTTGAAAAAGTGCACTCCTGAGTACTCAAAATACAAAAGCACAAGTGCTTTGTTAATTTAAGAACGTCACATGGGTCCAAAGTCTGTCCGAACGGTCATGGACATTACCAGACAGCTGTTGCCAGGGGAAAATGGCGTAGGACCCCTGGCGGTTTGCTCCGAAGATGCATCAATCCATCGCTATCATTATATGATAGGTGTCTTCAATAATGAAAATTCTCTCACTTCACTTGATCACTTTATTTATTTTACTCTGATGATTTTTAATTCTTTGGACTTTGGGCAAAGTCTTTGAAAGAATAACAAGATTCTTTATCCACAATCATGCATTATACTAAACCGACATTTTCGTGACCGTCTGTCACCTTCTCCAGGGCGGTTCGACTGGTTCATATATTGCATTGCAGCATAGGTGTCGCTGCTTACAGATGCGGGCCCAAACGTAATGTATTTGCATATATACATACATTAGCTGCAGTGCAATGTGGACCAGTGAGAATTGCCCTGAGGAAAGTGACAGACGGTCACCGAAACGTCAGTTGAACAAAACACTTAGTTGTGTATAAAGAATTTGTTTATTCAGTGACTTACCAACCTAATGCAACTATGCACAGAGGACGATGACCCTAGAAGAATCATGATCATGATGTCAACGACCGTTCGGACAGAATTTTGACCCATGTGACGTTCTTGACTACGCACTTGTCCTGTCGTACCTTTGTCTTTCAAGTATTCTCGAAAGAAATGGAGTGTGTTTTTTCACGAGCTTGTTACGATCGATTTTTTTACTCTTTTACACATTCAAGAACACTTTACATATTTGTACACAGAAGAAAAGCGATATGATTGACAGCTATGACGTCACGATATGTCAGCATGAGACCATTAAGTCACGTAAGCGCGTATCATGTTGTTATGGAGGGGGAACACAGTACATGTGGCTATTTGTCCCTTTTTTAAGTAAAAATAATCATTATGTTGGATCGGAAGGATCAAAAAGTGAATTCACGATATTCAACGTATTATGCCGTACCAACATGTTGAAAACCAGAATTTCTTTACAAATGGGCTGCTTTTATTTAAACACTCTAATAAACAAGACTGGAAATAAAAATGTATCATTGCCATGACGACGATTGAGGGTACAACAATACAGCTGAAATCAGAAATAGACTGGAACTTCCCTGTCGCACTATCCCTGGCACAATATACTAGGCCACCTGTAACATAAACCTACAGCCAGCAGAAATGTACTATCCCCGGTACAGCACAATGGTCTGCCAGTGACCTAAACCTACAGCTGAGCACTACAAAAGTATTTCCTGTCTGTCTGTGGCGTATGACTTGAACAAGCTCTGGAAAAGAAAATGTATCCTTCATAACATAACATAACATAACAACCAAGACAACGTGATCCATTGTGCAGAGTTTCCCTGTCTTACCACTAGTTTCAAAGGACAAATTCCCCCAGGGAAAAGTGTGACCTACATTCCACCATTGCATACCAGAGATACATCTGGAACAGATTTAGGGGGGGGGGGGGGGGGAACTTGCTTACCCAACATACTGTGGATTACTAGCATGCTTGGAAAATGCCTGTGCAATTCCTAGAATTTTTGCAGACTGAATGCAATATATACCACTTAACGACTCCCCTGAGGCGTCGTCAAAAAAGGTAAAAGTAGTCCCATAGCCTTTTCAAGACCATAGGGACAGTGGGTTGTTATCTACTGTGTCTAGGGTACGGTATTGGAAAAAAGAGACCATTCCACTCCTTCCATTGCCTTTTACCTCCCCAGCCGAAGTCATTACCCATACTTTGACTTGACTTGACTGACTTCTACCCAAAGTATGTTTACACCTGGGTGGAGTGAGGAAAGTTGTGTAAAGTGCCTTTCCCAATGGCACAACGTCTAGTAAAAAAAACTGGAATCTTAGCTTGATCGATCTCCTGTCCGCTATGCTAGCCACTCGTGCATTGAACGCCTACCTTCAATCCTCAAATATGTGATACATGAAACTCAACACAGTCATGACAACATTTTCTTCTTCTTCTTGGCAATCCAGTTTATTGTTTATTGAAGTTTTCAAACAGCTGAATAGCCCCATTCAACTCTGGCGAATTGTTAAACGTTTATATTCAGTGGTACCCAGTCTAAAGAATACACAAAGAGTACGAAGAATTGCAGTATACACGAAGAAAATGAAAATTAGAATAAGTAACAAAATGGCGTTGCAACAAATCACAAAGATGACATAAACAAAACGTGCTTTCACCTAAAAAGTTTCATGTGCAAGGTTATTTAGGTACAGTACAGGTACAATGATATTCCCGACCGGTATTTTTTACCGTACCTTACATACTGTACTGTACTGTACTGTACTGTACTGTAAAGGTACACATTCCTACCTTATGTACATCCTTAGTATGTTTGTTTCAGCATCATGTGGTTCTGATTCAGTTGTTGTCCATTGTTTGTTTTGCTGACAGTTTCCGTTGTTTTGTTCTGTATACAACTTGGTAGAACCGTACCATTCTGAATAGGTTTTAGCCTATTATCCTTCGGGATATCCGACGAATTTGGTCCCTCTTGGATAAGTGCTTGCCCCTCGGAGTACGAACGGAAACGCGTCGGTCTTTTAGGTGGAAATTCGGGCATAGAACTTCTCTGGCTTTGGTTGAGATGTCTAGAAACCTTCGACCGCGTCCTGTTAGGGATATGTTGTTCGAAGTAAGAGGTTGTACTGGAGGAAGTTTTACCGTTTTTGTTGATATTTGGGAGGTAGGGAAGCGACTCAAAACTCCCAGAGTACGCACTGTCTTCTTGTATTGAACGATGGTGGGTTTTTGACAAAGAATTTGCGTGGTGCGAGAGGTTGTTTTCTTCGGGAGGAGTCCACTCGTCTTGTATATCCGAATCATGATCAACTGATGTTGGTATGGGCATCTTTTTACGAGAGATTCTACCAAAAGGACGGCACTTTCTCCTCCGTTGTTGTGGAGATATGTCGGGTAGTGTGATTTTGGAATCACTGCTTGGAGGAATAGACCTGTTGGAGTATTGTCTGTTGTTTATAGATGGGAGTCGAAAACCTGGTGTCTCTCTTTGCCATTCTGTGGTGTCAAGTACAACGCAACCTTTTTTGTCGTAGTCTTGGACTTTGTCACGGCGTAGCATTCCTTTCAAGCGAGCGCATTGTTGCTGCAAGGAAACTTCTCTTTGTACGGCATCGTCTCGTACCTTCATGGCTTCGATCATTTGAATCTTCAACGTTTCTATCGACTCGAGAAGGGTTGTACTTCTTGATCTTTCCTTTTCCAAGGCCTTGGTTAAGTCGTCCTTGTATCTTGCCATTTCTATCCGTCGTCTGTCTGCGACAAGTTTTTGTTTCTTTGCCTCTCGTAGCGCGACTGTCATCTGGTCCATTTTGGCCTGTTCTAGCTTCAGCTCTTGTTGGATGCGGTGTTTTTCTCGCATTGCTGTTGTTTTGATGCGGTGGGCTCTGTCTCTTGCTTGTGTCAGCCATTCTATTTGACCCTGTAGCTTGTCATGCACCGAAACAACATCTTTCGCTTGCTCTCTCGTTTCTTCGGTTTCTGCGGTTATGGCTTGTATTTTCTCTTCGAGATACTCTGCTCTTTCTCGGTAGTGGTGTTCTCTCACTGCTAGCTGTTCAAGTTCCGTTTGCAGCTGTCTTTTAGCAGTAAGCAAATTTTCTATGACAGACGATTGCTTCTTTACCTCTTCTTGTAGCTTCTTTGCGTGGTCTAGGAATTCTTGATGTTGTTTCCGTTGCTCGTAGTGTTTTGCTTCATGTATGGAGTTTGCGTCCTTGTTGATGCCTTGTGGGTTGAGACAGTTGTCGTGTTTCGGGGACCGTTGTACGGCGTCGTTGTGTGCTCTTTCAACCATGTTGTCGCTCCGCATTTTCCTCGCTACACCTTCTCCGGGGCTCCCGGTCAGAAAGCTCCCGTCACCGCCACCCTTTGACAGTATGCTCCGGTCGCCCGAACCCCTCGACGGTGCGCTGTTATCGGCCTCATTCGGTTGACGTCGGGTATTTTCGTCTTCACTCGGCATTTCTCGCAAGTCTGGCTTGATCCGTTCTGTGTCCGCTACATCGTCGTCCATTCTGCCATCCATGTTGGCAACTTTGTAAAGAGATTTTGCTTGATCTGAAATGTTATTTGGCGGTAAAAATCGCTCACCGTACTTCAAAACATATTTATCGATGTCATGAAAGGCGATACAACGCTGAAATAAAAGTGGCGAACGCTTGAGAAAAAGTTGGTACTTGGGCTACCACGAATTGAAGTATTCTAGGTTTTTGAGTGGCTCTTGATTTCAATCAAGTGGACTGTTGAGTTTGCCTCACAACGTTATGTGGAGATATTTTGCAACATTCCCACGTTATTCGCTGATTTTGAAACATCGAAGGTACTCTTATTATATCAGACTCTTGCAGGGCAACAGATATCTTTGGTTTTCAGTAACAGATTATGTTTTTACAGCGAGTGGTTGCTAGCCCCTCTTCTTTAAACGTGCTCGATGCACCTCCTCGAACATGGAAACCCCATTTTACATCCCTTCCGAAATACGGGTGCAGCCCCAACCGATATGCCATACCAAGGACATGGCCCCACCCAATATAACATTTCCACGTATTTCGTTGATTTTGAAACGCTCAGCATATCTTTGAGTTTGTTTTTAATTTTTCCCCCTTTTTTTCGCAATCTAACTTGAACATTCCTTTATTCATAATCAACGCTCAGTTTTGCGTATCCACATGATAGTAATGTTAGATATGCTCCGTGTCCATGTGACTCATTCGTGTTATTTTCAAAGATCTAAAAGTCTCTCAAAAGTAGACCTTAATCTTGACCTAAACAGGACCCGGACTTTGCAACGTACTTAAAAAATCTACGACCGTTACAAACAAACAGTAGTAGTACTCGAGATGAGTGTAACATTTGGCCACTTGATGAAACAATGTGTGTCCCAAAATGTAAAACAAAATGGCCGCCATTTTAGAGACCTTCACATTTCTCACAGACTCCCGTGATGCTCTGCGTTCAACAGCACTTGAACGTGTAGTCATCGGCCATCTTTTATTGACATTCAAGCAGATAGAGAGAGGCAAATTGTAACTTTTTTTCAAGGTCGCATTACACAGTATTTATGGGCGATGGTAGTTCGGGTATAAAGTAGTGCGCCACAGTACTTGAAAAGGCCGTAGTTATTTTTCTGTATACACCAGCGAGGTGGAAACTTTGTTCAAATATAGGGGATGATATCAGTTCTGAGACTGTGGATTACGATGTTTGTTCGGTCGGTATAAATTTGCGCCTCGGCTGCAGTACCATGACCTCCGTTGGGGTCAAATAAAAGTGGCTTTTCAAAGAGAACCAGCCGGCAAATTTCAGCTCATTTTTAGCTATTTTGTAGGCTATACCCTGCACTTCAACATATTAGATTCTTGCTAATTGCTTGTGCACCCTGCTATGAATTTTGAGGCGTCGAACCTCCTAACTTTGGGGTCCTTAACGATGTAAATCCCCATGGGTGAAATACTGTGTCATACCCCCTCAAGCTCCTGGGTCCTAGCCGTGGGCCTTTCTGTCTGCTTCTACCTCGGTGGTCCATGGATACCATATAATCATAGTAGCATATCATGTCTAAGACAACTTAGAAGGTGCAAAAAAAGTAAGTTCTGCTGCAGTACCAAGGTCTCACACCAGGGGGGCCAAAATTGACCTTGACCTGCGTAATCCAACACCTACCCACATACCAAATATATTTACAATCCATCCAGAGGTTCTTGAGTTATACTGACCACAAATATCCGGAAACACACACACACACACAAGCACAACAATACCTCCATTTTACATAGAGGTAATAAAGAAATAATGGATCTAGTAGAATAATGGAAAACAAAACAATACTTCTAGTAACACAATAACACGAGGCAAATGAAAGGAAAATAGTTTATTTCATATCTCTGCAGGAACAGCATAATTCTACAGTTAGAATTTTTTGCATATTATTTACATACCACTGAATACATCTTTACACACACACAATTCCACACACATATTTCAAAAGTGCACGAACATAGTAACTAGATGTTTTGAATAGCACGTATTCTAAATTAAAAGCACCATCTTTATACGACGAGAATTAATTCACAAGATATCCTTACAGTCGTTTTGAATTGAAATAGCGTTTCTTATTTCACTGTTAGCCGCAACGATTCAAATATATATATCGCCATGTTAATCATAGGAGTAGTAACGATTATTGCAAAGCTTGGCATAGTGGGCAAAAAAGGCAAAACAAGACGATTGCTATGGATGTAAATTTTCCATGACATACTTTGCAGTATGTACAATAATGGCGCGGTCACAAAGGTCGTGCGATCGTCGTACGATCGCTAACTTCATGCATTTTGGAGGACAATCATGTAGTCCCTTGCAAAGTTCACCTGTCTTGGTACACAAAATTCTGTTTTGGATCCATGCCGGTAGTTGGTTCTGTCACGGCCTGCTTAAAAATCCTATGGCATCAAAATCGTAAGGCGATCGCACGACCTATGTGACCGCGCCCTTACAATCAAGGACACTGTAATTAGTAAACATTGTACTAACGATTGTTCATTTCCTGGCCTTGTTTTGAAGCGTTATGTTGTTGACTTTTGGAAGAATAACTCCGTCTTGGACACAGTCCTTCTCCACAGGAACCTTCCTCGTGTTGTTCAGCACATAGTATTCCTCTCTTGGTCCCAACATGTTGGTTTTACTCAGCGTGTAGTTTCCGTAGATTTTCGGCAACTTCACATTTGTTTTCTTCGCAACGCAAGAGAGGGAGGACTCCGATCTACTTTGCTTATCTGTTGAGCTATGATCTTCTGGATACATAGATAGCACTCGGTCTTGGTAAAGGCTTGTTAGTTTAAGTATCCTCTTTCTCTTTCTTTCTAGTTCTGTGAGTTCGCAACGCATTTCTCTGCATTGTTTGATGGCTTCGTTTCTGTCTTGTATGGCCTTGTATTTGTCTCTTCTGGCCTCCCATGTTTCCCGTGCTAAGAGATCCTTGCTTGCTTGGAGACAGCTAGTTTCTGATTTTACAGCTTTCCTTTCTTTAGCTAGCTTGTTTTTCTCATACACAACCCCAAGACGTTCTTTTTCTGCAAGGTCTCTCTCACCTTTGAGTTCTTGCATCATTTCTGACGTCCAGTCCAATCGTTGTTTCAGAGAGTCAAGTTCTGAGACGATTCGTTCCGTCTGCCTCACAGCATTCTCCATGGCTTCGACTGATAGATCTTTTACGGATTTTAGGTGGTCGAGATCTCGCCGGAAGCGGATGTGAGCTTTTTGTTGGCTTTCAAGATGGGCTTTTGCGGTTGCCTTCTCTTTGACAGCTTTGTCCACGGATTTTCTGTTGTCTGTTAACTCCAATGATTTTCGTGCGGCGTTTTTTTCTGCTTCTTTAGTTTTCCGCTCGGCCATCTCCTTCTTTGCTTTGCAGCATTCTAGTTCAGATTCCATGGTGGTTATGTGGCAGCGTAAGTTTCTGACGAGAAAGAGGGTAGTCGGTGGCGCCTTCAAGCCGAGTCCCTCAACGTCGAACGGCTCCGAACCGTCTCCGACACGCCGTCGTGAGTCTTCGTTCCGCTTAGGAGGTTTCCGTTTGATCTTCGTGGATCCTTTCAGCGCCATTTGTTCTGGAGAGAAGAATATTATCCCGACAACCTGGTTCGGATAATCCCTACATAGTAGTTGTTGCAGAATGTTGCCAGGAACACAAACCCACTCACTGCCTTCGACGTGACCGTAGACTGTAGTGTAAATAACTGTCTATTTGCGAGCGTTTTCTCTCTCTGTAAACAAATTTTTCAAAACGTCAAACTCAAGTTCTGCATCCGTAACATAAGTGTGGCACAAAACTAGAAAAAAATATTTGGTCGATGTGATAAAAGAAACACCTGCAACCACTCGGTCATGCTTTAACTACCCTATAAGGATCATTTGCTGGCACTTGGCATTTTGGTACACAATGCACACTTGTAAACAAAGCTCTTATTATGTGAATACTTTCATCAGGTTACAACAAAAATGGATAATACAGTGCTTTGTAGCACAACTAAAGGATTTTCTGCCAAAGTTACGATAATCCTTCTGTTACATTGTAAACAAGCATCGCTTAAGCTATCTTTATGCCAAAAATCATGACGATCCGTTAAACCTTCTAAAGGTATTTTCTTGTCGTGTCTCAAACAAAATCGGCACCTGCAGTTGCCAAAAAGTCGCTAGGAGGCCAAAATCTACACTTACTTCAGCACTTACTTCAAGAGTCATCTATCGCTCAAAAATCACAACCACAGCATGTCCAGAACACAAGATATCAAAACAGGAAGTTCTGCTGCAATACCAAGGTCACACACCAGGAGCCCCAAACCGACCTTGATCTTCGTCTTCCCAATACAGTCAAACCTGTCTATAGCGGCCACTCAAGGGAACGGACAAATTTGGCCACTAAAGACAGGTGGCCTCTGTATAGAGGTGGTAACTTGTAGATAAAATACCCAAGGGACCGACAAAAAGTGGCCACTATGGACAGGTGGCCCCTAATACAGGTTTGACTGTAGTACTCGTATGCGGGTAGGTACAGTCAAACCTGTATTAGGGGCCACCTCTACAGAGGGGCCACCTGTCCATAGTGGCCACTTTTTGTCGGTCCCTTGGGTATTTTATCTACAAGTTACCACCTCTATACAGAGGCCACCTGTCTATAGTGGCCAAATTTGTCCGGTCCCTTGAGTGGCCGCTATAGACAGGTTTGACTGTGTCTTCATTACAATCCATCCAGAGGATCTTAAGATATGCTGACTACAATCATATTGAAACACACAAACACACACACACACACACACACGCACACATACATACACACACACGTACACACACGTGAACCTCCTTACTACATATATATTGATCCAGACATTTGCATTATTGTTGACGGCAGATATTGCTAGATCAAATTCCATTTTAGTAAACATATTAACCAAAACAAACAGCCAGGATCATACATGTGCCTCCATCTTTATATAGATAATTCCTTTTGATATATTCTTCTCGAGCTATATACAATATAAAGTGAACTCCAGGTACATTTTGTTTTCATCTTATTTATTATATTGATATATACATTTTTATTCAAGTTGAAATCTGATTGTAATTAAGCACAATATTTCATAACGCACATTTTCAGTAAACAATATGAAAACATGAATACACATATCTTGTTATCAAACAATCGGAACAAGATTAGAAACTGTACATCGAAAAAAATACTTTTCTGTCCTTATGTTGCTATGAGTGTTGTCTCCTTTCTTACCGTACAGTTTGCATAAGCATTTTAATTAATCCATTTGCGCATGCGTAGGTCAAAGTTGAAGACCCCTAACTTTTAGAAACTCTTGTCTCGACCATGTTCACATACATGTACATTTGGCCTCCGTTGATCGATTTGCATCATGATAATATCCAAAATTTGTGTCTCAGGAGATTTACCTTTGACTGCGAATGCGCATTATCGTCGGTGACAGTGCTTATTGTTCTCATGCACAAAAAAACAGCCTACAATTCGGGGAATTTCATTCGTGAAGGGTTGACTATTGACGAGTTTATTCCTGATTGGCGATATGATTGATCACTTTTAATCGTTGGTAGTTTCACGGACTCTGGTTGGTCGACATTATTTCTCGCGCAGTCGCAGTCCCAGTGACAGAGGTGCGCGGACACCTGTCTGTCAACCATGTTGCCATGGTAACCGTGAGTAACGTGAGCGCGCGGATCGCTCGACAGCCCTTCTAAGTGTGCCGACACCTGTCTGTCAACCGTGTTGCCATGACTACCGCTCTCTGTAGTACTGGTCGCAACGTCATCACTTTCCTCATAGTTGACGTCTGCGTTGCTATGGAAACCGTTGTCTGACAACGTCGGGGGACGACGGTGGGAGTGAGTGGCCAGAGTTTCGCCAGTGGGATACTTCTTCCATTGTCCAGCGTGATGAGGTGGCCGGTTGACCAGTGCCCTCTGATGACCAGTCGCCTGCAGGTCAGCATATTGAACATAGCTCCTTGTCAGATGATCCGGATGGTCGTCGTCATAGAAACCATAGTCGTACAATTCAGCTCCGCCCCTAATGACGTCAGACTCTGTGACGTCATGATTGTAGGCGGAGCTCCATTGGTCGTACGGCCTGCCTCCATGGACGGCGGGGTACCCACCCCTCACAGGAGTTGGTACGGTCCCTTGTATCTGAATCATTTTGGGTAATTTGGCGGGAATTCTTGCCTTTGAAACACCCGGATGTGGTACTGAAGCCCTGAGCCCTCTTTGCGAGCGCTTGTTGTCGATAGTGGGGAAAATAGAGCGCGGGTTTTTGTTTGAGTTCGTTACGGTTGAGCGGCGAGTGTTCTCAACAACCGCTAACCTCTCTGTAGTTTCCAGAACGAAGCAGCCTGATTCGTTCAACGAATCGACGGACTCACGTAGTTCTTTCAACTCGCCGTTCAACTTTCTGCAAGTTGTTCGGGCCTCGTCGCGTTGTTTTAGGGCCCTGTATTTTTGTTTCACGGCCTCTTCTTTTTCTTTCTTCATCTCTTCGATGGTGTCGTGGAGTTCCCGTAGCTTGGCTCTTTCTTCGTCTCTCTCCTTTGCGAGCTTGTTTTTCATTCGGACCTAAGAAGAGGAAAAAGTCATGAGATTTCTACGGTAGATATAAACAAAGCAGGAGTCACTAAAACATGATAAAGCATTCCAAACATATCAAAACAGAAAATTCTCCTGTAGTGTCGTAAGAAGCTGCCAGGCGGTTTGCAGATCAGCTGTCTATGGGTTATTCCACACTACTTTCAGGAAGGGGGTGTCAGCTTGTAATGTTGCAATATCTAATGTATACTACTAGGGGGTCCAAAATCGTCCTCAGTAACTACCCATATACCAAAAATTCTTGAGTTACAGGTGCGAACACTGAAGTTCTGTTGCAGTGCTTTAAACAGCCGCTAGGAGACAATCACCAAACTTGACCGTCGTTTTCAACAACTAAAAATAGTACCTTCGTCGGAGAATTAACTTCCTTTTCTGACCTAACAAGCAACAATATACATAACATTATATGCTCACCATGTTCAGTCGGCGTCTTTCTGCGTTGAACTTTTGTGTGTTGACTTCTTTCATGGCCAACAACATGGCCGACATTTTGGCTCGCTCGGCTTCTATGTCTTTGGCCAGCTTGTTCCTCTGGCGTAGCGCATTCTCTTTTACTTGGTGCGCCCTCTGTCGCATCTTCCCAACCGTATCAACATGTTGACGAACCTACAAACAGACAAACAAGGGGTTAAAAAAGCAAGTCAAATCCAGAAGTTCTGCTGCAGTGATTTAGAGAACCAGTAGGGGGCTATCAACCTTGGCCGTTTTCTCTACCCCTACCCACCTACCAAATATCATGAAGATTCAGCTACAGTTTTTTGATAGTCTTGTATGTGTCGTACACTAGTCGTAACTAAGTTGACGTAGATATCTCGATCGCATTCTGTAATAACTTTGCAGAAAAACTTACAACAAACGTTCGGTCGCCTGTCGTTCCATGTAGAATTAGTCAAGTAAGTTTTGCATAGTGCCAGGAAGATTTCAAAAGAACGACGCGGTCAAAAGATACATTTTGTTTCAGAGGAAAGTGACCTGTATGCCGCCACCATACTACTTGTATACGTAAGAGCTACTAGATGCCTTTCGACAAAGCATTCAAAACAAACAACGCGCCTGACAAACATTTCGAGTTGCACTGCAAAGTAAACGTGGAACACTGAAGGAAATACGAAAACCTGAAGTTCCGATACAGTACTATAGAAAGCCGCTAGGAGACCCATTGTCGAACTTGACCTTCGTTTTTCAGACTCCTACCCACATATAAGATATCATAAGGATCCGTTCACACCTTCACGAGTTATCTTGTAAAAAAAAACACAGACAAACAGCACTCAAAACATTAACTTCTAGCGAAGGTAACAGCCGACGCGTCTGAAACATTTAGACTTGCACTGCAAAGTAAACGCAGAACATACGCAACGCAGTACACAAAGAGACAAACAAATACAAACCACCTTTTCAAACTGGGAAACGTTGTTAAACTAACGCCTAACTTACTTGAAAACGGTTAAGTGAAAATGTGGACGTAAGTTCATAGAACTGGAACGTTTTAAAGTCTTTTTTTAGCAGGACCTGCTACACCCAGTATTGAATGGATGTACTTGTTATAACATGCTTGACCTAGTATATGCAATGTAGTTTCTAGTGTGTTACAATGTTTTCTTTTCTTTCGACTTCGGCAAGCTAATTTTAGGACGTATGCTAGCAGGATGTAATTTCAAGTGTAATGATGTAATATTAAATATAACGACATACAAACTTTATCATTGATATCTATGACATTTCTATCCTGTTACGTTGATTCTTTTCATAAAGTCTCTTTCTGTGTTGTTTTTTAATCTTAATAATATAGTACGATTTTTTTCTATTGTTAGGCTTAGTTATTCACGCTTATTATATATCCCCGATAGGAAAAAAAAACATATTGGTCTTGCTGGTGAGTCACTGTTCTTTTCCATCCTTCTTCTGTCATTAGCCAATCAAAGCTTAGAACTATAGTGACGTCATCACCGTCAAAAACCAAGTAGATGTAGAGTGAACAGAATCAAGCAGATGTAGGGTGGCCTTGCACACAATACTATACGGCGAGCATAATGGTATAGTATAATTATGTTAATGACCTGTCAAAAACAAGCACATATACATGCAAGGTGTTTCTTTTTATGTATCGCACACAATGCTATAAGGCGAGCCTAATGGTATAGTATTGTGTCAGAGTAGCTTGACAAAATGCTATGGAGAAAACATTCTGCATTTTCGCGAAAATGTTGTCTTTCTAGTTACAGCTAATTTTTTTTTCAAGCTACAGTAACAACAGTCGTATCAACAACAAGCGTAGCAACATATTCTATTTGCGAAAGAGGATCTAATTCTTTAAAGACATTTCTTGGTAGAAAGTTGAATGATAACGTCAACCACCCACCTTTTCGAATGCTGTCCTCTCTTTCTCGACTTGCTGTAGCAGTTGTTCTTTCTCGCTGAGGGTCTTGTCACGTGACCTACGCACTTGTTCCACCTACAAATTAGAAAAATATACGTCATAACATAAAACTTCCGAGCAACGTGCAAAAAGTACACAAAACGTACACAACTTTTTCCTTATATATCAAAAGCTATCTGCCACGAAAATATCAAAACTACAGCATGTCCAGGACAAGAAACACAAAATCGGAAGTCCTGCTGCAGTACCAAGGTCACACACCAGAGAGCCCAAAATCGACCTAGATCTTCGTCTTTCTAACTTCTATCGACATACCAAATATCATTACAATCCATCCAGAGGTTCTAGAGCTATGGTGATCACAAACATACGGAAACACAAACATACGGACAGACAGACGTACAGACACAAGCTCTACTCTCCAAGCAGAGGTTAGACCTCGGCTGTTTTTTAGTATCTTATGCTTTTTTATCTGCTTTCTATTAAATACTATTTTCTTTCTCGCCGCGAGACACCAAGAAAACGGTACAAAGTAGAGAGAACGATAAAAAATGCATAAAAACGTGAAAAATTAATCAAACAGCCGTAGCCTAAACTCTGCTTGGAGAGTACACATGGACACAAAAAACAATACCTTCACTTTTCATGGAGGTAACAAACCTGTTGTGAAATTTCATTGGCCTGTCTCTCCGCTTTCTCCGCCCTCTCCTGCGCATGCGTCTCCTTCCTCCTCGCCTCTTCCAGCTCAGCTTCCAGAGTCTTCTGATGCCGCTGTAGCTGGTCTATCAGCTGTTGTGAAACACAGAAAACATTACAAGAATATACTGCATTAGGGGTGGGTAGTGGTACAGAAAAATCAGGTACACGGGTACGGTTCAGGTCTAAAGGATTGGGTCTATGTCCGGACCAGAACCAGGGCATAATTGTTTGCGAAAACTTATGAATGGGCGATACTCAAAATAATGGTCCAATTTTCTACAAAGGCATCTATTTGGGCGGAGTATCCTACTCCCGCTGGCGTTTTAAAAGTTTGACCGTGCAAACTTGGTGGACATGACTATAAACCCTAATCTACTTCGCTGTTGTTTTGTTGAACTGGTAAACGTCAAAACCCCTGCCAAAATGATCTAGTCATTTTCTACTCGGTCCAAAATAAGGTCTACTGATTTTTTGTACCGTTAAATCCTATCGGTATCCACCACTAAGTATGACAATAGACTATTTCCCAACAAAATCTGTACAAACGATACAAAAGCGGAAGTCCTACTGCAGTACCAAGGTCACACAATAGAGGGCCCAAAAATCAACCTTGACCTTTATTTTCTCAACCCCTATCCACATACAAAACATTCTTACAATCCATCCAAATATTCTAAACCTAAATACTGACCACAAATATCAGGTAAAACAAACAGACACACAGACGGACAGATACACACATAATGTTACACACAAAACAACAACTCCCTTTTTTTACTGATTTAACTAGTGTACTACTACAATCAAGCATGTGTTTGCAACGTATGGTAGAAATGTCTTAAATTTGTTACCCCTCCCCCTAGCGTTACTTCCCACCCCACCCCAACCCTTCTACCCCCTTACCTGAATCGTCCTTGCGTTTTTCTCCATTCCCAGAATCTTGGTCAGGTACATGTTGGCTTCCTTCAACTCCTCACAGTGCATAGACGTCACCTCCAAGGCTTCCTTACTAGCATTCCTCTTCTCCTTAACGTTCAGATGAATGTCTTTATACTTCGGAACGTTCTTGTCTCCTTTCTTGAGCACCTCGCAAAGTCTTAGGTTTTTCTTTTGAGTGTCTGGACCGGGTTTTCCGTCTTCTGTTTCATCAGTTTTTGCCTTGTTCTTTTGACCGCCTTGACAACATTTTTCATCCTTTGTTACATCATTTTTTGTCTTGTTTGTTGGTTTGGTAGGCGCCCTTTTCTTTGGTTTTGTGTCTTCTTTTTCCTTTCTGCTTTCTTTGGTTGGTCGTTTCGGGGGAGGGGCAACTGTGAAAACGATCTGTTTTTGTTCCACTGTTCTCTCTGTTGGGACGGTTTTGTTTTCGTCTTTCGTTCTTCTTTTTTGTACTTCCAAAGTCCTTTTCTTCTCCACAGGAGCTTCACTTGACGCTTTCGTAGTGTCATCTCTTGGCTTATTAGCTCCAGCATTTGTCCTAGGAGTCTCTTTTTCATTTTTCTCCGAGACATCGCAGGATTCTGTAACGTTATGTTTAAAGTTTTCGTTCATCTCATGAGGTCTTGTATTGTTTGTCTCTGTAAAGTCTTTGGGATGTTCTGATTTCTTTGTTGAAACTTCTTGTGCCTTTTTCTCGGTATCGTTCTTCTGTGGATTTTTATTATTTCCGTTGTCCTTAGAGCATTCTTTTGTCTTCTGTGAAGTCTTCACTTCGGTTTTTGAATCCGATTCGTTGTTTTTCTGTTGCTTCTTTTGGGGGGTTGTTTTTTCGTGCACCGATTTGTTTACACCCAAATGAGGATTGTTTATATCATTCCGTGGTGACACATGTTTGTTTTTTTCCAAACTTTTCGCCATCTTTTGCGACATTTTATTCACCGTGTTGCACTTGTCTTCAATGTGTTCATTCGGTACCGTTACGTTAAGATGCGTTCCCGACTTTTCAGTTGCACATATGTTTACACTTGTATTGTTAGAAAGTTGTCCATTTCTTAGACTATATCTTCCTTTCTTTGTGACTTCAGGTGTGACAGTTATCTTTGGTAAAGTTTCACCAACGCGTCTCTCACCTTTTGGCTTTCTTGAGGTCACTTGCGCAGTCGTTTTGGGTTTGGATGCGTTCTTCTTCTGGTGAAACCCTGTCCTTGGTGAAAAATTGCCATCCATTTTGGTAAATTTTATCTTTAAGTTTTCTGGAGGGATTTCAAAGGGCTTCTTTTCATAAGATGATGAAAAATCGTCATTTTTATCATTATTTAGATCTATCTTCTGTGTCAACCCACCTCCAATGGACGGTAGCTTGCAGTCAGTGCTGTTAGTACACAAACGTCGTCCGTTTTTCCTGAGAGGTTTTCCCGCGTTTTTTCCATCCGCCGTCCGTTTGGCTTCGGTGAGGTTCGGGCATACGCCGGACACTATCCTGTGATCGCCGCACTTTTCTTCAACGATGTCCAACAATTGTTCTCCCAAATCGTCGTAGAGTTGAATAATAACTGGCGTTGCTGGCGGTGGAATCTCACTTTCTTTCATTTTTCAAAATCATAAAAAAATCTGGAGAGAATTCTTGTAGTAAACACTTGTAAACATCTAAGCGACCCCGACTAAGGTTAAATATCTCCAATATTTTCACGTTTTCTGAGGCACTACTGCAAAACCATTGTCGGCATTGTGTTGTTTTGGTCATCAAACGGTTGCTAGCTTTTCAGTAGGTTTTAACCAATCAGAAGAAATCTCGATTAAAGCAATTATCCATCCATCCAATCGGAGGGTGCCGTGCACCAGGATATGGTATTGTTTTGAAACACTCGAATAATATCCGGGAGTTTGAGATTTCCTGCCTGCTTACGTCATGTAACGTTATATCAAAATGTCAACAACCTGTAATAGATTATTTCTAACATTATTTGAGGCAGGCTTTACACATGTTTTTTAAACTGTCGTACGACACATCGTAGTCTACTTCTGTCGTAGACTACAGATTTTTCTGAGTGTAAAGAGGAAGTGTACGACTGAAGTGTATTTTACATTAGAAGGATGTGGTAGTACACTCTAGACTTTATTTAATTTCTCTTTACACTCAGAAAAAAACTGTAGTCTACGATGTATCGTACGACGGTTTCAAAAACAATTGTAAATCTAAGGTTTATTTTAGCTCGTGTAACGTTATGTTTTATCCTGCATAACGCGAGATTTCTTCATACCACCCGTAAGCCCAGATATGTAGTGTAATGTATCTAAAACAAGACTACTTACGGAGTTACTTGCTTGTTTTAACAAAAAATGTTGTTGTGATGGGTATGTTTTGTGAGCCTAGAAACATTTATACAAAGCACAAGTAGAGGGATATGGTAGAATTAGAGGACTAAGCTGGGAGTTAGTCGGTTTGTTTGTCTAAGTTCCGTATTTTTGGCCACGGCGCGTGGCACACAACAGCTGTGGGTGGTGTAGGGTTTCTTTGACGTGCCACGGTCTGGTTGTCCTGTCGTGCTAACCTGGAATCCAGTCTACCGTGGTTTGGCCAGGCTACCTTCGGGACAGGAGGATCTTTCTGCCGTTGGGGTAATCTTTCACACCCGGTAGGAGTTTTGCACGATGGGAGATAAATTACTAAATTTAGTAGCTCCCCATTGGGCAAAACTCCTACTACGTGAAAATCCTACCGGGTGCGAATGATTATCCCGGCGGTGGAAACCTACATATGCCCCGTAGAGAGCCTACACTAGCTACGTAGCCCAAGCCACGAATAGACTGTGCGAGCTTTGTTTGGCTTTCTAATTAAGATTGAGAAGAAATCTTTACGTAAAGAGCTCTATACAGTACACGGTAATTCGTTCGTTTAGTGGACCCTTGTAGCGCCTAGTGGCACATATGCGAAGAAGTCTCTAAGCTGTTTCTGTAGCGGGGTTTTCTATAGCAGGGTTTTCTATAGCAGGGTTGATAGCCCTTCTCTTTTAAGTGCTTCGCGTCCCTACCGAAACACGGGAACAGTCCCAAATTAAACAGCTTTCCCAGGATTGAACCGGGGTCTCCAAGATACCAGGAGCTCTGTGAGATAACAGTTGAACTACAGGGACATTCAATTTCAGGGAAAACCGCGCAATCTTTACCTTCGTCCTGTCAACCCCTACCCAAGTAGCAAATATCATTACAATCTATCCAGAGCTGACCACAAATATCTTGAAACTAGACACACACACACATAAACACACATACAGAGTGAGATAGATAGAGAGATAGACAGATAGAGAGAGAGAGAAAGAGAGGGAGAGAGAGAGAGAGACACACACACACTCACACCACACACTGTCATACACACACGCAGGACACCAAAGGACTGACAAAAGCATCTTGGCGTCGTTAGCATCTATAGGCGCTTATGTACCTTAACCTGAGTCTTATCATTCTTGAGACAAAATAGTGCTCTAGGCATTCGTATTTCGGATGGGACGTAAATTGAGGGTCCCGTGTTGTAGTAGCATAGTACACGTGCTCCGGGTACGGTACAACAATCTCATTACTGATGAAAGATTGGGTACCTACTGTCTGTAATACGACGAGGCGACTATCCAGCACCTGCCTGTAGTTTCACAATGTATCGCAAGGTGGTGGACAACAGTGGCCGAGCAAATCATTGGCAATAACATCGTTGAATATGCCGCTACAGTATGCGACCCGTATACAAAGAAAGATAGAGATTGCTCAAACGTTTGCAGTGATTAATTATTCACCTGTTGATACATGAAGTAAACGTTAAAAGTTAAGTTGCAAGAAAGTGTGAAATTTATTTGCGTCATTGGCGTATTCAGCGCATAAAGTTATAGAACGTTACAGAGAACGTTTGAGAAAAAAACGCGCAAAAGTTAATTTATCAGTCACCTATGAGAGAAGACCTAAACAGAGTTAATAAGACAGAAGTCATACGTTAAGAAACGGCGTACTTCTTCGCTTACATATTCGCATAAATATAGACTCAATTCAAATGTAATGGAGTATTCGATGCGTGCATTCTGAGCACCTGTATTACATAACGTTAATGATTATCTAAATTAACATAAACACGGACCAAAAGGGCAAATCGTCACGAGGTCATTTACCCCGGCTTCTGCATACGTCATCGGATAGATCATGTGAGTCCTATTCGTTACTTTTCCCTTCTCACCTGCGGAGAAAGTAACGAACTTTACGGGGCCGTGGGGCCTTACGTGGACGTCTTATGACGTCTGAGCTGACAGGCTTCGGTTCCTGGTAAGTTTAAGAACCCGACTGAGATCTCAAGACCAGGAAAGGGTAGTCAATGTCTCGCGAACACTTCTGGAAAAGTTCAGGTGAACCCGGAAGTTACAGGTGAGTAACGGTGCACCTATCGGTAGGCGTAACTGTGCAATTACAAAGACTAGCAAATTAATGTAGCACAGAGTAGATCTTATATAGACTGAAATAAAAACTAAATACTCGCTATGTTGTCTTTTATCCTTTTTATTCCCTTTTTAATCCCGCGAGAGGAAATATTGTAGTATGTTGTAATTACAGTATTAGTCACAATAATTAAGCAGTATAATAAGCACTGTTTTCTTCTCAAAAGTATGTTTTTTT
Source organism: Branchiostoma floridae x Branchiostoma belcheri (assembly GCA_019207045.1). Classification (NCBI taxonomy): domain Eukaryota; kingdom Metazoa; phylum Chordata; class Leptocardii; order Amphioxiformes; family Branchiostomatidae; genus Branchiostoma; species Branchiostoma floridae x Branchiostoma belcheri. The sequence goes on along the minus strand of CM033041.1, from coordinate 14,975,962 downwards.
ACCAGCCGTGGTGCTAGTTGCCATATTTAATATGACGTCACTTGCAAGAGTCTGAAGAATGCTTGTTGATGGCGCAATGTCCAATAACCGTGAAAATTGTGTATATCTGGTGCAAATACGAACGTGTATGTTAATTGAAAAATACTATCTTGGTTGTGGAATATAAATAGAAAATTTTGTATTTTTGTTTCGTCAAGTTTGTTTGCCCATTAGCAATAAGCCTTCTCCAGTAGTCAGGACGCATGTGCGGTGACAGGAATTCTAGGTAATATGTCAAAGGGTAAGGCACGCAAAAAGAAAACAAAACCCGTCTGGATATTGTTACGCAAATCGAAACAATGGTCAAGACAATGACTGTTTCCTTTTTGTTTGTGAGAAGGCTTATACCGTTTTCATTCATGTGTGGAAACAATTTCATGACCATGATTATACAGACGTGTCCGGGCTAGACTTGTGTATGCTGGTATGAATACGTGTGTATTCAGTCTGTTCCACAAATTTTACATAGTACTAATAGAGAGTCCTATGTGTGTGTGTTTGTGTTACAGGGAATTCAGCCGCTGATCTAGGCAGACTTTGTGTGGAAGGCAGGTACTACGTGTCATTGGGCAGGTTCTGTGTCAGTAGGCTTGATCAGACATGGATGACAAAGAGGAGGTAGGTTAAACGTCATCTTTATGATCAAAGACATAAAATGGAGGCAGGTGTGTGTGAGTACGTGTGTGTGTTTGTGTGTCTGTGCGTTTGTGTGTGTGTGTGTGTCTGTGATGTGTGTGTGTCTGTCTGTCTGTCTGTGTCTGTGTCTATGCGCGTGTGCTTGTGCGTGTGTGTGTGTGTGTGTGCGCGTGTGTGTGTGTCTATGTGTGTGTGTGTGTGAATGTACAGCATAACTCCTGAAGGTGTGCATGGATTGTCGTGATATTTGGTATGCCGGTAGGTCTTCATAGGACCTCAAAAAGATTAGATTTGGGCCACCTAGCGGCTTGCTAGAGTACTACAGCGGAACGTCCGATTTTGGTATCTCAAGTTCTGGACATGCCGTGGTCGTGATTTTTGGCAGATAGCTCTTGGAGTAGAGAGTAAGAGGTGCAGGTTTGACCCCCTAGCGTTTGTTTTGGAACTGCAGGAGCCGGCTTCGTTTCAGACTTATAAAGATATAATATAACTCAAGAAGGGATAAAGGGATCATCATGATTTTTGGTATGCAGATAGATTAAATGATACCAGATTTAATTACATGGTAATTATGTGAGTAGGAACCTCATTTGCATGATTGATGAGGAAATTTCATAAACTCGGTCCATTAAATGATAGGACTATACGAACCTGTGACGTATGTAAGGGAGAAAGAGAAGATCATTTATAGATGAAAATAAGTTGCTCTGTTTGAATAAGTGTTGACAGTTGTTCCTGCTGTCTCTACAGGAGCTGTGGTGGGCTACAGAGAGAGGAGACACGGACAGAGTGAAGCAGCTGTTAGCGGAGGGGGTCAATCCTAATGCTGTTATGTTGGTTAGTTACAAAGTCCTCCGTTGTCTGATAATATGTTGGGGATATCTCTACTCCAATAAATGAAAGCAATGATCGATATTTTGCTCATATATGGTGGGCTATTGCAATGAAAATCAAAACCTGATATATTCTATTTGTCAATCTTTACAATAGAATTCCGAAAGTTTTTCATTCAAATCAACAAAACTTTCCCAAGCTTCTCACACCTTACAGACCCATAAAAAATCAGTATTCTTGCTTAAGTCGTCCAACCCCTTTATCTATGAAAATGGCCCCGTCTACGGTCAAGCGACCCAGTACAAAAAGAAATGAACAGCAAAAAGAGACGGGAAAAGGCCAACCGTGGGCTACCGGCTTCTTACTTTTATAATTGAATATTATATTTTTTCTACAAGAACAATTCAAATCAAATTTTTTGTCTATTTTTATGGTCTTCTTGGGTTAATGCATTTTCTAGAATTAAAGATTGCGGATCCCAACTGGTACCTACATGTCCTGTTGAATTTTAGGTTGTGCAAGTAACTTTTGGCTCAACTTCCACCAGTGCATGTTGACTGAAAAGTGTATTTCGAGCCTCTGTCTCTATGTTGGTGTTACTCAACTCCTCCTGAAGGCTGGGGCAGAGGTGGAAAGTAGATATGGGGTAAATGATGTTGCATACTACTGATGATTGATATATTTGAGTGTTAAACTTCACACACATAGTGTTCGATATGATTATGAGTTTACTTGCTATCTAACATCATCTCTATTCCTTACTGTCACAGGATGGAGCCACGCCCCTTCACAAGGCAGCTTCAGGAGGACATGTTGGTGTTGCTGAACTCCTCCTGAAGGCTGGAGCACGGGTAGACAGTGGATATCCGGTAAGGGTTGATGATCACTACTGTTGATTGATATATTTGACTGTTAAACGTCACACACACAGTGTTTAATAAGATAATGAGTTCACTTGCTATCTAACATCATCTCTATCCCTTACTGTCACAGTTTTCAGCCACGCCACTTCACGAGGCAGCTTTAGGAGGACATGTTGGTGTTGCTGAACTCCTCCTGGAGGCTGGAGCACGGGTAGACAGTAGAAATCGGGTAAGGGTTAATGATTTCTACTGGTGATTGATATATTTGAGTGTTAAATGTCACACACACAGTGTTTGATATGATAATGAGTTCACTTGCTATTCTACATCGTCTCTATTCCTTACTGTCACAGTATGGAGCCACGCCGCTTCAAAAAGCAACTTCAGGAGGACATGTTGGTGTTGCTGAACTCCTCATGAAGGCTGGAGCACGGGTGGACAGTGGGAATGGGGTAAGAGTTGATGATTACTACAAGCGTTTGACATGTTGCGGTGTTAAACGTCATGGACAATTACAACATATGCTGGGTTTACGCACGCATTTTCGATGGATTAGTTCACTGCTGCTGGCTTGTGAGTGAGTGAGTGAGTGAGTGAGTAAGTGAGTGAGTGAATGAATGAGTGAGTGAGTGTGCGAAGGTGAGAGAGTGAGTCAGTGAGTGAGTGATTGAGTGAGTGATGATGAGTGAGTGATTGAGTGAGTGGGTGAGTGAGTGCGAAGGTGAGAAAGTGGGTGATTGAGTGAGTGAGTGAGCAATGATGAGTGATTGAGTGAGTGAGTGAGTGAGTGAGTGATTTTCCAGTCGACTCGTAGTCACACTCCGCCGTAGTCAGAAGAACAATCTGAATCATTTACAAACCCGGCGGCGAAGTGACTTTGAACACCCAGTTACATCGGCTATGTGACGACCGTAGTGTTGCACTATAGCTATTCACTTCACTTTGAATCGTATCAAAAGCTGGCTGAAGAGTGAAGCCGGCCTAGGAGTGTGTTTCGCTACCACAGACCGGCTTCACTCCTCTGGCAGCTTTTCATACTATCTTATGCTAACGTAGGATCTGCTTGGAGATTACATGTGTAACGACAAGTGTCTGGCCTGGGAGGGAAATATCATTCAACGCAGCTAAGTACGTGGTTTCCTCTTGGCCTCTCCCACCACATTCTCTCACCACATATGCCTTGATATGATGGCGAATAGAGACGACCGACCCGGCTGGTCAGTCAGTAGTTCTGGAACATAGATTCCTCTCTGAGTCTCTCTAGTTAGCTTGGCCTCATGCTACACATGTATGAGAACGGATAAGTAGCTTAACCTTCTTTAATACTCTATGACCGGAGGGTATCCTCCGTCAATAGAGTATTGTGATTGGTAGATTGATGATCTGTATCTCTATGTTATGTTTGCCGCATTCGTACGTAGTTTGGCATGTCGCCTGCACTCAGTTGCACGATGATGCCATTTTTTTCACTGTAGCTGTTTTTATGAATGAATGTAATACTTTCATATATCACCCCTACGTCACTCGGTATATTGGCCCAGGTCTGCGTTCTTTCGGCGTGTTAGGCGTTGCGGTAATTGGATATTGACCAAGCAGTTGTTGCGTGATGCAGATATGGGGTTATGTGAGAACAACTGTCGCGGTAAAGGAATCACTAAACAGATGTTAGACTCTGGCTTCCTGGCACACTGCATTGGCCAGTGCCAGAGTTATCATAAAGTACATTCTTTGTCATGGTAAGCTATCATTGAGCTAAGCAATGCTCAGATCATCTGAAAATTAGTAGAATTATGCGCAAATTTGCAAATTTGTTTCTTATCCTTTATGCCATAAGTTTCCGGAATCTGTTAAATCTTATCTGATACTATCTTTTGCTACTATAAGATTTGCTTGCAGATCATCATACATATACGTATGGCGTACGTATTGAATAGCTTTTTCATATCAAGAACGAACGTTAACCAGTGTGCTTCATATCTATCGTAAAGGGAAACAGCAGAGAAACAGAAGACAGCAGTATTCCACTCGAAATACAACTGCGTGGTCCTGGCATGCAGCAGCTATACTCCCAGGCCTGCCGCCAGGGGTCGCGACCGGTACACAACACGCGCGGGCTCGTGGTTGGTCAGTACAGATCTGGGAAGACGTGTGTCGTCAGGAGGCTAACGGGAGAGGAGGCTGTGGAGGATGAACCGATAACAGACGGCATCGAGATTTCAGCGAGCGTGATGACCACAACCTGGCAGAAGGCAAAAGGTTTGAAATTTGATTGCTGTATGTAACACATTCTACGCCATAATATATTCTCGTTTTTTAGATATCTCAAATGTTCTTGAAAACTATATATTACAAAAAAAGGTCCTAGTTGAAAACTAGAGTTCGGCGACCTCATACCTTCATTACATATTTATAGCTTTTGTAAATTTCATGCAATTGACTAACACATTAACATAATTTATGCATGGTGTTGTTCATCATTGACTAACGCACACGTCACAATTATAAAATTCCCATCGTTAATCATAAAGCGGTTTTGCAGTTTTTACATAAATTATGCAAATAAGTTCTAATTACCATATTGGGTATCTGCTTATAGTCCATCTATCATAATTAACAAGTGTTATATTTATTGAAGTCCAGTTATTGCAAACATTGGAATTGTACAATTTCCTCATTAATTATGCAAATTAAGTCCTCATTTGCATAACATGCATATCATTATGAACATCTTTGTCAAGCTACCTGCATGCCTAAAATGATGCCAATCCGTCAATCCTTTTGCAGTTATCCTCTTTGGAATGTCTTGACAAAAACGCCCCTGAGGTTCCAAGATTAATTGTTATGGGGCTGAAACCTGCCCCACTTTGTCATGACACTGCAAGCTATCTACCAGCCAAATGTCAAGACCATATCACGTCCGGGACAAGAGATACATTGAAAAAATTGCTATGATAGAATATCCTCATTAATTATGCAAATATACTCCTATCTTGCATAATTGGTATTTCATTTTGTACAACATTGTCTAGGGTACCTACAAACCAAAAAATCATAAAAATCTGTTGTTCCCTTCTTGAGTTATCGTCTTTCGTCAAAAATGTCCCTGCTATCCCAAAACTAGCCGCTAGGGGGGGGGGGGGGGCAAACTTATGTCACTTATTCCTGAGCACAAGAGCTATCTAACACCCCAAAATCGTTACCATAGCTTGTTCAGAACACGAGACAGCAAACCAGGAAGTTGCGCTGCAGTACCAAGGGAAGCCGCTAGGGGGTCCAAAATTTAATCATTTTCAGCTTTCATCACACACTACCAACACACAAAGTATGAATCCAATCCACCCAGCCGTTCTTGAGTTATCTTGTTTACACACACACACACAGACAAACGCGGGGTAAAATATAACCTCCATGACATTTCATGGAGGTAATAAGATAATTGAAATAGCCTCAGCTACGACAAAGTGCAATATGCCTAACATTTTTTTCTTACAGAGGAGCCAGACGAGTTCAAGGAAACCATGGCAGAACGCTTAGTGGAGCAACAAGAACGGAACAAATCAACCACCAGGACTTCGTCAGAAACCCAGCAAGTCGAGAAGCAGAGTGGCAGCAAAACCCCAACTGGTTTGTAATCACGATGAAGTTTATCATAACATGATATGTACACAGAGCACGAACAAACAGAGGGTCAGGAGAACGAGAAGCAGAACCATAAAAGCTTAGTAGACCACACATACTGTATGTGTAGTTACATAGGACGAGAAAGATTACAGTTTCATTCGCATGGTCATTCGCATTGGTATGGTTCCATCACTAGGAACATTTAAGGAGATGTATGATTCTCACTGATTTCATCTTGTTCACATAAGATGCTGGCACTAAGAAAGCAAAAGAAGAAACAGGGGAGCAGACGTCTCAGACGCTGCAAAATAAACCACTAAAAGAAGAGACACCAACACATGGTCAACAGACTGCAAAGCTGGAAGATAGTGAGGAACAGACACAGAACCAACAGACTGTAACGCTGGAAGAGAGTAGTAAGAAACTTCTTTATCTACGTTTCTCAATTAGTTAGCAATGCACAATAGAAACGTAGACCTGGGCAGCGTGGCCCAAGATAAGTTGTTTATATTCAAGGTTGTTCTTCGATGTGTTTTTCTGCCTTTGAGGCTTAACGACGTTCACCAGTAACAGATTAAGTTGGTAGTTCCTAAAGAAAAGCCCAAAGTTACCACATTGAAAGGGGCTAGCTGAGAATAGTACAGGTACATTCTTTACATTTTTGGATAAGATCGTAGAGAGGACTTTGCCATCTTCGGTGGTTAGCTTTAAAGAACACTTGCAGATATGTGCAAAAGTTAAGTGTGACAGGTCTTTCAGAGTAATACAACCAGCTGCTGCTACAGATTGATAAAAACATGAAATATTCCCTTCAAGGTAGAGCAGAAAGTGCAGGCAAGGATACGTCACAGCAATCACAGCACCAACAGCGACTTCAAGGTGATGAAACGGTACAGCAGCAAGCACAGGACATTCCGGATGATGTCATAATGAAAGCCAAAGAGCGACTCCAAGGTGGCGTAACCGAGGAGCAGCTAGGAACAGCCGAACACCCTCGTCTCTCCATCTGGGACTTCGGCGGCCAGGCCACGTACTACGGCTCGCACCAGTGCTTCTTCACCCCCCGCGGGATCTACATCCTGGTCATGTCACTGCTGCAGAAGCTGTCAGACCCAGTTCCTTTTCTGGACTACAAGGCATCAGCGGACAACCTTGTCACTGGAAGAGGTACGTACCCCTCCTCATAAATGTCATATTATAACGGTAAACGAGAGCTTACCATTAGACTGTGAAAGTTTACCTGAACATAAGGACTAAAATGGCAAATGACTTTATCTGTTGCATGTTCGTTGAAATTGTGAGACTAAAGTAAACTATCTCGTACCTGCCCAGACTACCTGGACCACTGGCTGAACTCAGTCCGCACACATGGCCTGGTGCACGGACGGAAGGACAAGCCACCTATCGTCTTGGTCCTCACACACAAGGACATGGTCATCGAGGTATTCAGCTCCTCATTCATTCATTTTCAACTTAACCCTAGTAAATAGATTTTTTCATCAATCAATGACTAGTTTTGACAGGTAATTAAAAAAACACACATACCTCCAACTTAACCCTACATGGAATTCTTAAAAACTAAATCATGGGTTGAACTTGTGTTTTCCTAAAACTTATATTTTTCATGTGAAAGTAGATCCAACCTTTGGTTCATGCCATCGAAGAAATCACTACTTACTCTGAGGTTTCATCTTTGTTCAATTAGACACGGATAGCGGTTGACCTTGTGTTTCTAGGAAGCTTTTACTTTGCCTTGCCAATGGCTGAATGAATTGACATTTTTGATTACTCAAACCAATCAGTATATCTTCATCAGCTGAATCTATGCTCTTGGTTTTCAGTCTGAGATTGAGGAGTACAAGAAAGACATACTCGATCACATCAGTGGTATGGCTGCCGGCAAACACGTCTTACCAAAGATTTTTGTCATCGACAACTTCAGCAAGGATAACAGCGACATTGACGAGCTCCGAGAGTACCTCCGTGAGGTGGCGAAGTCTCAATGGTACATGGGACAGGAGGTGCCGATAACCTGGCTTCATCTGAAGTCCAAACTGATGGACAAGAGGGGAGAGGACGACCCATTCTGCCCTTTCCAAGATGTCGTAGATCTGGCCCTGAGTGATGACGTGGGCATCACGGACGACAGTCATGTTGCCGACATCCTGACCTTCCTGCACGACCTTGGTGACATCATTTTCATCAACGAACCCGTCCTCCGTGATCACGTGGCCCTTCGCCCCCAGGTGATGATTGACGTCTTCAAGACCATCATCACCGTTCCTGAGTACCAACAAGACAGGAGCATGGGTGGGGAGGTCGCCGAGATGTGGAGGAGGCTGGAGAACGAAGGTATCCTTAGTGACAGGTTGTTGACAATCATCTGGACCAAAGCAGATCAGAAGATGCAGAAACCCTACCTACTCCGGAACAAGCCCTTCCTGAAGCGACTGATGGAGAAGTACTACCTCATTTGCAACGCCACGCCGATCGGTGAGTTTGATGAGACAACGCATGAGCCTGAGAAAGAAGAGATCTACTTCGTACCATCTCTTTTGGCCGCAAAGCCTGACGACAGCATCTTGTATCCTGGGCACATGAGCAGATTCCGGTACCCTCTGTATGTCGAATTCGACAACATGTTCCTACCTAGTGGCATGTTCTACCGTCTACAAGCGATCTGTGTGCGAAGGTTCGGTCTTGAAGAGTCCCAGGTGTTCGCAGGCTGCGGTCGCTTTCCTACCGATGATGCAAAGCAACAGTTCGTGGTAACCAAGGTGAAGCACTACCTGAAGGTGGAGCTTCTGTCATCTGCAGCTGAAGACCAGGCAGTGTTCACACAGGGTCTTTCCGTTAGAAAGTTTCTCAGCAGCTGTCTCTTCGAGATCAAGGAGAAATGGATTCCCTCCATCCAGTATGAATGGTGCTTTGGGTCAGATAAAGGAGCTGGCAAACTATTATTCCATCCGCTCTCTGACATCAGGCAAGAAATGGCAACGGCGTCCAGTCGGTGAGCCAAATTATACTTTCAGTGAATCACAATTTTTCATTTGATCAGTCCATACATGAAAGAGGGTGCCTGGTGTTCACTGTCTTTGTACTTTCCTATCATTGTACTATCTATAATGTTGCTAACTGATAGTTTTGACATCAGTATTCCAGAAGACTTTATCGCCGTCTGGATGCGTGGTAGCGGTGCCCTGAGGATGTCCCATACAGGTACACCATGTTTCTTGTCTTAGTTTGTATAACACATTTTGTTTGGTTGATAAAGCCTAAAGAAAGGGCCTGGGACTACCTAACTATTGGAAACACTTTGCACATGCAGAAAACGCAGGTGGTGACGGACCATTGATGATAAAGCCCACCCAGAGGCCAGATCCAGTCCACACGATCGGCCCTGTCCTGGACTGCATGGAGACGTGTGGAGGGCTGGGTCTGGCGGAGTGTGATCGGATCAGGCACAAGCTCACTTTCGTCAGCAGGTTCCATGAGTTGGTTGCTACCGTCAACAATGGAGGAAACGAGTGTCGTCCCTTGCTGGGCGCGTCTGTGGAGGTTTGCCTACCAGACAGAGCACCTATGTTCCTCAGAGAAGAAAGAGGTAATGACTGCTGCAAATGCATTTTCTGTGGCTACAATTTCCGATTTGTCCCCCCCCCCCTCTGTTTCTATATTCAATAACACTGTCTTGTTTAACAGCTTATTTGCCTGACACTTTGTTCACACATCGATCACATATTCATGAATCACTTTCTGATTTCTAGGGAATGACATTGTTATCATCCACGTTGGAGACTACAATGACAAGCTCATCCAGCCACTGTTGACGCAGGTAGTCAAGTCCTCCAGCAGGTACGGTGTAACAGTCTGCGACGACGTCATCAAATCAGGGGATGACATCACTGACAAGATCTTGGATCATCTTCTCAAACGGAACGCCAGAATGGTCGTACCAATCATCACACCACAGGCTCTCCACGGCAGATATTGGTCTACGCTTGGGTATGAGTTCCCCGTGCAGAACAAGAATCTGGTCTTTCCTATCTTCGCTTATCCTGAAGGGACCAGGGATCGTTTGCTGGAGGTGCTTGGCAGGCGCTGTGCGGGGATGCTGGACATGCCATCTACAGAAGTATCGATGACCGAGGAACCGCTGTCCAGTACCAAAATCAGTCTTACTGCTGCAGAAATCCTAAGGAAGGTGCGTGGATACAATGCAACGTTCATTACGATTACATGTTCTCATACATATTTTGTGCCATTTTGTAAATAATATCACTTTTATTTCAACAGGCGTCATCCTCTGTTATACTGAACACCTACACAATCAAACCAGAAGGTTGCACGCTCGAAGAGGACGGTGTCACTCTCGTGTTTCCAGAAGGATGCGTGGAGACGGAAAGGTCCCTGTCCTTGGAGGTAAACTTTTGATCTACTTTGTAGACTCTTCATTATCATTTTGCCTATGGCACTCAGGCGTTGCAGGTCTTGTTTGTTTATGTGTAGGTAAGAGATGTACAAACTACAAACAAGTTTGTAGTTTTCTTACAATGACATGTACTTTAAGTTGCATGTCACTCCAAATCTGACAAGAACCTGTATTGTTTTCTTAACCGCTTTATCTTTTTTTGTAAGGTCGAGAAGCTGCCCATTGACGACTGCTTAACAAACGCTTTCTCAGCTGTGACGCCGGTACTGACCGTGCACCAGGAACAGGAGAAAGATTTCTTACAGCCCGTGAGAGTCACCCTGCCGTGGGCATGGAAGACGAAAGATTGCAACGCAGACAAAGTCGTCCTGATGGAGAGAAAGCCACATCATCCCCAGTGGACTTCGCTAAGGCTGGAGTTTCAAGAGACAGAAGACGCAGTGACATTCACCACCAGACACTTCTGCGGGTAAGGCATGCTCCTCAATAGACCATTCTCCTACGCAGAGGGACCACAGTCGTGTCGAAACTCCTTGTGGTCACCTCTGCTGTCTCGTGCACTCAGATGAGTTACTGACCGCCCTGCTTATGAATATTAATGAGATTATCCTTACATGGGCAGTCAGCAGGTGGGGATCGTGCGTAGGAGGATGGAGCTATGTAACACGTAACATGATTGGCTGATAGCTTCCCAGCGGCCTTTGCGAGATGGCTTTCGTAAACAGAAAACCCAAGAAAGGCCTTTTCTCTGATTGGTTGACAGCTGTTTTGTGGCAACAATCACAATAACCGCTGGTAGGCATTTAGATAGCAGGGCCCCAATAGGCTTAAGTGCCGTTGGGGACCGGGCGTAGGAGAATGTAATAGACAGCAATCTTTTTATACATTCATGCAACTATGTATGTGATTGTTGATATGCTTTATCTAATAATTCGCCTTGTTTTGTTTCATTTCGTTTCGCTTCGTTAGGATTGCCGGTGCCAAAGAAGGTGGAAATGATGGCGGAAGTTCTGCCTCTAGTGGCGACGGTCCAGGAAACCAAGAGGAGCCAGCCAATCAGGAGGTAGCAGAAGAAAGTAACCTAACAGAGCTGGTGAAACGTGATGAGTCAGACAACCAGGGGACAGCAGATGAAGGCATCACAAGAGGTCAATGGAACCAGGGTAACGCAGCAAGTCAAGGGTTAGTAGAAGAAGGCCTTAAGTCGGAGAACCCAAATGAGACAGGCAATGAGGCGGCGGCAGACGAAAGTATCTCAAGAAAACCAGGTAACCAGGATGAGGCATCCAAACAAGGGGTAGCAGAAGAAAGTGCTTCGAGAGAGTCAAAGGTTTCATCAACATCCGCATCTGCAGACGCAACTGAGGCATTCCAGGTGTGTTGGAATAGATACACCGAAGACAAAGTGTTCCTCATCATAAACCCAAATCAGGCAACAACAGACAACAACAACATCCACCTCATGTGTGTTCACAAGGACGATGATCCTACAGAGTTTTTCCAGGCTGCCAACATGTTGAAGGTTGCGCCGTTTCAACAACGCATCGTCATGGGCAAGGAAGAAAGGATAGATGCCAAGTTTGACGAAAGTAAAGAAGTGATTGGCGTCCCCCTAGATGTTTCAGGTCTTATCAACTTCTACTTCCCACCGGCGGACTGCAACAGGTGCACCGTTGAGCTGATTCTGAAGCCTCCGTACCAAGCCAAGAAGGTGTACAGCAAAGGAGTCGTCCATTTTAGTCGACATCTTGCTGAGTCCGGAGAACCAGTAACTGACCCAAGACGCCGTATCCCGTCTGCACCGGTGTTCCTCTACTTTGACGAAGGTACACATCATTGGCCTATCATTTCCTATCCGGCGACTAACACTGGTTCACCTTTATCCGAGGGTAACCTGTATCCGTTATTTGCAAAAAAGGGTATTTAGAGATGTGAAGTCGACAGAAGGTGCTTTCACATCGGAACATTTTGAATGAATGAATTGAAAAATTGAAACCGCAGTCCGCAGACTTAATGCTCCTAAATGTGCTGTTTTTAAAGACAACGAATAAAGGTTACCCTCGGATAAAGGTGAACTAGCGTTACGTGTTTAGTGTAAAGACCAATTAAGTGGCATTGATCAGTTGTGAACAAGTAAGACCATGAAACAGCAGCCTTATAAAATGATTTTGAAAACATCCACTTGCTACCCCTATAAACAAATACATGCTCTGGGTGCAATATGGTAACTCTCTGGGATAACACAAAGCAATGAAGACCAAAGTGTCACCCCTTACTGTAACGTGCATTCCAGCTTTATCCGTATAACATACATTCGTATAATTCCACCGAGTGCCATTATACCGCCACCTCAAAAATGTTGTTATAGAGGCCTTCTCAAGATTGTCTTCAACACCTAAATATCTGAATTGTATTTACGATATTTAACATTCGGCATTCAAGACAATCTTGGGAAGACCTCTATACTAACGTTTATTTTACGTGGCAGTATTATGGCACCTGGTGGAATTATGATAGTCGATGTTACATAGTGCTCAAAATCTTTTCGTTTGGCAGATGAGATAAGCAGGCATCTGCAGAGGGATGGAGCCGAGATCGACAAAAGCCTTGCGTTGGAAATGAAACCAGGAAAAGGTAAAACTATCATCATTTGTGTGCCTGAATCTAACTGTCGTCAGATACAGGCAATAGAAAATACTTGGCTTTGTTATTTTGGATGACCAGTGAATTCTAATCTCCAAATAATATTTCAGCGTGCACGACATTATCCATGGGGAGAAACAGCATCTTGGGTACGGTCTTGCTGACCGAAAGAACTGGTTGGAGACTAGATATGAATAATCATTTTCATTACTATGACTACGACTAGTTTGATCAATTATAGAATGCATAGATCCATATTGGAGCGTATTTGAAAGTAAAACGACATTACTTACATCTTACTACTTTACTTCGATCACAGATGGAGAGACAAAGTCCAAGATGCGACAGCCCAGCCACAGTGGCTCCTCGATACCCGAACGAGGTATGGATAGGGTCTTAACCCTATCTAGACCAGGCTTTTTTTAAATTCCTGGGACCAGGGGGGGGGGCTCTTTTGACCCCCCCCCCTTCGTAATTCAAAACGGCTTGGGTTACGATCACCAAATTTGGAGGAGATGATGTACCAGTAAAGTTTTATATTTTTTGTAATTTTTGTATCGTTATGACGTAATATGACGTAATTATGACGCCATAATGTCATATTTTAGGCTAAAATCGTCAAAATATGCGATCATATTATATGCGGCTATATTTAAAGGTATTGAACAAAATGATGATTATAAAGCTTATATTATTGGTGTCGTCTAAGTCTGCAAAGTCTTGTTGCAATGGCAATGACACTGACGTCTATATGACGTCAGAAAATGACGTCATTTGTCCGCCATCTTGGATCGACAAGCTTGAATTTTCTAAAATACTACTTTTTCCACATATAACCCCAAAACCCAAAGGAAATGGACTAAAAATGATCAAGTGATTGTGTTTTGTAAGAAAATAAAAGATTTTGACGGTATTTGAGTAAAAATTACATGTATTTATCGTTGAAAATGACATTGTCCGCCATCTTGGATTTTGACCCATGACGTCATTAAATTAGCATAAATTATGAATATTTGATTAGAAATGTAACTTAATATTACACAGGATGTTGATGATATAAATAAACAAGTTTGATCTAGCAATAAAACCACGAAATCCCATAATTCAAACTGAAATTTGTAAATTTGGGGAAATATGCCTGTCAGAAACCCGTTGCCATGGCAACACGAAATATCACAAACTAAATTTTTTTTCGCAGAATTGTTGCCAACAATATTTCAGGAAAAGTCACCAAGTTTCGTAGTCCTAGCACACGTCGTTCGCCAGTTTTATGACGTCAAAGTTGGCACTTTTAGCCCCCTCCCCCGGTCTGGATAGGGTTAATGTGATGTGAAAGAAAGAATTAAAAACGTATTTGCCGGACATCATTTTCACAACAATCTGATAATCATTGTCGATATTCTATTGAATCCAGTAACCAATCGAAGCAATTCCTCTGAAGCAATGTGGACTGACCAAAACTAATTTACATTTATATATTACACCCCTGAATAGGTTGGTGCACTTCTTCAGATACTTGCCATCTGGACAAAATGATTTGCAGTGGCACCTTGACACCGATTCATGGCCTGGTAGTGGCTGCATTACACGTCTTATAGCAAATGAATAGATTTAGGAAAACCATCCTTTTGCTCCTTAAAAATAGCTGATGTTAAAAAATTAATTCCTAAAAAAATGATATATTCAAGGGGTCTCTTGCCTTCCATTCGTCCTGTCTGTAATATTTGATTTATGGTGAAACGTTTTCGTTATTTTTGCAGCCGCCACGTCCGTTCTGTTGGTAAGTGATAAGTACGGCACGTTCCACGGAGGTACTTCGACCGTCAACCGGCAGATGGCGCAGTTCCTGCACCAGCATGGCGCTACAGTCCATAGTACAGCTCTGCAAGCATCTGAAGATGACAAGAGGTGTGCCACAGAGGATGGGGTCATTCTGCATTTGCCTGTCCAAAGCGCAAGAAAGAAGAGGATGCCATCTTTGGAATGGCTAACCGACTACCACAGCTTTCACTACCCAGATATACCTCATGATCTGAAGTGCATTGTGGGCCACGCGGATGTCACAAGTGAAGCTGCGAAGAGCATACAAGAGAACCGCTGTCGACACGCAAAGCTGGTCCTTTTCAACCACGATATGCCAGAAGACACGGAGTACTACAAGGGTGCTCAGAAAGCGATGGCTGCGGGGAAGAAAGTGGGACACATCCTGGAAGATACCAAGAATGCAGACGCCGTGTTCTCTCTGGGAAGAAGAATCTACGAGCACTACGAGACGAAGTACGGGTCTCTTGGAGACAACAAACCAACAGAACACCTGATGTTCCTTCCAAGACCATCTCCAATATTCGAAGCCATCTCTGTAAGACCAGGAGGAGGAGAGAAAGTTGTGCTGACTGTCGGGAGAGTGACAGAAGTGGAGAAGCTGAAAGGTCATGACCTGGCAGTTCGCTCCATTGGGGAGGTCGCAGAGAAGATCCCAAACGTCAAACTGCGGGTTCGCGGGATAGATGAAGATGGCTGGGAAGCGAGCAAGAAAATCCTCGAGAAGAACCTGCACAGTGGAAGGATCAAACCCACGCTGCTGCCGTGTGGAACCCAAGAGCACATCGCTCAGGACATACAGCAGGCCCACCTGGTCCTGATGCCGTCCCGTGCCGAGCCGTTCGGACTGATCGGCCTGGAGGCCATCGCAGCGGGCATCCCCGTACTCATCTCCGACAAGTCAGGACTTGCAGATATGATCAAGGACTTGATTAAGGAGAAGAAGTGTCATCCAGACATGAGGCACAGGATCGTTCAAACAAGTGTGAGGGAGACAGATCAGGTTGAGGATGCAAGAGAATGGGCAAGGAAGATCGCAGACACCTTGGAATACTCTGAAGCAGAATTCGAGAAAGCAGCAGCGTTCAAAAAGCAGCTCCTAGAGTCCAAGTACTGGGAAGAATCACACCAAAACCTGCTGCGGGTCTGTGGATTGATTGACTGACTCTAGATCTAGACCGCGTCCTGCTTCAGATTCTGATGTCATAAGTAACGTTGTGTGTGTGTGTGTGTGTGTGTGTGTGTGTGTGTGTGTGTGTGTGTGTGTGTTTTACAAAGCACAGTACTTGCAGGTATAGAGAATTAACGTATCGATTACTTTGATCCTTGCCTATTAACAGGTCAGTAGGAGTTTCAATCTCTAGTAAATGTAATTTGTCTACATACATCTGTATCAAGTGGAAAGTTGTTTGAGTATGTACATAAGTTTGAGTATGTACGTAAGATTTTGTTAGTATGTACATAAGATTGAGTATGTATATAACTTTGATTATGTACATTATAAATTTGAGCGTTTTGCTAATATCTTAGGGTGGTCAATACTCAATGACGGCTAGTTTACGCAATGAATTATTCACGTTTCTCGAATCAGGTACAACATATTTCAAAAGACTAGATGCTACAGACAGATTTGCACATATATTTAGATCGATGTCAGAACTCCCATATAGTGCAAAAATAGGCAAATATATCAAGGACTGCTTTGCTATTAGAAAGAATACTGAAGCTAATGATTAGCCTACTTCATTATGATACTATATGAATGAATTATGTTAGCCCTTATTGTTATGTTAACTAGGTTGTTAAGCTTTATCCTATACCTCCATTTTGTACTTTATGTAATAGTTGTTGCCATACTTTGTACCATGTACAATTGTCGTGCAATAAAGTTCTTCTTTATGTAACAGGCCCTCATTGGGACAGTGTGACATTCATTTGGTCAGTGTGCTTCAGGCATCAGCCACTGCAGATACATGATTAAAGCTTTGAGCCGTCTTACACGCTATTAGAAATATGATGGTATACACAGTATAATGTCTCTGTTTCACTTCTTTATAGCGTATGGCTTTACTCAAGACGTACACCTGCAATCTAATATTGTCAATATTTCAGTAATTTGCTAATGTCTGGCTTATTGACGTAATTTTTTACACTGTCATTGAAAATACACTTATTGGAAGCTGTACACATCCCGCTACCATCGTCAAACAAAAACACAACTTTCCTATCATATATGGTTATGCACGTCACTTCTAACTACATATCAGTGGCAACTTGTGCCCGCCCCAAAATAAATGTTACAAACAGGAAGTAGCGTTTACGTTCCCTTGAAGCTTTACCGCAAATCATAGAAGGCTATGCATATAAAAGTCCTTCATAGAACGTGACGTTTACGCCAGACAATTACTACAACATACTACAACAATAGATTAACCTGCTGTGTCCTAACATACCAGTTATTTTCCATGTCCATTCTTTCTTACAGTAGTTGTAAGACTGAACCGAAAGATTCGTCAAGCTATTTCGAGAAAAGCAATCAAACGTGAAACGGAAACAATTTTGGTTGGAAACATCTGCACTTGGACTTCGAGGTCAGGATGTAACAGTGTACTGAAGTGCTACCTGGCGGAAGTTGTAGATATTGCAACGACGCAAAAGCAGAAAAGACCTTGAAAACATGACTGTATGAAAACGTCATGATGTAGGTATTAGCTATCTTTCACATGTCATATTTCCTTTTGTACTTAAGTAGGCCACAGCAAGTAAATTTTGTGGATGGCATTGGAAAAGAAAGATGGGTAAAAAAGATTTTCAGAACAGACAACAAAAACGTTGTAACAATCAGAGCCAAGAAGACATTCATCCCTATATTCACGACTGGTGTAAAAAAAGTGACGCTAGTGTAACGTTATGCAACAGTGGGTTTAGGGTTGGGTACCTGTACAGGACATTCAGGTGGGGTAATATGGTTCAGGGCAAGAGGATCAGGTCCAGGTCCGGACCTGAACCTGAACCTGATTCAGTATGTGAAAACTTGTGAATGAGCGATACTCACAAAATTGTCAAATATAAATACAAATAGATCTGTTTGGTGGAGTATTCGATTCCAACTGGCGTTTTAAAACCCTACAAGACTACCTGCCTCATACGATTGACAGTAAACTTGGTAGAAATGACTTTAACTCTACTCTTATTCGCTCGTGTTATTTTCTTCGACCGGTAAGCCTCCAAACGTGTGGACGCCTGATCATGAATCTGTTCATTGTCCAACAGGCCCAACATCCGGTCTACCTTTTTTTTTTAAGGTCCGGGTTTACCGGACCGGTCAAAACCGGACCTGTCCAATAAGAAAAGCGGTTTTGTACCTGTGTGATGTATATCCATCCCTAGTGGGGTTTAACTTTAAGCGCCGCCAAAGTGACAATTTTCCCCTTTTCTTTAACGATAGGCCATGTTGATTTGATTATATGGATGACATCGACGCGCGCATCAATTTTCGGCTGTTTCCAAAAAATGAAAATAAAAAAGTTTTCAACCATACTCTAACTCGTACAAAACAGCTTCAAATAAGCAAATATATATGCCGTGGATTGCAAAAAGCAAATACCAGAAAAAATTATACTAATGTCATAGAAATTATTACAAGGTCAAAGAAGATGTGAAAGAACAAAAATGAAGAAACTTGTTGTAAAGCTTGTTCGCATTACTATATTCTGTGTATTGAATCATTTGTTCAACCTTTACCTGACTGCTTAGATTTTATAATGATCAATTTTCGCATCAAATTTGGATTGTCACCCATCTACTGTAAATGCAGAAACTTTGGCGGTGGTCTAATGTTCGCGGATTTCGCGAATTTAAAACCACCGCGAACATTTTTCCATGGCAGTAAGATGCTACAGTGCATGGTGCTACCGAGAACTTAAAACCACAGCGAAAAGTCCCTTTACCCGCTACCGCGAAATTAAATCCCTGCGTACTTAAATGCATTTACAGTAATCAAATAACATGACCAAAGCGCCAAAATAAGAAAGAGGAGAAAAACACCCCTCTGAACCAGAATGGTCCCGCCCAATTAGACCCATCATACCGTATCCAACATGGCCGCCGTAGCGGACGGAATTTTACTCTTTGTGGTCGCGGCCGGACTTTTGTGACGCTTTACTCCGCAAATATCCGTCTGTTGAGTCAGATATCGCTGCAGATCTGAATCAGACGATGAGATGTGGGTCTGAGCTAGCTTTGAAGCCCGGAAAAGCCCGGACATAGACGGTAGACGGCCGCGAAAGGATGCCGCAACCTCGCGACCAAGACCGAGAACGCCACAGGTTCGTGAAAAATTAATTTTCCATTCCCGTTAAAAACTTTTCTCCAAACTTTTAATCTTTCACCCACACAACAACAATATTGCGTTGACCTAAAACCCATAAACATAGCTTTAGAAAAACATTATTTCTAGAAGTCTGACATTTTTATGATCTTTGTTGTAGCTCTCTAAAATTTATTTTTGTGTGCAAAGAAAAAATCGACGTGAATTTTACAGCAAAAATAATTTGTCCTCTTTTACACATTTTTATCAACTGACAAGGATAGAATTGGTAGAGTGGCTTTGGTATTTTGTGTAAATAGTAGACACAAGCTCTTCTGTCAGTGTACAAGGGTGATGTCTTGCAAGATCAGAGGAAAAGAGGTTTGTTTAGGCTGGTAGGCGCTTGTTCACAGATATTTGACACCCCTCTAGTCCTGGCGCCGATTTGTTTTGGTCTTCCAAACCATCCGTGGAAAAGTCGTCTTCGTACGTTCTTGTTTTCTTAAAGGTATTCAATGTAAGATTTTTGTGGCAAAAATATTCTGGATGACAAAATTATCATGTTCGGCAATAGTAGTGAGATTGACATTGGGATACGTATTTTACCAGATTATTTCATATTTTCGTACATTTCTGAACACATTTTTTCGTTGGTACAAAAAATACACATTATGTAGGATGTAAACAAACTAGCAGCTTTGCTATGAGTTCGTATGATACAATGTTGTAGTTTTCATTCCTTGATTATTGTTGGCCAATTATGCGATATGGTAGATACTACATATGATACAAAAATATTGTCATTAAATTGACTTCAAATATTTTCATAATTGAGTACCCTTAAGATCCCAAGAAACACCCTGTGATTTTCTTCGATATTTATTGTTCATTATTTTGTAGCAATACGTAGTTGTAGAAAATTAAGTGTTGTCCTGTGTTTTTCAAATGATAGTTCCAGAACTTCCACCTCGTTTATGAAATGCGATAGAATTATTTGTCTTAATCTAACATTCTTGGCTTTACAAATCCCCACAAACAAGTGATTTTCCTATTCTAGTTCATAATTTTGTAGAAATAGTTGTAGAAATTTCAAGTTGTGCCCTGCATTTAATTTCCACTGATTTGCCTTCGAACTCGAGGTTAAACATGTTTTTCAAATACTATGAAATAGTGACAGTTTTCTTTTATATTAAATTATTCCTGAGGAAATAATAGTTCTAGAAAATCAACTGGTTTGTCCGTGTATTGCGTATATTTGTTTTATAGATTTCCCCGCCCCTTTTATTTCTCAAGTGTGTAAACAATAACTTATGTTATTTTTGTTTTAACTTTATTGTTTTTGTTTCAAATACCTCTCCCTTAAACAACAATACATGCTGTTGTTTTAGCCATGTTTTAAATTTTTGTTCTCATTTCTTGAAATCGAAATTTCCTTTTGTAACTAGTTCTTCCTTGCTTGTGTGTGTGGCTCCCAGACAATAGTGTCCTATTTTCCAGATTTTTGATGCTACACAAAGACAGCTTTGTATCTCTGTGTAAGCATTGTGTTTGGACCACAGTCGGTCCCAGTAACTCAGCAAACACATGGGAGGTATAGGGATATGCTTGGTTGGAGTTAGAAACATCCCTAGTGTTAAGTGTGTGTTATAATGCTTTGGACACTGTATTCAGTCTTTTCATTTCTTGTACTGACCATGCTCGTAGCCAGGATTTCTTTTGGCGGGGTTCTTTTGTAGATTTTTGGGACTAGCGAGTTCCAAAGACTGGTGTATGCTGGTTTATGCACTCCAGGAAAATTTGGAAAATTTGACCCTCTGTTATGGCATTTCTTGCATTTTGGGGAGGATTTTTAGTTCAAAGTGAAAATGGAACCTTTCGATAGTAGCATTGTCACGAGAGGATGCATCGGCCATTCTTTTTGGGTACTTACACTTAAGCTGTGGGGGGTTCATTTGACCCCCTCCCTCCAAACAAAACTACCAAGAGGCCAAAGAAATCTATTCTACTCTACTCTACTCTGCTCTACTCTGCTCTACTACACTCTACTCTACTCTACTCAACTCTAAGATTTTCAGTCTTTTTCAAATGATTCATTTCTGAAATAGGAGTGGGAGGGATCGTTATGATAATGGTAATGATACACTAACAGTACACTACTCCCAAGGGACAATGCAGACTCATCATGAGCAGATTTTGCAGCCGGAACTAAACACAATAATTATCTGGCTAGAAATACCGTAAATGCATCTATTTTCGTGTTGACTTTATTTCACAGAAAGAGGCAAGAGGACTTTTTCTTTCTGCATTTTATTTCAAGTTTGCACTTGAAACTATTTGTTAGTATGGTTGTAATACAATGGAAATACACATTTGAATTATCACGATTTTGAAAATATAAAACTGCCGCAAATATTTTGAGATATACAGTATTATACAAGGCTTCATTTTCTATAGATCTAACTGATGACGGTTTTCCTAAGGCCGAATCTTGTGCCACATTTGTGCTTCTTTTCTTATGTTGATTGATTTTCATTTTGTGCCCTACAATTAGTCCACTAGCAACAGCTGGGTCCCTTGGTAAAAACAAGTGGGTGGCTCTCACAAGTTTCTCAATGTAATTTCTGTAGGACTCTAGGAGAGTCTGCATGCTCTTTTCTGCATGGTGTAAGGAGCCTATTTTGATTTCCCATAATTCGTAGGGAAAGCCGTATTCTTATTCGTGTAATTCGTAGCAAGCCAACCATATTTTGCGTAGTTGTCTTTTTAGATTGTAGAGTAATACGAATGGTAAATCTTTGGAATTCAGCTAAAAGCATTCTTGGGACCCCCCCCCCCCCATACAGACCCTTCTGCAGAGTATCTTGTCTGAGTAATTGAAATCTTCTACAGTGTGTGGCCAGCATGGAATTTTTTTCTGCTCATTGTTGGTTTCTTCAGACCCTTGTTATGTAGCACGTAGTTGCACATAGGGCAGAAAGTTTCCATGCTGTTTCAGTATTAAACAGGGTATATTTCTACAGGGAGGGGTTGCCAGCCCTTCCATTAACAAAAACATGCTCAAGGCACCGCCTCGAAAATGGGGTACCCATTTTATCCCCTCTTAAAAAAAGTGCAGTCGTAGCCTGATTAAATCTTGTTTATAGCAGCCTGCTCAAAATCCACTGCGGACAGGTGCCAGTTGCAGTCCCGGACAGCAGAGTTTGTGTACACAGACTAGTGTAGTCCCAACCAGTTCTCTCAGTTACCAACTAAATTAGCCTGGATACCATACCCCAACCTCAGATATCTTTCGTGTTGGGGTATGGCAGGATGGCTGTAGAAAGGTTCTCGAAGGCCCTTGATCATAGGGAGGAGAACCTTGGATTGATGACCACTCACACCACAGGTAGCCAGCTACAACACACCACAGTTGGTCAGCAGGCTATCACAGTAGCGAATCAGGTACTTAGTGGTCACTGTTATGGATTTCAAAAATACAGTTGGGGGTCTTTAACCAATCATAGTAGGGGTGGAATTACCTCCTGCTAATCCTATGCTGTTCTATTGGTGGAGTTTTTTTACCCACTATAACTAAGGGGCAAAATTGAGAAGAGTTCTATGTCATCCTGCCAGACCCCTGCACGATAGATACTTGAGATCGGGCTGGGGTTTGGTAACCAGGCTAGAACTAAATGGTATCAGAAGCTCAACTGTGAGGCTGCTACCAGTTGAGCTACAGTGACATCCCTACCTGGGTGTTCTACTCAGCCTGAAATTTTTTTCCATCCCCTGGATTTTTAATGGAAATACTGTCAAGCCTAGGGGGTCTTGGGGCATGCTCCCCTGGGAAAATTGTGAAATGTAGACCCTCTGAAATGCTATTTCCTGCATTTTGAGGGGTAAATTTTGCTGGTTTGGGTGAAAAAATCCACAGAAGTTTCAGCTCACAGAGGACAGAATGGGCAACATTTTTTTTCGTCCCCAGCAGCAAAATTCCGTCTAAGAATGGAAAAACTGATGCTTGCTAGAACCCGTTCCCCACCACAACTCATATTGTCACATAATTACGGGTAACCGCACAAATCCCTCTTGGCAAGACAGGTGCACCGTTTCGAGTGACCCTTCTATTGATCCGTAATTAAAAGAATAATTAGCGTGATCATCCACACGTGTAAACATGCCCCAAAACGACAGCGAAAAGACACCCCGAAGGTACAAATAACTCGCTTAATTATAGGTTTTGTGACAATCCCTTTGAAATGTCTTATAGTAAACAATGAAGCCTTTTGTAGCATTTTGTCTTAAAAAGTAGTTTCTGAGTGGTACAACTTTGCTAGAAATTATTTGCAAACATTGCATACATATTGGAAATGCTAGTTTTTTGTTATTATGTCTTCTAGTAAACAATGAAGCTTTTTGTAACGTTTTTTGTAATTTATCAACATTTCATACATACAATGTATTGGAAATGCAGGCTTTTTTTGTTACTATGTTTTTCCAGGTAGGGGAAGACATATTGTTTTTGCTGGTGTGTTCTTTTTCTTTCTTCTTCTGTTAATAGCCAATCAGAGGGTAGGATACATATTGCAAATATGAGCTATTTTGTTTTGCTGAAGGATCTGTACAGTAGTCTATTATTTTATATAGTATTAATTTGATGAATGAATAAAAAGATTGTATTTTAAGTTTTGTAATACCCCCTTCACATTAGGCGCGATTCGATCGGACGACGAGTCTGCGAGCTATAAATTACGAGGAGGCATGACCCTGATGCCGACGAAGAAATGGCTGAGTTCCCCCTTCCCGTCAGGGTCATGCCTCCTCGTAATTTATAGCTCGCAGACTCATCGTCCGATCGAATCGCGCCTAATGTGAAGGGGGTATAAACACACATTATGTTTCATAGTTTTTAAGATTAGCTTAATCTGGTGTGTTTTAAAACATAGAAAATGTATGAAAAATAGAAAACAAAAATGCATCTATCATTCAAACTGAATGTGGTCTTTTCTTCACAATTCCATAATATGTGACCAAGTTTGTAAAAATACATAGAAATTTATTGTTTCAATACTACAAATCATTATAAGAAAAAGTAACAATGCTCCCCTAATTGTTTAAATGGTAGGTTCCTAACCATGATTGACAAGTATGTGTAAACCAACCTTGATTGATATAGTGTTGTAACTGTCACTCAAATCATTTGACACCCTTGTTCAAACTAGACAGACAGAAAGGAAAGAATAATAAACAATTTAAACAGGATTAACATAATAATGGTTAACTGTTATTTGATAGACTCCTATAATCTATTTAAACCACGCCCGTAGCCAGGGGGGGTTCGGGGGGTTCGGACGAACCCCCCCATTTGATCGAAGGTCCGCTTTTTCAAGTTTTTTTTTTTTTTTTTTTGACTGGTTTGTATCTCGAGCGGGACTGGATTCCTATAAAACTTCACTGTCTTTGGTCACTTGAATAAAGGTGAACGCTGTGGTTTTCAATTAGCTTTTCCCGAGTCCGCATTATACTGATAAAGGCCCGGGGGCGGAGCGCGGCGCGTGTCAAAAACAAACTGTCACCGCTTGAAACTGTTGGTCCGCTGTGAGACACGCCCCGGCACGCGACACGAGTGTCGCCTGACTGTTGCTATGGTAAAGTACTAATGGCGCCCGAAAGTCTCACTTCGCTAGCTACAATCGGCGGCCTGTGAACGAATCCGGCACACGTCCCCTGGTGTGATCTAAAGCTTGCCGCTGGACACGATTACGTCAGGATATTGTCCCCCGTTTCTAAGAGAAAGGATATTTAAATTACATGTACAAGAGAGCCGCAAAGCTATCAATTTTCGTGTCGGTGGTCGGATACAAATTGAACGGGGCTACCTCACTAAATCACAAAAATAATCGCAGCACTTATAGTTATAGTTCGAAACTTGTATTAGCGCTAGTCAATGTGCTACTTGCAGTTCATCAAATCCTGTGGGTGACCGCGTAATGGGCCCTTCTAAAGCAAACATACGTACCGTAAAGTCTTGTCACGGTGATGTGCCAAACGGTAAGAAATGAACAGTTAATTGAATTTAGGTTATGACGGGATGTTGTCAATAATGTCAACAAATTATACCGCCTCTGTTGACAGCACGGGGCCGCCGCGCGAGTTCTTTGTTCTTATGTGGAGGCGCCAATCGGCGGTTAGATCAGAGGCACTTGTCGGCTTACTTGCAAAACGTCAGAGTCACTGTCATTCAGGACAGTGTACACGTGCGACACGTGTCGAGAAGTGTCACTGCTAGCAAACGTTTCTTTTTTCTTTTATCTGTGATCAAACTGTGATCGAAGTCAGTCCGTGAACGGTGTACCTTCTGTATTATGTATTGATAAAATATTGTGGCATCCTCATGGGGCGGAAAGAGCAGAAGGCGCGAGAGAAGAAACGCGCGGCAGCTACGTGCCACAAGCTGGACAGCTTCCTTCCGAAGAAAACGAAGACGGCACAGCTTTTGGATGAGGCCTCGGAAAGTCGGTCATCAACTTTGGACGCTCAGCCGTCAACGTCAGACGCTCAGCCCTCGACATCGGACGCTCAAATCGACAATGTACCACTCACTGTAAGTACTAATCCGGTAAGTGGCGAAGTGAGCTGTTATCAAGACGAAGGCGGCGGCAGCAACATTGTCGATATTGGAGAGATGTACCTCCGTTCGGAGACCAGTAATGTGTTTTGCGACAACGTAAAGGCTCTAACAACAGCCCAGAAATACAACTTCCTCTGCCATCACAGCAAACCGCCAGAGGATAAAACATTTCCGACTCAATATCTTGGCGGCTGTAATCGCAGTTTCCGACACAAATGGCTCGGAAAACACAAATGGATGGTATATAGCGAGAAGGTGGACGGCATCTTTTGCATGCCGTGTGTGCTTTTTGCCGCCGATCCGTCAAAGGGGCAGTTGGTGACCAAGCCATTCAGAGTGTGGAACAAGAAAAGTGAGAAAGTCAAGACTCACGAGACCAACTGTGACTACCACGATGAAGCAATGGAAAAGGCTACCTTACTCAAGCAAGCAGTGGAACGACCCCACACCACAATTGCCGCCCAAGTTGATGCAAGAAAGGCAGTTAACATCCAAAACAACCGAGAGGTTATTAAGTCTATCGCCAGAGCAGTGCTGTTCTGTGGCAGACAATGCATCGCACTACGAGGCGACAAGGAAGACCTGAACTCTCCCGGCAACCCGGGAAACTTCCTGGCGTTGCTAAGGTTGATGGCAGTGACAGATGGTGTGCTGCAAAAGCACTTGCAAGCACCTGCCATGAGAAATGCCACATGCATGTCCCCACAGACGCAGAACGAGTTGATTGAGGTTATGGGGAAACACATGATTTTGAAGGGAATCTTAGAAGAGATCAACGCGGCCCCCTTCTACAGTATCATGGCGGATGAAGTTACCTCGCACAACACTGAGCTTCTCGCGATTTGTGCCAGATTTGTCGACAGCAACAATAACATTAGGGAAGACTTTCTCAAGTTCATACAAGTAGATCGGATCACAGGGAGAAGTATTGCAGAGGCTATCCTGCAATTCTTGAGGGAGAATGGTATCCCTACCCGTAACATGCGAGGGCAGGGATATGACGGTGCCAGCAACATGTCGTCAAAATCCGCAGGTGTGCAGGCACGTATAAAGGAGGTGGCTCCTCAGGCAACATATATCCACTGTAACGGGCACTGTCTCAACCTGGTCATCAGCAAATCGTGTGCCTTGCCGCAGATACGCAACGTGATCGACCGCCTGCAGGATTGCTGTCGATATTTCCTGCACAGCCCGAAGAGGAGCGGTGCGCTTGAGAAGGTGATCAATCACAACATCGGAGACGAGACCAAGAGGAAGCCTCTCCTGGACCTCTGCAAAACCCGCTGGGCAGAGCGTCACAGTGCGTATCAGCATTTCTACCAAGCATACGTGTTCATTGTAGAAACTCTAGAAATGATCGCATACAGCCGCCACCTCGACAAGTACGGAGACACTTACGCCGACTGGGACACCGGTAACCGAAGTGATGCTCATCAGATCTTAAAGAGCATCACTTCCTACGAGTTCATCGTAGTCTTCCTGGTCGTGTACCAGTATCTCTCCCATCTAGCGGGGATCACCGTAAAACTGCAGGGAAGGGCAGTGGATATCGTGGAGGCCCACGAGATGGTAACGGAGATCCAGGAAATCTACAAAAAGGAGCGGGAAGAAGTTGAGAAAGGGTTCGGCCACATCTTCGAACAAAGCCAGCGAATGGCCGAGAAGGTTGGCAGTGCTCCTGAGATGCCCCGTATCGCCGTTCGGCAACAGCACCGAGCCAATGCCATGGCAGCCAGTCCTCGGGAGTACTACCAGAGAAATGTAGTCATCCCCTTTCTCGACCACATCACAACTTCCCTGAGTGACCGGTTTGCAGCGTCTGCCAAGATCGCGACATCGCTGATCGGGCTCGTCCCGACCATAGTGTGCTCGAGAGACGTCCGTCTCGAGGACGCAGTTGCCCAGTACGAGGCCGATCTGCCATCGCCGGAATTGTTTCCTATGGAACTCAACCGGTGGAAAAACCACTTCATGCCTGATCCACCAGAGTTGCGGCCGGCGTCTCCCGCAGAGGCAATCAAGCGCTGTGACACCACGATGTTCCCGAATATCGGCGTTCTGCTGAAAATCGCGTGCACACTCCCAGTAACATCGTGCGAGTGTGAGAGGAGTTTCAGCGCCCTACGAAGGCTAAACAACTACATGCGCGCTTCTATGGGGAAGATTCGGCTGTCCAACCTGGCACTTCTACACATCCACTACGACACTGACATAGACCTAGACAAGGTAGTCGATTGCTTTGCTCAACTCCACCCCCGCAGACTAGAACTGGACAACCTGTTATAAGACCGCTAAGACCAAAGACAATTAGGTTAAGAATAAACGGTTATGAGTTTAAGAACAAATGTTTATGAGTTAGACTGTTAAGCATGTTAGATGTTAGGTTAAGATTATCAAAGTTGGTAAGACTGTTAAGGCTGTTTATTATGTGCTGGGCTGTTAGGTTGTAATCAGAACATAATGCTTTATATTTAAGACTGGTTATGTGTGTGGACCATTTCATGACGGATATACTCAATATTTATTTTTCTTCTTTTTCCTTAAGATAAAAGACCGCTAAGACAATTATGTTAAGAATATTTCGTTAAGAATAAGTTAAGAGTTAGACTGTTACTGTCGGATGTTAGGTTACGACTACCAAGTTGTGATTGTGAAGGCTGTTAGGTGTAAGGTTAAGAATATTAGTTACGATTGCTAAGACTGTTGGTTTAGAACTGTTCAACATGATTATATATACTTTATATAAAGGCTGATTATGTGGATCGAGGCCATTTCATGACAGATATATATACTCAGCACTTGTTTTTCTTCCAATAAATCTGACTCAGACTCTAAAACGGTCATGTGGGTGTCTCTGATTATTCTCATAAAACCCTCTCCAAAACGCGGGAAATGCCGTTTCAGAAGGTTCCAGTTTCAAAATTTTCCGGGGGAGAATGCCCCCGGACCCCCCTAGGAGCCTTGCGCCTTCGGCGCAAGCTCTCGCGCCTTCGGCGCTCGAGATGGTCCGTCAGATTAGAAAAAGAACCCCCCCATCAAAAATCCTGGCTACGGGCATGTAAACTCTATCTAGATTTAGTACTATTGTTTTCTGTTTTTAAGGCCAAGTTAATGTGAAGCCATGTAAAAAGTGTGTATTGTAAATATAGGGAAAGTCCAAGTAATGACAGTTTCTTTTTCAGCAAATCTTTATTTGATTTTCATTCTAAAGTAATTTCCAACTTCCTTTGGAATATGACTTCTTTTCAGGGTATCCCAATTCAGATTGATTCCATAATGTTGAATAAGGGCTAGGGTTAGTCTTGGAAGTGTGTGTTGGTTTAATGGCTGGGTGTTTGACCCAGAAACCAGAGGTACTGGGTTTGAACCCCTTGGAATGAACCAATGTTGTGTCCAGCCTAAAATATATGTTTTTTGAAGAAGTTAGTGAAGTAGAGGTGGTGCAACTTGAAATTCAGATGTGCAACCTAATTTTTCCCCAGGTTGCACACTGTGCAACCTGGCTCAAAAAAGCATTTTGCACACTGGTCCTTGGGAAAGGCACTTGACACAGCTTTCCTCACTGGGTGGGGAGGTAAACTAAAAGGTGGTTGAACTTGAAGGAGAGGGTTGGGCTCCACCTTTCAATACCATACCGGGATACCCTAGCATGCTAGTAGCCAGGATTTTGCTTGGGGGATTCTTCTTACCATCTGAGGGACCAGCGAGTGCTGCAGGTGCGGTGCGAGCTTCTTAGGGGGGTCTGGAGACATCCCCCCCCCCAGAAAATATTGAAAATTAAACCCTCTGAAATGGTATTTGCTGTATTTTTTAGTGGATCTCAAAGGAAAAATTAGAGTTACACGTAACTGTTTCAGACAGTATTTTATTGCCACAAAAACAAAGATTTAGTATATCCCTATAATTGTATAAAATGTCTTCCACAAAGATAAGAATGCATAATCATGTTCTCACCTATCAGCTAAGTAACAAATTCAATCTTAACTTTAACTTAACCTACATGTAACAACCTTAGCCGTCTTCTCTTAATATTCTTAACCTAACAAATGCTAGTTCATCCTTTTGATATTCATAAATGATGTTAAACCATATGCATATGGCAGTAATCATGCACTTTGTCATTGTGGAATGTGTGACTCAGATTTTTGTCATGGCGTTAAACCAAGAACGTTATAACGTCCTTGGTTAAACCCATTGAACAGGGGTGGTCTGTGCAGTGCAGTCAGTCTCCTCCATAGGAATATTATCTTCAATCAAGCCAGGCCTAGGTTCATCATGATTTTTGTTGTGATACAGATGTTTACTTGAAATATTGTACAAGGGTACCGACACACATGCAGATAGGCAAATAACAAACAAAGATGCAATCGCCAAGGTGACTGAATGCACTGTTACTGCATCTACAAACAGCATGCTAAAGTAAACTAATGTTGTCACAAAAATGTTCAGGAAAATCATTTTTAGGTGGGGTGCACCAAACGTTGTGCCAAGAACTGTGTACAAAAGCAAATGCAGAAGGCTTTGAATTATTCTCTTATAGGATGTAGCTTCACTAGTACTGTCACTTTGACATTCACAGCTTACACCCTTTCTTGCCTGTATACACATGTAAGTACCTGTCAATACCAGCCATTGTATTCCAATGGGAATGAAGATCCACATGTACATCGGTTTGAAAAATAAAAGGAATGTTATCATTGCCATACAACGGAAACTTACTTCTACCAAAGCTAAGTAATTACAAATGAAAATACTTCGCTTATCTAATGGTCTGTGTTTCTTAAATTTTAAGTACATGTAGATATACATAAAATGAGCCTTGACTGCTGCCACATGTGATGTCACCATGGTGGCAACCTGTAGTGCGCTGATCTGTTCTGTGTTAATCATAATGTAGAATTGAAGATACAACTGCGGCATGTTTGAGAAGACTGCTTCCAACAGGTGTGTTAGCGGAAGGTCTTTTTTCACAATGTTTTTCACGCTTTCGCCTATCTGTAGCCGACGGTAGAGGTTGTAATACTGCACCAACAGACCCAAATGTAGGAAGTTAAGCAGGTACTTAAAGTTCTTACTCAGTCTGTTTTCTCCGTCATGATGCCTGAACGCTTCTTCTGTTAAGGTGATGTTGATGATGGCTGATGGCACAACAATAATTCCCATCAT
Organism: Branchiostoma floridae x Branchiostoma belcheri; assembly: GCA_019207045.1. Classification (NCBI taxonomy): domain Eukaryota; kingdom Metazoa; phylum Chordata; class Leptocardii; order Amphioxiformes; family Branchiostomatidae; genus Branchiostoma; species Branchiostoma floridae x Branchiostoma belcheri. The sequence continues at coordinate 14,944,988 of CM033041.1, read as the reverse complement.
CCAACCAAACCAAACCATATGCCCGCTGTTGTGGTAGTGAACTGCCAACACTATGTCAGTGCAAATGTCAGTAATATACAGGCCCAGTGGAAATACCACAAGCAACAGGATCTTCCCATGCTTAGACTCCCAGAAAGATGTTTCCATGGTCCTTCTCTGTAACCTGTTAGACAAAGACAGCAAAGAAAGATTTTACATTTAAATTGCACCATAGCCAGAAATGTTGGTACAAGTTTGGTTGCCAACCCCCATTTTTTTGGATAACCCTACAATGTGTAGTTACTGAGATACTGATGAAAACAAGATTTTCCTTAATGGCCGCCCTAATTTGCATATTGTATGCCTATCCAGCATAGAATATCGGCGTGATCTTTACTGAAATGGCTTAAACTGAATCTTTACCCCTCAAAACATGGGGATAGACAACCAAATGAATTTGATACCAATGTGTATGTGAGGTGAGGTAGTTACTGAGATATTGACGAAAACAAGATTGGCTGCCTTAATTTGCATATCCTGCAGACGCAGCCCAAGGATGACAGAGTGGTATCATCCAGATTCTTATAGAGCACACTTCAAAGGTATCACTCACTCACTCACTCACAGCCCATAACCACAGTGGTGGTAAGGGCTCAAAGGTATAGAAAAAGCAAAAAACTTATGTATGGACCGCAATTGCACGCTTTTAAAACAGTCTCTGCCGCCAGACTATACCTACCCTGGGAGCCAGACAGGACCGGGTAGCTAGCAAGTTTTGTTCGGGGACCCAAGGCAGTCAGCCCGCCGATCTCACATTAGCGCTCCGGGGGAGTTTAAGCCTACTCTTGGATAAGGGCAGGTGGATCTCATCGGGCTTAAACTCCCCGGGGCGCTAAAAGGAGATCGGCGGGCCTGACTGTCTTGGGCCACCGAATAAACTGTCCTAGCTGCCTGATTCTGGATGGACCCCAGGGTAGACTATACCTGATGGAACTAAAGTAAAATACCTTTCCGCTGCAGGCTGTTCAGGACATGTAGACTGGACAGTGGCACTCTGCTGTACAGACAGGCTTCTTCTAGTAGCTGCCTGAGCACCAGATTCGGGCACAGCAGTTGCCTCCGTTGCTGCACTCATGACTTTGATCTATGAGTTACAAAAAGTTTCATTATGTATATTGTCATAATTCTTGTTTTATATTTTGTCCCAAAATAGTCCATGTCTAATTCTTAAATGTTTGTGTAATAATCATCAATTGAGTTCAGATGTGGCTCTTTTCTTTCTTTTATTCAATCAAGTAAGGCCATACCAATTTAATGTGTTGGTTCTCAGAGTTTTTAAATATAAAAAAAAATATGCTCAAGTGGAAAAAACATAATGAATTTAAACGAAGCCAGAGGACCAAATTTATGCCTTGGTGCACTCAGGTTTGTGAAGTCAATACAGTCATATTCATGTTTGCCTCCCTGCCCAATGCTTTTATGATGTCCGCTTGGTACATTTTTATTTCTAAAAATCCGAGAACCAAGGAAATCAATTGGTGTGGCCTAATTGCAACATGTACATTACCATACATATTAATGCCATTCATTTCCATGGTTTTACCCCACACACTTCTTGTCAACTATAACTGAATGTCACCCAACATGTTAAAACAAGTTCCAGGTACTGCTGACACATTGTTACTTAAAATGTGGACTTTACCCATTTGATCAGAAAATTGTATGTAACACCAGCATATCCTCAATGAAGTCTTTTTGTTTTGAAACCATTAAACTCAATATGTTTCATAAAATCTATATCTAAGAAAATATATGTGTACAACTTTAAAATTTGAATTCTCCATAGATTGTTTCACAAAACCATGTCAGATACAGATCACATGACACTGAGCATGTATTATTCAACCTTGGCAAATGGCAACATTATTTGTTCATATTCTTGTTCCATAATGTATTAAAGGTTTCTTCAAATTACTGGCGCTGTGCACAGGTGGATATTTCAAACACTGTTACATTGTTACCAGGTCATGGCTCATATATATTTCCATCTTGTACAATTTGCAACTGAAACAAGTAGTTACAATAGTACAAGTCTGCGTTGACAAGTGTACATATCCTGCCATTCTATTTCCATTGTTTTACCCCCCACCCCTCCAAAGCTTCTTGCCATATTGTCACACACGTTCCCATAAATAATATCTAGTAAATGCTGAGATTGTAACTGTAGTGTTACAGAAACTTTGTTACCTGTAACAGTTGATGCTGCAAAAGGCAGTGGATGTAAGACTTGATAGGAGTAGGGTGCGGTGCAGACAAGCTCTGAGTTGTAGTCAATCAAAATGAGTCACAAAATTTTCCATGACGCAACTTGTTTTTGTGTTGTGAATGTGGACTTTGTACATTTCATCATATAAACCCTGTTGTCCTAAGGTCATTATGTTAGTCTGAGTTTTATACCCATGCAGGTAGAAACTTGACCACCTGCATTGTTTTGTCATACGTGTAATTCTAAACTGACTTAATAGATTCAAACTTTTAATTTCTTTAACCATGAGACATGCATCATTTACTTTCATTTCCCTGCATTAAGGTTAGTCAAAAATAGTAGGGAAGGTTGCATTCTTCTCATGTCATTAATTGAACATTGATATGTTATGCTGACTGGTTCTAAAAGCAATGTAATTTTTTTGACAAATTGATTTCAGAATTTCCCATGTCTTTAAAATTCAGTTCTATTTATCGGGGCAAGACTGACACCTAACAAGTTTAAAGTCTTTGTAGATCGCTTTTATTAGAATACGAGGGGCGTGCAATAAGTAATGCCCCTGATCCACTTCCAGTTGTCTGATCTAGATGAAGTTTTGTATGTGTAATGATTCATATCTCTATGGATTATGTTGCAAAAAACAGCTCTGAACTAATTGCGGTTTCTGATTAACTGGTGTTTGAACTGAGTCAGGTGTGAGATGGACCAGGTGTGAAATGGAGCCAGTTGAGTGTCGCGCAGTGATCCGGTTTTTGTATTTGAAAGGACGCACACTAAAGGAGACTTTTAATGAAATGAAAAAAACTTATGGTGATGATGCCCCATCATATGACCTTGTAAAACGCTGGCATCCTGAATTCAAACGTGGCTGGAAGTCTGTGGAAACAGCTCCCAGAGCTGGTCGGCCCTCTTCTGCCAGTAATGAGGCATCTGTTGGACGACCAACCTGGGTTGTCCTACAAAAACGGTTTCCAGAGCTGCATCAAACTATGGAAGAAATGCATAACTCTGGGTGGTTCCTATGAAGAGAAAGACTAATAACTGTGCCAAGTTTCATTAATATCCTGCTATGAGAAATGGGTCAGGGGCATTACTTATTGACCGCCCCTCGTATCTTGTCAGTACAGATACATGTAACATGTCAGATTGAGCCTGTATCATTTATGTGAGGGAAAAACTACTTGTAAAGCTCAGAGCTCCTTTTTGTTCAAAGAAAGGGACTACCTATACCTTTCCAGAAATATTCATAAATTATATGTATTTGTATCAATATGTTACATAGGAATGAAAATTTAAAACATAGGAAGGAAAATTTAAAACCACACTGTCAAGCACATATATGTAACTTGAATAGACCACATTTTCAGTCAGCCAATTAGAAACCAGACAAGTTAATTGAATTAAGTCTTATCCTATCCTGTATATTCTTATCCTTCCAGTCTGTTTCCTGTGTTGGGCTTATTTATTCACACAAGTGCTGCCTTTTTCACTTCCTGTCTGATCCCTCAAATACTGTAAAACCTTTAATATCGGCAGCTTTTTTAAACTTCGTAGTTTCTAATGGTGATCTCTGACCTCAAACGCATGACACCGTGAATGTACCATTTTTTGTCCTTTGTGTTATAATCAGATGTTTCAATCAAAAACTCTTCATTTTTACGGTAAGGAAAAATTGAAGTGCTGCAAATGTACACATTTTTACAGTATTTTTAGAACTCCACAGATGGCTGCCAGACATGCAAGGCCACATCTCCAAGCAGATGTTAGGAGGAAAGACTGGCACACTTCCTGGATGCCATATGTGTCTGTAAAACTTGATATACACAATACAGAAAACTTCATGATCTTTCCTCCTAATAGCATTTGCCTGTACATGACCTCACCACAAAAAACATAACATTCAGAAACGTTACGATCTTTCCTCCTAATTACATCTGCTTGTACATTACATCACCTCAAACAACTAGTCTTCCTATACGCGTCAATCATAATTAATAAGACCATACCATTTTAAGCTTAAAGGGGGGGGGGCGGGACAGGTTATCAATTTAGAGTTTTGTATTGTATCATAGGGTTACATTTGAACTTGTCTCGACTATAGACAGGAAATGACCATATTTGTTCAAACAGGTGTGTTGAGTTCACCTGTAACAATGGGAACAGGTATGATATCACACCTGTTGGTTTTTACTTACCTGAGCAAAGAAACAAATGTCATGAGTCAGACCAGTTAAGTAATTGTGCATATAGACAGATCATTTTTCAGTGTACAGTGCTATTGTAAGATACAATAGAACTTGACAGTTTGTTTTTAGAAGATTCAATTTAAGAGTTGTTTTTTGACATACCTTTATTCAGGTAATATATGGGCTGTGATAACATTTGATATGATGTTGTTTTAGGACATACCTTTACAAGTTTATTTAGGTAATATATGGGCTGTGATAACATTTGATATGATGTTGTTTTAGGACATACCTTTACAAGTTTATTTAGGTAATATATGGGCTGTGATAACGTTCGGTATGGTGTCGTTTTAGGACATACCTTTACAAGTTTATTCAGGTAATATATGGGCTGTGATAACATTCGATATGATGTTGTTTTAGGACATACCTTTATAAGTTTATTCAGGTAACATATGGGCTGTGATAACATTCGATATGATGTTGTTTTAGGACATACCTTTATAAGTTTATTCAGGTAACATATGGGCTGTGATAACATTCGATATGATGTTGTTTTAGGACATACCTTTATAAGTTTATTCAGGTAACATATGGGCTGTGATAACGTTCGGTATGGTGTCGTTTTAGGACATACCTTTACAAGTTTATTCAGGTAATATATGGGCTGTGATAACGTTCGGTATGGTGTCGTTTTAGGACATACCTTTATAAGTTTATTCAGGTAATATATGGGCTGTGATAACATTTGATATGATGTTGTTTTAGGACATACCTTTACAAGTTTATTTAGGTAATATATGGGCTGTGATAACGTTCGGTATGGTGTCGTTTTAGGACATACCTTTATAAGTTTATTCAGGTAATATATGGGCTGTGATAACATTTGATATGATGTTGTTTTAGGACATACCTTTATAAGTTTATTTAGGTAATATATGGGCTGTGATAACGTTCGGTATGGTGTCGTTTTAGGACATACCTTTACAAGTTTATTTAGGTAATATATGGGCTGTGATAACGTTCGGTATGGTGTCGTTTTAGGACATACCTTTACAAGTTTATTTAGGTAATATATGGGCTGTGATAACGTTCGGTATGGTGTCGTTTTAGGACATACCTTTACAAGTTTATTTAGGTAATATATGGGCTGTGATAACGTTCGGTATGGTGTCGTTTTAGGACATACCTTTATAAGTTTATTCAGGTAATATATGGGCTGTGATAACATTTGATATGATGTTGTTTTAGGACATACCTTTATAAGTTTATTTAGGTAATATATGGGCTGTGATAACGTTCGGTATGGTGTCGTTTTAGGACATACCTTTACAAGTTTATTCAGGTAATATATGGGCTGTGATAACATTCGGTATGGTGTCGTTTTAGGACATACCTTTACAAGTTTAATCAGGTAATATATGGGCTGTGATAACGTTTGGTGTGGTGTCGTTTTAGGACATACCTTTACAAGTTTATTTAGGTAATATATGGGCTGTGATAACGTTTGGTATGGTGTCGTTTTAGGACATACCTTTACAAGTTTATTTAGGTAATATATGGGCTGTGATAACGTTTGGTGTGGTGTCGTTTTAGGACATACCTTTACAAGTTTATTCAGGTAATATATGGGCTGTGATAACGTTCGGTATGGTGTCGTTTTAGGACATACCTTTACAAGTTTATTCAGGTAATATATGGGCTGTGATAACGTTTGGTGTGGTGTCGTTTTAGGACATACCTTTACAAGTTTATTCAGGTAATATATGGGCTGTGATAACATTCGGTATGGTGTCGTTTTAGGACATACCTTTACAAGTTTAATCAGGTAATATATGGGCTGTGATAACATTTGGTGTGGTGTCGTTTTAGGACATACCTTTACAAGTTTAATCAGGTAATATATGGGCTGTGATAACATTTGGTATGGTGTTCTGGACAGGGTGATAACTTGGGCTATCACAAATTGGGGTTCTACTGTTATCACATGGGAGTCCATATAATCATTTGAACGCTCTTCGAGTGACATATACCGCTAGTAACGGTATTTAGAGATATTGGACAGTTTCAAACTGCGCTTTATTTTGAAAATAGTGAAATTTGAAACCATTGTCCGTTGACTTGATATGCCTTAATGCCGCGTTTCTGAATATAACGGATATAGGTTACCCTGCGGATCAAGCTGAACTACCGTTATATAGGTTGTACATGTAGTTCTTGGCGCAGAGAGTAAGTGGTGTAGATTTGGGTCCCCTAGTGCTTTATTTCTTTGGAACTCGTTTCAAATGTTGGTCCAGGAGTACATATAGAGCCTTCTTTGTACAGTATTGGACTTGGTTTGATCCAAACAAATGTACAATGTAGCCCAAAAGTAGCAAAGAAAGGATTTCAAGAGTAAGATGTAATGTTGTCACTAAGCAAGGTGACGTATGCTTGTTTGAGCTACATAGTCTCGGTGTGATAATCACCGGTTGTCTGAATAGGTTATCCAGCTGGCTGCTTCTGTACATGTAAGAAGGACAAGTTTCTAAAGGTAAATCTTAAGAGTTTAATAAGACCTCAAAACACTTTTTAGGCCACAGCAAGTAAATTTTATGGATGACATCCTCTACAGACTAAAAATAATGAGAAAAAACAAGATGCGTAAAAAAAGCAAGATGGTTGTTTTTTTTCGAAATAGATACCAGAAATGTTATCACAGAAATTGAAGTGACAGAACATTGGTACACAGCCAACAAGTCATTCATTCCTGTTTTCAAGAAGTGCGCTGGTGTAGTAAAAGTGATACTAGTGTGGTACACTGATATCACTAAACCGAGTTGGCAACACTCATGGCTTTCACATTGGTGCCACATTTACAAAAAATCCAACTAGTTTCACTTCTGGTAAGTTCTACAACAGGAGTTATGGCTAGCTTGCTAGTATCACTTCTAGTTCTACAACTTGAACAGGTAAAATCATTGGGCTACAACACAACATATTTTCCCATTTTAAGTTGTAATGGATATGATACACAGTTTTACAAGAAACAATAAATCCTTACCCCCATGTAGTAAACTTATTACTGTCTTTTTATTTTGGTTTTCAGAATTTATTAGTTCACACAACTAAAACTAGTTTTTCCAGCCTTGTATATGTTATTGAGTGACCTAAGCCTTTTTCAGCAAAATGACATTTTCAGCATGCTTTGATCCCATCCTTATCCTTGGTGCATTGTCCAGTGTTTTCCTGTTCCAGTGTTGGCTCCCTGTAATCTCAAACATCCACAGATAATGACTATAATTATCTCTCCACATTGTGAGCATGGGGCACTGAATAGTAGCTAGCCTGGATGCTAGACTGTTTCCAACCTGGCCTTAACACAAAGCAGCCTGTGTGTGTGTGTGTTTGTGTGTGTCTGTGTGTGTGTGTATGTGTGTGTGTGTGTGTGTGTACTCTCACCTCTCAAATAGAAGTACCCCCTGGAATAAAAGTACCCCCCGGACAAATCTTCAAAATCAAATAAAAGTACCCCCTGGAATAAAAGTACCCCCCGGAAAAATACCAAATTGACATGTAAACTGTGTCCATGCTACTTCAGTCCAAGAGAAGACGATAAGCAGGTATGCTCTTTTTATTTATTTATGCCTCAGTACCATATCAGTTAATTGTATAAATAATGAACAGAATAATTCCTATGTTATTGCACATATTTTCTTTATCTGAGTGTCACACCATCAACAAAGATTAAAATAAAAGCAAAAAATGAATGAAAATAAAAATTGAAGACATAAAAAAAGAAGTTTATTTTATGATCATTGTTACAAAATAAAATTTTGAAGAAACATTCCAACTTAGTAGAATACCTTCTTCACCACTTGTTGTATTTTCAATGTTGTTGAAACCAAGGAGGTCATAGACACTGCCCCCTATCGAGATATAACGGTACTGCAGCAAATATGTCAATATCTCGCGCATTACCGCGAGATTCGGCGTGAGTTAATGAATCCAACATGGCGGATGTTTTCGAGCCGATTGAACGCTGTGCTTTATTTTGGAAGGATTTTTTCGTTGTTGGAACATTAAAACAAGTTGACTACGGGTGAAAAGTTGTGGAAAAGTATTGGTAACTTTTTAATTTGTTTGGTTGGTGGTTAATTTCTGTGTTTTGATAGAGAATTTACGGAAGTGAGTGACTGTGTGTGTAGCATGTGACCTCGATGTTTGGCTATGTTTTCGTCTTTGTTCAGCGCAAATTTCAAGATTTATGGAAGGTTAAAGATGATCTAAAACGAAAAGGATACATTTTTTATGAGTCCAGTACCGAATCACTTGGGTTTCGGTATTTTTGGACCTGAACCGAAACGTTTTTGCAAGTCCAGAACCGGTCCTGCGTACCGGTACGCATCCCTAGGATGTTTGGGTCATAGCGCTAGCGGCAGGGAAATCCGCGCTGCCTCGTCCGAAAAATAGTGAATTTGAAGCGAAAATACCGCGGAAATATGGGCAGAAAATACCAAAATTTCAATATTTTTGGTGTCCCTGGTTAGTTAAGAAAGCCCCAATTTGAAAAAAAAATAAACGTACCGTCTAAAATAAGGACGTACCGGGTGGATTTTGAGGCGGAAAAAAATAAACGTACCGGTACGTTTATTTGAGAGGTGAGAGTATGTGTGTCTGTGTGTGTGTGTGTGTCTGTGTGTGTGTGTATGTGTGTGTGTGTCTGTGTATGTATATGTGTGTGTGTGTGTGTATGTGTGTCTGTGTGTGTGTGTGTGTGTCTGTGTCTGTATGTGTGTGTGTGTGTGTCTGTATGTGTGTGTGTGTGTGTGTGTTTGTTTGTGTGTATGTGTGTGTGTATGTTGTGTGTGTTTGTGTTTCCAGATTTTTGTAGTCAACCTAACTCAAGAACTTCATGACGTAAAACAATGATACATTTGGTATGTAGGTAGGTATTGGGAAGACGAAGGTCAAGGTCGATTTGGGGACCCCTAGTATGTCTCATTGGTACTGCAGCAGAACTTCCATTTTTTTGTTTTTTGTTTGGCCTGGATATGCTATTTTTGGTGGCAGATAGCTTGTGATGTACTGAAGAAGTGGTGTATGGTTTGGCACCCTAGCAGCTTGCTCTGGAACTGCAGGGGTGTTTTTGGCCCTCCTCAGACACGGGACCACCATTTAAAATCCTATTCAAGGGACAGCCCTAACCAAAGCTATAGGTACTCATTTTAACCTGAGTGAAGCGAGGAAATTTGTGTTAACTGAATTTCCCAAAGGCACAACGTCAGTTGTATGTAAGGGGATTCAAACCCAGGATCTCTGGGTCTACGTTTCACGAACATGAAGTTGCATTTTTTGCCGTTCTTTCTATCTGTATTTACTTAATTTAATGTGGTACTTAAGGAAATGACTCCATACCCTTTTGCCTGTGTGATTAGATCAGTGTACCTATCTGTAAGATAACACCAACTTCAAAGGAGAATTAAGCACTATACCCTGAGGCCACGCAGGTAAGGTTATCTTTAAGGTCATCTTAAGCAGGTGCTCATCTTGTTACCTGTCCAATTTGATCGTAAAATTAAGGTAAAGGTACTTTGATCAAGTTGATCATGTCTACTTGCCCTTGTAATGTTGTGTTAGGCCATGTAGATTTGATTATATGGATGACATCCTCTGGGAACTCAAAAACTGATGCGAGCGTGCAAAGAAAAAAAGTTTGGCCAAAAAAAGCTGCCTTCATTTTGAAAAGTTAGTGGTTAGAAAGGTTGACCAAATGACAAAACACAAAGAGTATGGCATATAGTGGGACCGTGTTCGCCCCGTGACCGAGAGGTTGCGGGTTCGAATCCGCCTGCCATGTTACCGATCTTGTGCCCTTGGGAAAGGCACTTTACACGGCTTTCCTCACTGTACTCAGGTGAAAATGAGTACCTAGCTTTGGCTCACAGTGATTTACATCATTCACCCGGACGGGAGACCTGGTGCATATGAAAGGGTATGTCACCCCGTAAGGGGCGGTATAACCCTGTCGTGTGTAAACATGTGCGAACATGTGCGATCACGTCGACCGATGATGTATGTTCTGTATCTCTGTGGATCTGCCGCTACCAGCCCAAAGCTGCCTAGGCAGATCCGTGTAATGAGTTGTATCATTGTCAATAAATAAATAAATAAATAAATAAATAAATACTGAACAATAGATTCTTCATTCTTGACAATTAGAAGTCTATGGCAAAATTAGTACAATGTACATTTGTGGACATTCTACAATAGCAAAAGAGACATTCTAATACAAATTGTCTATTCTGTTTTCTGATATTTATTTGCAAGTTACGCCTTATATTTGCTCATATTGCAGCTGCTTTGTGTAATTTATAGTATGGTCAAAAAATTTTGATGTCATCCATATAATTAAAGATTTATCAATGCTCTGACAGTTTTGTTGAAGTTTTGAAAATATTGATCAGCCCATAATTGACCAATGAATGCCCTTCTTTGTGGACACTCATCAACCAATCAGAGGAGACATTACACATGGTTAAGTGACTTGAGTAACCTTAGCAGCCTATTTTGTCCCAAAATACACATCCCCGCCGTATTTGGAAAGTAACAGTTTGGTGTAATGGACTCAGTCTTTTCTCAAAATGCAAGGGACAGTTCATTAACACATGAACTTCGTAGGGTCAGGGTTACATATGTTTTGTATTTCTCAAGCAATTTAGAAATCATTTTAACAGTCATGATTGCACCTAGCAGATACATTGTGTTTATCAAATGTAAGATATGGCAACTTGCAACAAATTGTGTATCATAACAAAATAATGATGAGAATTATGAAAACACAGTTAAAGTACAACAAGAAATATATCAAATAGTATTTTTGTCTCTACCAAAGGATTGACACGTTTGAATATTATTCAACCAAAATATTATGATATATGATACCCATTGAATTATAATGGTATACAATAAAGCTTTGAATTAAGATACCATTTGGTCCTCAGATACCAGAAATGAATTTTTTAATATCTAACTACTCTGATATGGTTATTATGCTTATGTCATTTTAGATATTCTTCAATTCTATGTCAAGAAGTTCAGATTTCTTCGACAGACGGGTTGAAATTTGTGTCCCTTCACTGAGGGACGGGTCCTGGAGACAGACCTGATACAAACATTAATGGATCTCCCCTAAAGTTTACCTTAGCTTAAGGTCAGGACTTTTCAACATAGTGTAAAATTTGAGCCGTACCAGTTACTGCTTCGTAATGTGACAATGATGTAGGGTCGTCCACCATTGTTTTTACCGTACTAAATCCATCTCCTATATATTAGTTCCCATTTTTCCATCAAAAATACCAAACTTTAGCAATTTCTTGATGGTGGGACCAGTTTGGTAGGTTTTGGGGATTGTTTGAAGGCTTTGGAAATTAGGAGGATGTTTCGCGGGGTGTTTAAGAGCTGTGTGTCTGCCAAGTCGTCCGCGTACAAGAATTTTGTTCACATCGAGCCGAGCGCGTTCGTGGGTCCCTGTCAGGATATGGAAGACTTTTGGTTGCCTCCTGAAGGCGAAAGGTACATGTAAATGTGCTTGTGTGGTTATTATTTTGTTACCTTTGCCAAGAAGGTTATGTTTGTAATGCTTGTATCTGTGTCTGTGTGTGTATGTGTGTGCTTGTATGTGTGTTTGTAAGTGTGTTTGTCTGCTGTAAACATAACTTGTCGATGAGAAATTGCTACAGTTTATATGGATGGATCCTTGTGATATTTGTTTGGTTGGGGGTTGGGAAAAAGAGAGTCAAGTTGAATAATGGGCTTCCTAGCGGCTTTCCATTGTACTGCAACAGGGGATCCTTTGTGACTATGTCACGTTCTGCATGGACATATGGTCATGGTTTTTCATGTACATGTACATGTACATGTTGATACAAATTTGTAGCTCTTGGTCTTGTTATTAAGGTACATACACAAAATGTAGATCTGGGCCCCTCTGGGCCCCTAGCAATTTTTTGTGGAACTGCAGGGACAGAATTTTTTGAACTTTTTTCATTGATTTTGCTTTTCTGTTTTCTTGTACTGTTCATAATTGTTTCATCTGCTTGTGTCTTTCTGAATCGTTCAACAGCTTGGAGAATAGGTTAACTTAGTACAATGCGTAAAGTAAAAATAATTTTCAGTTTGGATGCCAAAAATTAGACAAGAAAATTTACATCCTTTGACAATTTTTGCAGGAGCGGAAGGGAGGATGGACCAACAGAGAGAAGGAAGAGGCCGAGTGGAGAGAGGGAACAGGAGAACGAACAAAAGGACGACAGAAACAGTGAGAAAAGCAAGAGCAGCCGAGAAGTAAGATTCTTTTAGATATTCATTTGGAGTGTAACTGTGTTATGATATTTCAAGATTATCTTTTATTTTAGTTTGGGTGATTTTTCTAAATATGGATAAACCTGTGTATAATAGTTTAACCGGCATAAGTCACCACCTCTATGTACTAAGCAAGTTTAAGGACTACATGGCCATTGTAACCACTTTTTTGTTGGTCACTTATAGATATGTCACAGTAGAGATCACGATCCAGTAGAATCGCCAATTCTCCTAGGAGAGATCGCAATCGGAGTTGGTCCTAGGAGAGATCCCAATCGCAATCTGTACTAGGAGAATTGCCGATTCTCCAAGTATAGATCGTGATCTCTCCTAGGACCAACTCCGATTGCAATCTCTCCTAGGAGAATTGGCGATTCTACTGGATCGTGATCTCTACTGTGACATACATTGTATATAGATACTGTGATTTTACCCATTGACATAAGCATTATATTAAGAATACCCGATTTTTATGGATTTTTATGGTCCCTTGTGTGGTCTTCTTAGGCAGGTTTGACTGTATAAGGATTGGCACATAATGTTGATGCTTTACACAAGTGAAACATTGCTTATTGTCATACTCTTTGTCATTACAGACAGCAGACAGCAACCAGTCTTACCAGGTGGGTGCAGTACCATTTCTAACCAACGTGGGGCGCTAGTGCAACAACTATACCAATTACCAGCAATGTGTTATACATAGATGTGAATTTTCTGTTTTGTAATGTAAATGTATGATAGCTTTGGTGATCATTTGTCTACTCAAGGTACTTGATAGATTATGTTAAAGAGTTTTGGTATCCTTTGAGACTTTTACTGAAGAATATACAGTTTTGAGCAGTGTTTTGGTGTTGTTCTAGACCCTTTACATTTCAACAATAGGTTAGCCTGCATAGTCGTTAGCGGCCCTGTCTCTGGAACTAGAAGCCGTGAGTTCGATTTCCGGCTGTTTCGCTCACCCGACATGCACGCTACTGGAAAGGGTTGCAGTCCTTAGGACGGGACGTTAAGCCGTGGTCCACTGTTCACTGTGCTTGTCGTAAAGAGCTAGGGGAATTTCACCGGCACAATGAACCTGTAAATACTGTACATAGCGTCTGTCCTCTCTGTCACGACCAGTGGAAGACTAGCTCTTCAATGAGCTTAACTGGTTCAATATCATATGCCAAAAAGCAGTTACTCAAGCAACTGGATATGATTTTGGAAACGGTCAGATGTGTCAGACACCATCTGATATCTTTCGTAATACACTGGAGAAATCTTGTTGGAGAGAGTTTTTATATCCTAGCTATGAATTGATTTGATATGCATAAGAGATCTAGTTGGAGAACAGGTTTATCCTAACTATGAATTAATATGGATCAATATCACTTTCACTTTTAAAGAAAAAAAAATGATATTACACCAAAGAATCTATTTGTAACCTCCCCCTAACCCCTAGGTCTAACTCCATTCATTTGGGGTCATTTGGAGTGTCCTGACTTGAAACTTGATGATACAGCATATAAAAGATGCACCCAGTATCTATATATAAACATTGACCCAGATAACCCATATTTCGTCTATAACCGTTTCTATATGGAGATATGAGCGTAACCGAATGCCGAGTGTTTCAAAGTGGTAGGAGTTAGGAATCGGAATCCAAAATTGTCTTAAGTTACTTTGTCTAACCTTGTTTCCTATTGGACAATACAAATTGTCTTCAGCTCTTTTCCATTCATAGTTAGGGTATAAAAAAACAGTTTCTTCTAGATCTTTTCAGTATTTTCACTGACAAAAGATTGTGGATACTATCTGAAGCGTCTGACCGTTTCCAAAATCGTATCTAGTTGCTTGAGTAACTGCTTTTTGGTAGGAGTTAGATTGTTTGATACTGAACCGGTACCAGTTTTGAGGTAATATTATGGAAAAAGCGTTTTTGGTGCATCGAAATCGGAGGGCGCACATATTCCAAGGTTGGAGATGGAAACAGGTACATTTTGTTTATTTGATTGTTTGTGTTGCATATCTGGTGAACAACTTCATGGCATAGCACACTGGGTTTGTACTAGCTGCATATCCAGACAGATTTTTTTGATCCACTTACACTGGGAAGGACCCCTACTCTTTAAGTGTGGTGGGTTCTTTAAGCTTGAGATGTAGTTATATAATGTGTAAGAAGTACCCTGTGTTCTTATTTTTGAATCAATGATTGTTTGAGGCAAATATTCATGACTAGCTTTTGCCAACAAATGTCTCATTTGTTTGAATTAATTCTGTTGGTTCAGGATTTGAAATAATTCACATTGTACATGTATGATAAACTGAAAGATCAGCATAAAAACAGAGTTTGAGGAGAAATTTGATAATTATGCAGTTTCAGGCAGACTCTTACCAAAGTTTTAGTTAGGATTTTATTATAGGGGGTCCAAATTTCTTGGTGAGTCTCGGTAAGTGATATACGCGTCACTATTGTAACGGGGTCCGAGGGC
Source organism: Branchiostoma floridae x Branchiostoma belcheri (assembly GCA_019207045.1). Classification (NCBI taxonomy): domain Eukaryota; kingdom Metazoa; phylum Chordata; class Leptocardii; order Amphioxiformes; family Branchiostomatidae; genus Branchiostoma; species Branchiostoma floridae x Branchiostoma belcheri. The sequence continues at coordinate 14,929,743 of CM033041.1, read as the reverse complement.
ATCCATCTTCCATGGGGCAGAGTTTAAGAGAATATCAAGTGAAAATGGTGCATTCTAAGGTATCCTGAGGGGCCAAAATACTGTTAAAGAGGTCACAGTAGAAGACTGTGACCACAGATGACTTAGTAGCATCCCTGGTCAATCAGAATTTCATACTTGTCAGAGGATCTGCTCCCCAGTGTAAGGGTGTCTAGTGCTTCCAATATCTTGTCTAGTGCCTCCAATTGACTTGTTATTTTAAGAAAAAGCATGTCTAGATTGTTTTAATGATGCCTGGATGCATGCCTGGCAAAAGCCTGGTTTCAGGTCTTGACCATGTCTATATTCAGGTGCAAGATTTTCTCCTACTAGTTCTAGCCTTCTATTATAATTGTGTCTTCTACCTAGAATTTTACTTGAAAATGTGCCAAGAACCAAGGAAATTATTTGGTGAGGCTTAGACTAAGATATTTAGGGAGGAGCAGTAAAAGGAAAATGTGTGTCTATGGCTGGGTCACTGTTGTGATTAAAAACATGGCATGATTTTACAATAAACAAACTAGCCAGCAATACTATTCAGATTATTTGCATTGCTTCAGTATCAAATAGCCAAGTGGCCTAACGGACGAAAGATCAAGAGGTCCCTGGTTTGATTCCCGGCTATACGCTGTGTACTAGAGAAAGGCACATAACATGACTTTATTCACTCCACCCAGGTGTAAAAATGGGTATCTGACTTCGGTTGGGGAGGTAAAAGGTAGTGGAAGGAGAGGGATGGGCTCCACCTTCCTATATACTGTACCCTAGACATACATTTGTAGTGGATAACATCCCACTGTCCCTATGGCCTAAAAATGGCTATTGAACTATCTTGACCTTTAATTGGTTTAGCGAAGGGCTCTAGCCAGCGTCCGTCCTTCTGTTTTTTGACAGAATTTTGCTGCCGAGGACGGACAAAAATTTTGCCCAATTCCGTCCCCTGTGACGGACAAACAATATGACCAAGCTGAGTTTACCAGCAAAATTTGCTCCTCAAAATATTTTAGGAAGTAGCATTTCAAAGGGTCTAGATTTCAAAATTTCTCAGATAGCACACATACGGACCCCCTAGGATCGTCACGCTTTCGACAGGATTTCCATTCAAAATTCAGGGCGAAAAAAAAATTCAGGCTGGCTAAAACACTGAAATTTAGCGTCCCCCTCCATATATTCCTAACATGGTACAGTCTGAATTCATCTATCTTATCTCAGCCTGTTGAAATGAACACATCTTCTGCATCACTGGTTGCTCCCTTGTTGCCATGGCAACAGATGGGGTAATCAGACCATTGCTCCCTAGAGGGGGGTCTGTGGAAGCAGAAGTTATTGGAATCAGTATCCTATGGGGCTTGCATGTCTGGATAGGTGATTAAGTACTGTACACAAGTGTTGAAACATTTGGGCAAGTGTTAAAATTGCTTTACAGGAAGAAGGGTTTTTTTTCTGTACTTTGATCATCTTTTGTGAAGCAAACTGCATGTGAAGTTTCTACTGTAAATCATTAAATGTTTGCAAGGACTTAATTTTGGAGATGTAGTATGGGAAAGTACACAAAACCATTGCGAAGTGTTCATGATGTACAGTACTAGTATATCCTAAGACAATTTTGTCTTACAATTGTCTTTGAATTACACCTCTCAGTTTTTGATGGAGACAGGTAAGGAGTCAGAGACCGGTGTTTGGCAGCAGAGGTCTTTAATTGACCAAACTGTGGCCAACAACTGAGACTAAAACGAGTTGCTAGCAAAACTTCATATCGGAAAACTACACTAATAACAACCTACCTAACCTATTCGGTCGGCATCCGATTGTGCCTGAGCTAGACTGTGTACTAGCCTGCTAGGACATACTGCTGTAACGTTATACTGCGGGCTATCCTAGATACAATGGATCATATAAACGGGTTGCTGTCGGTTATACGAGCTTAGAAGCTAGAACAGGATTAACATTAACAGAAATTTCTGCGTTATCTTGATGACTAGCCTAGATACAAAGTGAGCCATGGCAACAGGTTACTTCTAGTTAAAGAACTCAGAGCTATAACGAACACCTAACAATACAGATGTTCTATATTGATGACTACCAAGATAGAAGGTGAAACATGTAAAAGTGGTTACTACTAGTTATACAAGAAGTCTGCTATATACTACTGGCTTGCCTAGAAACCAGGTAAACCATATGACTATGCTACTGCGTGTAACAATCTCTTGGGAAACAACAACAAACTTTAGCGTCATGTGATTGTTAGAGTCTGTCTGCTAGCTGTGCTAGAGTTCAGTGTTTTGCCAGCTTGGGCGGGTGGAGGTGAGATTTTCTGACGCTACAGTCCCGCTCCATGCGCTGGAGCCGCGGTGCAGTCTGGGATGGAGTGGAATTCCCCACAATGACGCCAGGTGGCGCCATTCTAACACAATTACACCTCTCAGTTTTTGATGGAGACAGGTAAGGAGTCAGAGACCGGTGTTTGGCAGCAGAGGTCTTTAATTGACCAAACTGTGGCCAATCCGGCGAAGCACGGGCCAAACACCGGTAGTGTAGAGTATGGAAGGATTCGTTGTATATAGTTATTCGGAATTTTGAGTTATTCACGTGATTTGTGGGTTGTCACGCTCGTGCCTTGATTGTATGACGGTTCGCATGGCAGCCGGTAGACGAAGACGTTGCCGGAGAGAGAGCTGGAGATACAGGAGATCTGCGTCGGACCTCCAGTCGCCGTGAGCCCTGCGTAACTCGCGCGGAACGCCGGCCTCAAAGGCCAGTGTGTACCCTCCCCTTCGGAGGTCATGCGGAGTGAAGAAGCCTTTTGGGAAACCTGCTGCTGCGATGAGAGACGCGAAGGATTTTTCGAGCGTGGACGTTGTGAGACAGTTCTGGCGCTGCTTGGAGGTTTTGGGGAGTAGGAAGGCTGGGTCCGTAGGCTGCCCTGGCAGAGCAGCCAACATCTGGCGAAACGCGGTCACCGGGCACAGGGGATGATCGGGAATGGCAAGCACAGGGATTGTGATCGAGCGTTCATTGGCCTGCACGGTTTTAGACCATGCCACTGTTACCAGAAGGCCGGCGTGGCAAACCAGAACGTTCTGGCGCGCGAGGTGTTTCGTGGGGTCGAACTTGTTGGTTGAAGGAGGCACGAGGTTGGATTTTCGCAGGTATGTGAAGAACCCGAGGAGGATGGCAGACCAGACGACGAGGTCCCGCGGACAGGAGAGGTCCAAGTGGCGTCGTAGACGGAGCAGAACCTCGGGAGTGATGGGGTGTCGCACCCTGGGTCTGTGGGCCAGAGTTTTGGTGATGCCTCGGAGAGTTTGTTTGACCTCGAATGTGGAATGAGGACAAGGTGCGAGACCGTGCATCCTGTGCAGCAAGTTGACGGCGGAGAGGTAATGTGAGATGGTGGCTGGCGATTTCATGGAGCGACTGAGGAACTGTGCATAGCAGGCGAGCTGGTGTGGGCTGGCGGGAAGTGGCTGGAGATTGAAGAACGAGCAGAACAGGAGATAAGCACGGAATTGTGTCTGGTGGTTGGCGTGGGTGCCTTGCGCAAAGGCCAGCTGCTGTGAGTGCAGGGTGTCCCGTTCCAGCGTCCGCCAGAGGGAGTCTGTAAGAGAGGTAGGCAGTGGTGAGAACTCTGCGGAAGGCATGTCAGCCGACAGCAAACATTACCAAGTGTGTGAGAAGTCGAATTGCTGAGGTAGGACCACCCGTTCTTGAGACAAATCGGACCCGGATTCGCTGAAGAACTTTGCTGGAAACTCCTGGCTGAGATGCCAGCGACTGAGGTAATCAGCAAGACGGTTGTGCGTGCCTGGGATATGATGTGCAGTTAGGTGGAAGTCCTTGAGTGCCTGCAAGTATACAAGTTCTCTGGCGCAGGCTTGCATGTAGTGGTCAACTGAGCGCCCAGAGTGTATCAACTGGACCGTCAGCGTGTTGTCGCAGGCAATGTTAACGGCACACCCAGCCCACAAGTGTCCCCACAACTTGCAAGCAACAATCACTGCCAGTGTCTCCAATCTGTGTATGGGATGAGCTGCGCGCAGGATGTCCGGAGGGAACTGGGTGTGGAAGAATTCGGACCCAAACGTGCCCCCGCAACCTGTGAGGCATGCGTCTGTCGTGGGTTGTACGAGAAGGCGCCGACGTGTTGGATCTGGAATCAGAGAGATCCCGTTGTATTGTGGCAAGAACCGTAGCCACCACTGAATATCCTTCTGGAATTCTGTGTTCAACCGAATTCTGTGATGATGCCTTTTCAGACCGCGCAGAGAGTTGATAAGGCGTGACAGGAACACTCGGCCCTGCGCTACACAGGCGGTGATGAAGGAAAGTTGTCCGACCAAAGACTGTATCTCCTGTTTTGTAGCCGTCCTCTTGAGAGACCAGTCGCTGAGCGTTGACATCGCGGTTGTGAGGCGCGCCTCTGGAACCCGTTTTGACATGGTAACCGTGTTGTACTCTACGCCCAGGAAGGTCATGCAGGGACAAGGTGGGCATGCTTTTTCCGCAGAGTCCTGTAAGCCAAGTTCTTGGAATGTTGTGCCCAGGGACTCAAAGGCGGCCTCGGCCTTGTCCGGTGTCTCAGCTCCTCCGAAATCGTCAATATAGTTGGTACAAGCGAAACCCTTCTCTGTGAAGATGAAGGAGACTGCGTTGGTCGTTCTCTGACACGACATGGCTGCCGAGCGAAGGCCAAAGGTCAGGGAGCTGTCGAAATAGAACTCGCCTTGCCACGTGTAGCCTAACAGGTTGTAGTCATGTGGGTCGACCGGAATTTGGCGATAAGCCCGCTTAAGGTCTCGTTTAAAGAGCATGCAGCCAGGACCTTTTTGCCGGATCAAGGTCTCAAAGGCGGCGTAACTGGGTAGAGTCAGGAGAAACTGCTCGCCGAGATATTCACCGGAGGGAATGCCATCATTTACCGACCCACCAGGTGGAAAACTCAAGTCCACTACTACACGACGACTGTCGGAGTCCCGCTTTGGCACCGTCTGCAGTGGAGAAGTCATCAATTGCTGTAATAAGGGGTTGGAGGTGTATGGGCCATGTGTCGCCCCGTAACCTATCTCCTTGCTCAGGAACTCGTTGACGTGTGAAGAAAAGAGGAGGGCGGAGCGATGATTGGTGTTGACAGGCTGGGGAGGGGTGTGCTTGACATACCCGACCGGCCAGCCGAACTCGAGAAAGTCACAGATGATCTTATCGTGATAATTGGATAAAGCGGCCCTCCAAATCGGTATGATGAGATTGGACTGGACGGGGATACGGAGTCCTTGGAAGTTGTATTGACCGGACGAGTAGACCAACTCATGTAAATGACACGCCTTGTCTGTAGACTTGACCGGAGGATCTACTATGCTGTGTAGCTCGCTATCACGTGGGGCACCGACGCACACCTGAGTGTCAGGTGAGTCAGGAGAGTTGCCAATGATGCGCGGTCCGTGCGGCGACGGGGCATCAGCAATTTGGGATGTGCGCAATCCACGTGACGGAGAAGTTAAGTGATCCGCAGTGATGACCGGAGGATCTACGACGCTGTGACGCTTGTCATCCCGTGGGGCACTGTAAACGGAGGTGCGCAGTCCACGTGAAGGGCCAGCTATGCAATTTACATGAGTAGAGTCACTGTCAGCATTCGAACGACCAAGACGTAGATCAGTGGGATGATATTGATCGTCTACGGTGCTAGTTCCGAGATCATCCGTGACTGGAAGTGGGCTATTATGGATACTGTCAACATCTGTGCCCTGAGGCCGAAATGAACTGTCCCTGATCTGATAAATGCATTTAGGATTGGTGTAGTCTTGTAAGGACATACTGTCGGTGAAACTTGAATTGTCAGACGGAGAGATCATGCAAGAACTGTTGTGATAAAAAATGTCTGAACATGCATCACATGTGTTCTGAGTCCAAGTGTCAACTAACTTGGGAGAACACGCAACAAATAACGAACTGTCCCTACCTACTTTGGGAACTGTTGAGTTGAACGAAACTTGATAACTATGGCTTCCTGCCGGGGACGAGCCGTCAATATCGCCCGGCGACGGGGGGAATTGGCGGTCTAGTCAATCTTTCTTCTGTTGAGAGGGCATCAAGGCGTCACGCTTGGCCTTGTCGTTGAATGGGCACGAGGAGGCAGGATGGTCCGCCGATAGGGTTGGACGCCACTTTATGCAAAACTTGCACTTGTGCAGCTTCATCCCGAACGGGGAGTCATGATCAGAATTGTGCGAGCATTGACCGTACTGGTACTTATAACATGGAGACTTGCCTGCGTTTGGCTTCGGCAGCGATTTCTCCTGCGGCTTCTTCATGTATTTCAGCTTGAGCCTGGAAATCTTGTCGAGGACTCGTGGGTCCTTGAACTTCAGGATGCCACGCTCCACGTGAATGAGCACTGTTTTGTAGAAATTCTTGATGCCCTGGAACATGTATATCGGCACGTCCAACATCAAATCTTCCAGCATGGCCATCCTCGCATTTCTTTCATGCTTCTTCGTGAGGGGATCATTAATGATAGCGAGCTCCCCCGACACAAACTGGCTCCAAGTAAGAGACTCGTGGGTTGGTGGTGGGTCCTCAAATACATGCATGTGCGCCCATTCCACCTCCTGCACAACTTTGTCATGAGCTTTCCTAGTTAGACCACTCGTGAGCTTCTTACCTCTGCTTTTGGTATGCATGACCGGGGCGCCGAGCAGGCTGTCACGGTGGCGCTGACGAGCTGCTTTTTGTTGCTCTTCACGGTTGATGCGACGCTGGTGTCGGCTTCCGAGGTGACGTTACTCAGAGACGCCAGGTCGTCCCGCAAAGAGGATTCGAGCCGCTCGACCTCCCTCGTCATCTTCGCTATCAGAGCGCTCGCAGAGTCCACCTCAACTGCATCGTCGTCACGATACCTTGCAGGCTTCCTTGTCTTTCGTTTACCTGCGCCTGATGCCATTTTGAGGCCGGATTGGGATGGAATTTAACTAGATTGTCGACAGAATTTTCACTGAGATTTTCTGACGCTACAGTCCCGCTCCATGCGCTGGAGCCGCGGTGCAGTCTGGGATGGAGTGGAATTCCCCACAATGACGCCAGGTGGCGCCATTCTAACACTACAGTACTAGTATATCCTAAGACAATTTTGATAGCAGTTTTATTTGTGTATGGATCTTGAATTAACGAAAAATACTTTTAGATTATGGATATTACTTCTACTACTAACTACTATGTAATGTAGTTACAGTACAGTAATAAATTTGGTATTTAGAAAGGAATTTTCTTCTTTGTTTTTTTGTTGTCAGGAATTATTTCCTACTGATACATGTACGTCAATAAAGATTAGACATCCAGGTAGTAAGATACACAAGACTTTTACTCAAGCAACAGATAATATATCTTGTTGCTCTTAAGTAACCCTAATCTTTCATATCTTCTATTATAGAATACCCATTCCCCATTTCTCTATCTGACCTTTCTCTTCTTTGTAATAAATTTTACCTTTCCAACTCAAACGGAACAAGTCATCTCATCTCCGCATCTTTTATCCTCGTTTTTCCCGCGAATCAATCCTCATGAAAGTGACCTTTACTGTTATTAGCGAGGCGTTGACCCAATTTTTTTGGTCATTACGAAAATCGTGGCGAGACCGTCGCGCGGGAATAGAAAAGATGACTGGGGTGTAAAAGCTAATATAAATTGTAATGCGTCGCGATGAATTTACATGTGAAAATGATGTTGGGTTAGAATCGGTGTCATCTGTCTTTTCATTGGTGGCTTTCAACTTGTTGTTGCTGGGTTTGAGATACTGGGTGCAGAATTGTGCACTTTTGTGCAACTAAAATCGCAGCTGTGCACCTACATTTTGCAAAAGGTAAATAAATGTAAATTGTAATGTGTCGCAATGAATTTACATGTGAAAATGATGTTGGGTTAGTATTGGTGTCATCTGTCTTTGGTGCTCTTCAACATGTTGTTGCAGGGTTTGAAACACTGGGTGCAGAATTTTCCACTTTAGTGTGACCAAAATTGCATTTCTGCACCTAAATTTTGTAAAAGGTAATCTAAATTCTAACCTGCACAATGAATTTACATGTGAAAATGTTAGGTTAGTATTGGTGTCATCTGTCTTAACCACGTTTTCATTTGGTGCTTTTCAACTTGTTCCTGGGCTTGAATTGTGCACGGTGCACTATTATGCACTTTTGTGCAAACAAAATTGTGCACCTAATTTTTGACTGTGTCCACCAGCATGCAAAAATTGAAACTCGTGCAACTGTTACACGATTTACGGTATATTGATTTGGTTAAATGAAGGCATCAGTTTTGTGTTACATGTTCAGGAGATCTTTTATTCCCCTTGTCAATGTTACAGCGCCCCTGTGTCACATCCCATACATGAGTATGTAGTACATTTTGTAAAAGGGACATAAAGATGTACTTCATTTATTTTACAACTAAAGAGAGATCAGTGTGATGGAATCCATGTGACAAGACTGGATGACATGTCATTTTATATGTATTTAGAGCTTGTTAATTTCCTTTGCCAAGAATATATTTTAGGTGCTCTGTGTGTGTATGTGTATGTGTGTGTGTGCATGTTGTGTGTGTGTGTGTGTGTGTATAAAAAACATAACTTGAGAAGCTGTGAATGGATCCTTATGATATTTGGTAGGTCGGAAGGGGATGGAAAAATGAAGGTCAAGTTCAATAACTGGCCTTGTGTTCTGGTTGAAGCATTGTTTTGCTAGACATGTTTTTTTTTTCCAGTGATAGCACATATTTGATTATAGAATTTTTCATGCAAAATAAATAATGGTTTGCCAAAGAAGTCTAAGTATACACTGAAATATTGCAGAAAATATCTTTTTCCATTTAATGTATAAATCCATTGGGTAAGAGAACAGAAATGTCATAATCATTTAGATCTACAAGTATGCTATTAATATGTTTCTAATATTTTCATATACATTTCTGGGAGTTTTAGCTTCTTCTTTTAAGGCAGCGGATATTGAAAAGTCCCAAATTCTTAATGATATTAGTGGGTAAAACATCTACGATCTACAAATCCATTATTCAAATCCATTATTTACCAACAGTTGCTCTTTCCCAATATCATCAAGTGATAATGATTCCAAAATTCCCCTACTCTCGCGCTCCTGAGCGCACTCCCGGTCATTTCCACATCTATTTCCGCGCGACAGATACATGTAGTTTCGCGGCTTGCTAACTTTCCATTATGAGCTCATCTCCCAAGGGAATCCCGGGAAATACGAGGGAGGATAAACAAATCTAAACAGGTTGGTTTGAATTCCAGGAAGATTTAGCTTGTTACTGGAAGCTGTAGAAAGGCATGTGTGAGGTAGGTGGAGTTTTACAATGATCAAATATTTTACCTTCAACATATTTCTTATGACAGTTGCTTTATATGTTGTTTTTTGCTGTTTTTTTTAAATTTCTTCTTCTGTCAGGAGCCAATCAGAGCTTAGAACCGTAAAACCTGTAGGATATTAGCTGTATATTCTATTAGATTTTAATTTTTATATTGAGAATTTTTTTTACTTCCACACAATACTATAGGGCGAGCATTATGGTAGTACCTAAATGTTTGAGTAACTTGATAAAGAGCTATGGGGAAAGCATTCTGTATTTTAATGAGAATGTTGCCTTTCTAGTCAGTTAATGGTTGTCTGAAGTCAATACTTAAGGTAGGTACCATCTCATAAATGTATAATACATGGGTCTGTATGGGGGGCTACTCAGTTACTGGATTATTATTAAATTGTTCTTTTTTGTTAATTTGTGATGAAATTTTGGCTGAATTTGGTCGATTTTGTATCCATAAAATGTAACATTTTAGAATTTGGTAACACAGGACGATATTATTACAATATGTTTTTTTTCATAATGAACATGATGGTGAAAGTTTGGTCAAAGGAGAATCCAAATTATATTGGTCATCATAATTCACCATGACATGATAGCATGTTTTTGATAACAGAAGATGATGATGATATGAAATACTGCTTTTGATAGTTATCATAAATTAGGATCTAATATGTTATCATGTTCACATCAATCCTGATGAATATTACAAAGGTTGCATTATTTATATGACATTAAAGTTTATGAGTTTCATTTTTGGTGACCACTACCACCCTCATAATTACCAACATATTCTATATGTCCCGAGAGATTGGAGATTTCTGAAAATATTCAAATGTTGGAAAATGTCCTATAATCTGCTCTTATGATTTTAATACGTTGTTCTTCTATCTGCTTTCTGTCTAAAACATTTAACAATAAAAGTATGGTACTACGAGGGGCGTTCAAGAAGTAATCCACCTAACCCACTTCCAGTTGTCTGATCTAGATGAAATTTTGCATATGTAATGATTCATATCTCTATGGGTTATGTTGCAAAAAACAGCTCTGAACTAATTTTGGTTTTTGATTTAAAGGTGTTTGAACTGAGTCAGGTGTGAAATGGACCAGGTGTGAAATGGAGCCAGTTGAGTGTCGCGCAGTGATCCGGGTTTTGTATTTGAAAGGACGCACACCAAATGAGACTTTTGATGAAATAAAAGAAACTTATGGTGATGATTCCCCATCCTATGACCTTGTAAAACGCTGGCATTGTGAATTCAAACATGGCCGGAAGTCTGTGGAAACAGCTCCCAGACCTGGTCGTCCCTCTTCTGCCATTGATGAGGCATCTGTTGCAGGACCAACCTGGGGCGTCCTACAAAAACGGTGTACAGAGCTGCATCAAACGATGGTAGAAATGCATAACTCTGTTTGATTCCTATGAAGAGAAAGACTAATAACTGCACCAAGTTTCATTAATCTCCTCCTTTGGGAAATGGGTCAGGTGGATTACTTCTTGAACGCCCCTCGTACAAATGCTAAGAGAGATAATTCAAAGGGTCATAAAATTTAAAAACATTTTTAGCATGTAAAATCTTTCTGAAGTACAATACATTTGTAATGATTTTGGTAAAAAAATATCTCATGTTATGACATGGTTTCAATGAAAATGAAAAAGTCATTTTTTTGTCAATAATATTGCAAAACTTTTCTAAACATAGGACAAAAAATAAAGATTTCTTAAATTCATTTTGCTGTCAGTCTGTGTTTCCTTACTTTACAAAGACCATAGAATAAACAACAACAACAATTTGTTTATCATATCTTCAGGTGTTCATTATCTACACATTCCAGAATAGGGAATCCAAATGTCCAAATTTGGGCGTGTGTCGCGGTTGGTGATTTTTCCATTAGTCGGCGAAAGTAGTAAAATCATCCCTAAGGATCATGTATGGACATATGCAGACTGATAAAAACGTGTATTTGTTATTAGAATGCACAGTCTTCTAATAGTAAGACCGTTGGATAAAAAATTATTATCAAAATACTGTAAATAATGAAATATTAGCAGTGATTTTATTTCTGTAAGCTGACTGTGAACGCTTCACGTTTGAGCAGACATGCCCTGTCTTACTGTCATTGTGAATTTGTGTGTACTTTCATTGAAAACATCATGAAGGTAGTAGTAGTAGTATTAATTTTTATCAAATTTCCTTTAAATTCCCCATGTTCTGCAGACTTCTGTGTAGATTTCTCTCTCTGTAGTTCTCCTTCAGTCTATAGATCTCTCTCTCTCTCTCTCTCCCTCTCTCTCTCTCAAATGATCATTCTTTCTCTCTCTGGATCTCTCTGTAGCAGGGTTGTAGCCAGCGCCCGTCCTTCCGTCCTTTGACGGAATTTTGCAGCTGGGGACGGAAAGATATTTTGCCCATTCCGTCCTCTGTGACGGAGAAAATCGATATGTAAAGATACAACAAAAACTAAAAATCGTGCAAAGATCTCCAAAAATTAAAAGGATTTTTTCACAGCGCCGGGGCAGGGGTCCGCATTTCAGGCTATTCAGAAGGCTTATTTTATCAGGTTTTTAGGGCCATATCTACGATAATAGTAGCAGTCACTTAACTTCTTTTCAGTTTGACATAACAATATTTCAAGTCAAAGCGTCAAAGTCAACTAAAAACTCGTAATCAACAAACTTTACTCAGCTCAACAGTAACGTTAACTATTGTCCGGTTTGCCATCCGAAGTTGAAGCGCTTATTTATAGCGCTAGTATCTTTGATGCGCCGTTAGCCGCCGTGCCGTGCGACTGTTGTTGACGGTCGCCGCTTTGCTGTCAGACGATATACCAACGGACATGTTTCAAGAAAAATACCCGGCGAAACCATTGTTCCGCGTCAGATTCTATTCTATAAAACATGTGGGTTACAGTCTGATAAATATTTTGTAGAAGCACCGCTGTGGGAAAGTGCAAGGAATAATCACGTAGTATATGAAGTTCGCTGTCAACTGTCACACGACTGTTTGAAACTCTAACCAACAGCCGCGGCCTTTGATGAAGTCGGCGAAAAGGTGCACTGCCTTTGCAACAAGGAAGCCGACGGTCTCATGGTGGGCGGGGCCACATGACGTGGCTTGCCCCGGCCCCGAAAGGAAATGCCCGGGTTTTACATACAAACTTACGGTGGCTTGTACTGTACCTTGCCGAACCAAAGAGCTTCAAATTTAGAACAGGAAATTTGGGAACGCGACCCGCCCTTGCTCTAGAACTGTGTCAGAGAGAATTGATTTTATTTTCCGCGCTGAAAAAGAAATGACGCAACTAATAGTAAGAGCCTATGTGATCAACCCCGCTCCCCATATAAGGAGATTCCCGGGAAAATCTGGCTGTTCCGCGGAGGGACCCCACCCCGCTATAATAGGACCGCGCCGGATCAAACCGTGGGCGATTCTTTCAAGTGATTCGTTGTACATGCTCGCCGACTCGCCGTCTATGTTTCCAATCTTTGTAAAGTGTTAAAATGCTACTTACCTCGTTAAGATGAACTGACAGATGAAGTGTGTTGTGTTAATCGACGGTTTCTCTCATCGGCGACGGTAGGAATCGACGTGAACTTTGATACGACTTAACTAAGTAAGACGCAAACGGCCGTTGTTGAAAATGTTTTATTCTCGCCGATGTGAGGGCGCCGTTATCCCTTGTATGTGCTATTGTATTGTGCTTGTGTATATTTCTCGTAGGACGTAGATACGTAATAAATTTTTGTTGTACTAAACGTGCTGTTTCTTTTCTGTGTAAATTCTATACAATATAGAAGTGCAGCTGTGTAACACGCTTACAATCTTACCCTCATACCAGCAATCTGTGCGATCACTGCGGTGGCGGTAGCATCGGCCCCTTTCCTAAATAAAATCCAGCGTAAAACCCTCGTGTAATTTCTTTTACCAAAACAGATGTATTAACAGCTCAAAATGCTGGAAATAGCGTTTCAGAGGGTCTAGATTTCAAAATTTTCCGGGGGAACATGCCCCCGGACCCCCCTAGGAACGTCGCGCCTTCGGCGCGACATCTCGCGCCTACGGCGCTCGATAGGATTTTTAGTCAAAAGTGGGGGGACGGAAAATGATTTCGGGCTGGCTACAACCCTGCTCTGTAGATCTCTATCTCTCTGTAGATCTCCCTCTCTCGAGATCTCTTTCTCTCTAGATCCCTCTCTCTCTAGATTTCTCTCTCGCGTGCTGGATCTCTCTTTCTCTCCCTCTGTCTAGATCCCTCTCACTCTCTTATTGAAATTGAAACATACATAAAATGTTTTAGTTAAAGTGCTGTGCTGACAATGAAAATGTAGCTAATATCACACAGTCTACTAGAGGGAGAGATAGAGAAAGAAGGTTTGGTTTTGCGTGATAGCCCCACATACACTTAGTGTCAATCCATGCTTCTATACTAATTGTCTTGACAGTTGTTAATTTGATTAAGGTCCCAGATAGTGCTGTAACATAATTGTCTATATTGGTGGAAAACTTCCATCTGTTAGACAGTTTCCTCTGCCAATACAGTACCAAAAATGTTTTTTTTCTTATTTTGCTTACCCCATGGACAATTCTTATATGAAGAAAAATATTATTGCAGGAAGAAAATTGAGACTAAAATTCAAGCAAAACGAGAATCCACAAATTTTTTTTTAGACATATAAGCAAAATCTTCTTAAATTTTCTTATGATGCAAGAAAAAAATTCTACAAATTCTTGTTTTTTTTCTAACCAGATTCAACTCTTAAGAAATACAAGAATTTTTTTCTTCCTGGAAGATAAATTTTCTGTGAGGAAGCAAAACAAGATTAACAAGAAGAGGCATTTTAAGAAATACAAGAAAACAAATCTCAAATTTTCTCAAAAACTTGACAAGCAAAAATTTGCTTGCCCCATGGACAAGCACATTTTTCTAAGATTTCTTGGGGACAGAATAATTTTCTTCCTGGAAGAAAAATTTTCTGTGAGGAAGCAAAACAAGATAAACAAGAAAAAGCATTTTTGGTATTGGAGCATTTTGAACCAAAAAATAAGCTAGCATCGGTTGTTGAACAAATAGTTTTCATATTTCTTTTGGCTTTCTATCCAATTAATATTTTGCACACACAAAAAAAAACACTGCAGCAGTCACTTCCACAAATACATAGCTTTACTTTCTTTTGTTGGAAAACTGTGGGAAAATATAGACTTATTTTTCTCAATTTCTGATCAGATTTTGGACAATTTCAAATTAACCTTTCGAATGCCAACATTTTAGGTGAGTAAACAGTTTTGGTGCTGCAAGACTACCTTAGTTTATTGAAGGTTAAATGGTTGGAATGTTGGTTAATTGTTATGCCGTGCACATCCCTACACATGCGGGTATAATACTGCACTTAACATTGCACAAACAACAGTGACAGACGCTCACGTACATGTACTTAGTATAGGGGCCTTAGAAAACAATGTTGTGTTTCTGGGTTTGGTCCTGAAAAAAAGAGTGTTATCTTTTTTTTTTCTTTTCGTTTTTTTTTTAAATTTTGGCCAAAGTGATTTAACAAATGCAGTCCTAAAATGCACCAAAGCAAGTAAACTTAACCTACAGCTGTACCCATTACTAAGAATAGTTGCAAATTTCCCAAATTTTTGCCCTGAATGACCGCAGCAAGGGGTCATAGGTACAAGATAACCTATGTCGGCCCCCGTCTCTGTTCATTTACCAAGGGGTGAACTTTTGTGCTAAAATGCATTCAGAAACTGATGTTTTCAACATTATATTGCAATTTTACAGACTTGAGGTACATTATACAAGCACAATTGAAATGCCAGTAATTTGAAATGAGCAAAGAAATACATGTAGTGACATTATGTTTACCCAACAATCTTACATCAACAGTTACTTTTCAAATCCTTCATCTGTGAACAGAGTGTGAAATACAGAACGTCAGATTTACATTTAGAAAAAGCCATAATAAGATTGTGAAATACAGATTCTGTTTTAGAAAAATTTCAATACTGTTCAGAATCTTTTTTGTTTTCATCAGATTTCAGATTGAAAATTTTATGTCCTTTGTCATGAGGTCAACTCCCAAAAGGGTTAAAGTTGGCAGGTTTTCGGTTGGGTAACCAAAAACGCAGTATTTCTTTTCCTAGGCTTAAGCCTGTATGCATTATGGATCTACCAGTGCTTTACATCAAGAAAGGCTTAGCTGGGACGTTAGTTTGAAGGTAATGTCATCATACAGAATAGATGAAATAAATGGTGGGGATTTCCACTAATTCGCTTTGCTGGCATATCTTTTTAAAAGCGTTGTCAGAGCCATATTTATGTATTTCATACGCATAAAGAAAATGGCACATGCGCATGTAAAGACTGCTTTGTAATGTTTTAACAAAAACTTTCTGCTCAAAATCGGTTAAAAAAATATTACATAAAATTTCACAGTAAACATAATACATGTCATTTGTGAAGAAATGCAACTTTGAAAGACAAAAATGTTCTACATGACTGTTTGAAATGATATTTTTCAAATTTGTATAATGCTCTTTATAATTATATCTTTCATAATTGCCCAAAACCTACTTATCGGCCTATACAACCTGAATGATATTGAAAAAGCAAACAAATATTATATGTCATGTTAGGATAAAATTATAAACAAAGTCATGTATATTTGGTATGTATTCTTTCAAATATGATATTCTTTCATGGGATTTTATGACAAAGGCCAGACAAACATATTGGGAAATGATGGCTTTGACAGTGGCAACACATTTTTATTTAAATATTCATGACTCAAAATACACAATGGGAGCGGGGCCCAATTTCGTGGTAGTTAGCCGTGAGGGGGTCGCGTAGTGGGACACATCGTTGTGGGGTCCCGTAGGCCTGGTACGAACTCCAGAGAGAGGGTTTTAGAGACTGTTGTATGCGGGAAAAAAGGTAACACTTGTTAATCGTGTCACATGCATTTTAGATATGATAAATTTTGAGTATATTATATTTTTTTACAGCTGTCAGGGTTGGACAAGTCAACTGTTCTATTATCCCAGGGAAGTGAAATAGCCTATTGAGCATTAGCTCAATTGTACATGTGTATGTCCTACCCAACTTACTCGACCAGGCAAGAAAGATTTTTCAATGAGTGAGATTTCTATGTACTTGTTACTTTTCACAGTCATGGCATCAAGTGTTGGTCAACACAGAAAAATAGATCCAACAATTAAAGAATTCTAATGCTGGATGTGAAAATGCACAGAAAAATGTCATGATTTTGATTGTGTGTTTATGATTTTGACTGAGAAATTTGAATGATTTTTTGAGAACTGAATTTTGCTAGATTATTCACGTTTGTGTTTTGCGCTGTGATTTTTCTGTTCATTATACCTGAATCATACTAAAGTTTTTTTGATCTGTTATAATTCAAAATCCAACTGTTTTTTACATTACTTTCCTTGGTACTGAATGGCTTTCCAATGAGTTAAATATTTTTAGTACATTTTTTTGTGTTATAACTTACAGTTAAAGCCAAATAACATGTTTTGATGTTCAAAATAGGTTTGAAATACATTAAATTTTGTAGTCTTCATCAAATATCGAGCACGAAAAATCTCTATTTGATTATTATTGGTTAAGGCAACTTCTGCCAATTTCTATTCCTCAAATGACAGAAATTGCTTCTTTATCAAATGTGAATATTTAGCAATCTACATTTTTGGGTATACAGTCAAACCTGTATTAGCGGCCACCTTTGCATAACGGCCACCTGCCCATAGTGGCCACTTTTTGTCGGTCCCTTGGATTCGTAATGATTAAGAAATAGGCTTAGTGGCCACCTGTCCAACGCGGCCACGGCCACACGATTTCCGGTCCCACAGATACAGAAACACTGCCGATTACGGCCACGCGGACCGCTGATCTATGTTTCGGCACGCGTTCGGCCATATACAGCGGCCGTATTGTCACCCTACGCCGGATTTAAAACCTCTTTGACTTATTTTCAAAACAAAACTTCGTAAACTGGCGCTACCCATACCCGCTGACAAAAGAGGTCATATAAGGTCAATAGACGACACCAATATTACGGAGGTAAATTGTGTTAAAGTTACTTTCTAATACACTATCGCTTACCAGGTTAATTTACATCACAAAAATTTCTAAATAATTGTTACAAAGACAAAATGATATGAACTTCAGACTATGGTGGATTTTATTCTTACATTTATTAAGAGATAAGTCTAAAATGACGAGACTTTTCTTGTGAGTACCACATTAGCATAATGGCCGAATCTGACGTGTGAACGCGAGCGGGAACACACGGACAGCCAAGTATCAAAGGATACAAGACGAAAGATCAAAGAAATATGATGACGATACCGGTCTCTTCAGACAATATCAACTGTAGAACATTTAAAACTTTTTATAGCTTTTGTTTTCTTAATACATATAGTGTAAAAACCATTGCAGTACATGTACAGTACTGTATTATGTGAATAAAGATGAGTGGGTACTAAAACCATGTGTAACTTATTGCTTGTGGTCAATTAATTAGCATATTCTCTATAGTGGCCACCTCTCTATAGTGGCCAATTTTGACCAGTCCCTTGAGTGGTCGCTATAGACAGGTTTGACTGTATGATATATGCACTTAGTAAAAGCCCATTTTGATAACTCAATTTTAGCTGCATTTTTAACTCTCTAGTGTTCTATAATTAGTTTAGTGGTCAAGATAGACAAGTTGACTTTTCATATATGGTGGTTAATTTGATGAGCAAATTTAATGTTGATGGTATGAACCTTCAATCATTGTACATTTTCCATAATATGATAATAAATGATAAAGTCCAAAGTACTGTGAATGTTTTCTTGATAGATTTGACAAGATGTCATCATTGGTCGGCTGTGGTACAGGCGACTGTAAGTTTCTTCCATAGTCTGTTGGCAGCTACATCATGACATGTAAATTTCATATCTGTTTTGCGGTGATTTTTATTTATTTATTTATTTATTTATTGATCTTAAGGGTAGTCCCTTCAGTTAACGTAGTAACTGATTTCCAAGGGAGCCCTATATACATGTTCGCACATGTTCGCACAACGACGGGTTATACCGCCGCTTACGGGGTGACACACCCGTCCGGGTGAATGATGTAGATCACCATGTGGCTGATACGAGACAGAGGTTGCCAGGCCTCCATCCGGGTGATTTGAAGTGAATCACCAACTTCTTCAATGGATACAATCTTATCTCACAAATCGGAAGCAGAGAGTTGTCATTAATGGGGCATGTTCCGACTGGCTACCGATTGACGCAGGTGTCCCACAGGGGTCGCTTTTGGGCCCACTCCTTTTCCTAGTTTTTATTAACGATTTAGTGGACAACTTGCAAACTGATGCCAATCTTTTTGCTGATGACACGTCTCTTGTGGAAGTAGTTTTGGATCCGCTCGTCTCAGCAAATAGATTGAACCATGATCTTAGAATGGTGGGTGAATGGTCGGACCAGTGGCTGGTAACTTTTAATCCCCTTAAAACTGAACTGATGACATTCTCCATGAAAAGGGTCAAAGTCTATCACCCACCATTAGTGTTTAAAGGAGTTGTGCTTAAGGAAGTTGACTCTCACAAGCATTTGGGCTTAAACTTGAAACGTGACTTGTCCTGGTCATATCACGTGTCTACATTGATTACCAAGGCAATGAAGCGAATCAATCTTCTGAAGAGGATATCATATTTTGTTCCTCGGGGAACATTAGAAACTCTGTATGTCACTATGATTCGTCCATTACTTGAATATGCTGACATTGTTTGGTGTGGCCTTCTCGGCAAAGATTGTGATCTTCTTGAGTCTGTCCAGATGGCCGCGGCAAGAGTTTGTACCGGAGCCATGAGAGGCACTAAACATGAGAGCTTGTTAGCCGAGGTTGCATGGGACACACTAGCGGACAGAAGGAAAAAGCACCAGTTGATTCAGTTTTGGAAAATTATGAATGGTCTCGCACCACTGTACTTACATAATATTATCCCTCCACGTATCTGTGATACGGTCCCTTACAACCTTCCCGCAAACCAAAACCTTACTTCCATTGCCTGTAAAACTGAAAAGTATAAAAGATCCTTCCTACCTTCAACTGTTCACTTGTGGAATGAACTGCCTACGAATGCTAAAGCCGTCCTTTCGATCAACACTTTCAAAAAAGAGCTGGACTCACTATTCAACAAGCCGACAAAATACTCCCATTTCTCTTATGGCCAAGGTCGTTCCGCAGTTCATCTTACAAGGCTCCGTCTAAACTTCAGTCAGTTAAACTACCATCTATTTCAACACCATTGTATTGATTATCCTACATGTAAATGCGGCTATCATTGTGAAACAACCGAACATTATCTACTACACTGCACACTCTATACTAGCCAAAGAAGTTCTTTGTTATCGGCTGTCTCAAATATTATAGTAGACCTAAAGCACCTCAACGACACTACTTTATGTACTTTACTGTTATCAGGATCAACATCTCTCTCACATCAACAGAACTGTAACATTTTTGATCTTGTCATTACCTATATCCATTGTACAGGCAGGTTCTCCTAATTGATTCAGCACCAACTTGTCTTGTTTAAATTTATTTTTCTGTTATCCATTTTGTACTTATGTATGTAATGTCGTTTACTATTCTTGTCTTATGCGTATGTTTCTTGAGTAGAAGGCTTAATATAAGCAATTTGTGCTTTCCGCCTCATACTCGCAAAATATATGTGAATAAATAAAAAAAAAATCACCAACTTCCGACAGAAGGATTTGCACCAACGCACACCGCACCATCGCACGTGTGGGGGTTCTTTAACGTGCATGGGGTATGGCTCTCCCCATACACGGGACCTCCATTTAACGTCCTATCCGAGGGACGACTCATTTTCACTTGAGTAAAGTGAGGAAAGTCGTGTAAAGTGCCTTTCCCAAGGGCACAAGACCGGCAACACGGCAGGCGGATTCGAACCGGCGACCTCTCGGTCACGGGCCGAATACACTACCACTGTGCTACGCGGCCATTGAAATCTCCTAGGCACTGTTGAACATACTATAGATAGGAGGTACAGTCAAACCATTGCCATGCAGAATGTCAGTAAATCCATCGACAAAGACTTGTACTCTAACGTTCAAGACACATGTACCTTTCGCTGCCACCCAAATGACCCTGTCTGGAACTCCGAATCCTCGCAGACTACGATTTTAAACTTGGCGCAGTGTGACATACGGCTGCCGTATGGTCGCAGAAGGCAGTTTTTCTGTGTCAACAGGACCGGAAATCGTGTGGCCGTGGTCGCGTTGGACAGGTGCCCACTATAGACAAATTTTAATGCTTACTGTATGTCAATGGGAAAAATACAAAGGACTGACAAAAAGTGACTGCAGTGGTCAGGTGGTCACTATGCAAAGGTGGCTGCTGATAAAGGTTTGACTGTAGCTTGGTGTCCTCGTCTGTGTCTGTCGTGCGTTGGTACATAGAGATCATAGATGTTGGCAGGTTCATTTTTGGGCATCGTAGGATATGGCCCGAAAAGTTCAACTGCCTCGAGTGCACATGTTCGATCAACGACTTTGTTTTATATAATATCATTATATTATAGGGGTGCATAATATATAGATCCTGCTGTTAGATGTAGACTGACAAGATATACATGTAGACAGTTCAAAAATTTCAAGTCATTAATGATTAAGGGAACCTGTGACCAAAGAATTTTAAAAAAGAATAATACAAATGATTGATATATGTGGAAAGAATATCACTTACTGAAAATCAAAAAGCAGAGAAAGGAATGAAAATAAAATTCTTGACTGACCAGTTGATTTCCGAAGCACATACATTCACATAAAACTATACTACCACTAGATATATTGTTATATTATGTGTCGCCTCTCTTAAGCTAGGGGCACAACCCGCCGTACTTGCAATTTGTCTGTTCTTTTTTTTGGGAGGCCACGTCCGCCATGTATTTCTGAAAACTTTCAGGCTGTACAGGGCAGGCGCGTTGCCCGTACTGGCACGTACGGGGGCGAATCCGCAGCCCGATGGCATACAAAATTTTGCCTGAGCATAAAGTTCTATGGCATGTCTGCTCCAAAATCCGTCGGATTTCCTACGAGTTTGTACGGAGGCGGTACCAACCACTTACGGATCCCAAAAGATTACCCACGTTTTGCCACATAGACAGTATGTATTTGCAGTGCACGTACGGCGGGTTGTGCCCCTAGCTTAACTGACTTCTTAAAACATATATAGGCGTATAGGAAATAAGATAAAGCAATTGATTCATCACCTTACAGCTTCAATACTGTCAGCGCCGCTCAAGTGATTAGAGGTGATCAGAACTTGATTGATATCTGAAGTAGTTTCTAATGAGGTAATTTGACCGTCATGAATTTTTGAGTGAAACATAATCTCTTCATGCAAAACTTCCGCAGAAATTTGCATGGCTGTGACTCAGTGCATTAGATTAGAAGTGGGAGAAGCAGGAGTGTCAGGACTTGGAAAAGTGTTGTTGCAATTTTGCAAAAGTTAACCTGCATTCAACAGTCTTTCCGTATGTGCTGTTATAAGAGCTACTAAATTGAATGCAGAATCAGTAATCCTCCAGGTATGGACATTTCAGATATCCACGTGTTCACGATGTTCTTAAGAAGGCCTAAAATAGTAAA
The DNA here is from genome assembly GCA_019207045.1 of Branchiostoma floridae x Branchiostoma belcheri. NCBI lineage: Eukaryota > Metazoa > Chordata > Leptocardii > Amphioxiformes > Branchiostomatidae > Branchiostoma > Branchiostoma floridae x Branchiostoma belcheri. The sequence continues at coordinate 14,907,669 of CM033041.1, read as the reverse complement.
TAATTATTTCACTTCTTTTCATGTGGCTGTCTTAGGACACCTGGCGGAATTACGAATTTCAAAGTTGGCGGTACCACTTTGCATTTCTTGTGACTTGTCTTGTAGATCATAGAATCATTCAGTAGCCTTCTAAGGCAATGTACAATGACATTTGTACGTCCCTAGACATTGAAACATTTCATCTTCAGGCTTTTGTACTACACACTTTCTGCTTCTGTCTTGAAGGTTTTATCAGTGGACCACATCTATAAGTATAAAGCACTGATAATAGCTAAAAGGACTTGCAGATTTTTACTGTAAGTTTTGAAATGTTTGTGTTGACATGTTTGAAGGTAGTTCAGTCTCTTCAACTATATATTTTACCTCAGATTTATTTGTGGTGATCACGCCTTTTTTGTGACCTCTTGGTAGCATACATAGATTGGTTTGGCCCTGCCTCTGGAACTAGAAGCAGTGAGTTTGATTCTCGTTGTATCATCCGACATACACGCTACCGGAAAGGGTTGCAGTCCTTAGGCTGGGACTTCAAGCCATGGTCCACTGTTCATTGTGCTTGTCAAAAAGCAACGGAAATTTCCCAGGTACAATGAACCTGTAAAAACCATATATAACATTTGTCTTCTCTGTCTCAACCAGTGGAAGACTACCTCTTCAGTGAACTAAACATATCTAAAATCACCCTCTGACTTTTACTCCTCATTGTTAAGTCATCTCAATGCAAACTAGAGTTCAACGAACCCATCTCTTCGCCAAATAATCATGCCTTTATTCAAGACTTTAAGGTCTTATTCATGTATTACTAAATCATGCCTTTATTTAAGACTTTAAGGTCTTATTCATGTATTACTAAATAGTACCTACCCCCAAACCCCACAAATGCTACCAAAACAAGACCTGATTGTACAAGATGACCTGATAGCACCCCTGGTCAATCAGAATTTCAAGCTTTTCAGTGTCCAGCTCACGGCTTGTCAGTGTTTCCTCCAGCAAAAACATCTGTCAAACAGATGTGTCCATAGATATAGGTCAAGTGAGATACATGTATATACAAAACAGTTTATTTCTGTTAATTGGCCACTGATTACAATTAAATGCATCTTTCCATGTAGATTATTATTTTAAGTACTCATTCTATCTACATACCAAAAAATCCTGATGATCCGTCAACACGTTCTCGAGTTATTCTCGTTCAAAGTTTGAAAGGAAATCGGTGCCTGCAGTTCCCAAAAAGCCGCTAGGGGGTCCAAACTCACAGCACTTACTCTCTGCCCCAAGGGCTATCTACCACTCAAAAATCATGACCACAGCATATCCAAAACACGAAGTGTCAAAAATAAAAGTTTTGCTGCAGTACCTTAGGCAGTCACTAGGGGGCCCATTATCGAACTTGACCTTCGTTTTCTTGACCCCCACCCACCTACCAAATATCATCAGGATCCATTCAAGGGTTCTCGAGTTATCTTGCTTACAGACAAACGCACTTACATACAAATCCCGCTACAGCGCCGTAGGTAAGAGCCAGGTAAACCATTTTCGCACTTGACCTTCCTCTCCAAAACTGCTACACACCTACCAAGTTTCTTGAAAATCGCCCAGCTAGATTTTGACTTATGCTGCCCAAAACAAACTGCAAAAAACATACCAAGCTCGCTGCAGTACCGTAGGAAAACGCCAGGTAAATCGTTTTCGAACTTGGCATTCCTTTCGACAACCGCTACACACCTACCAAAAATCACAAAGTTCCATCCACAATTTCTCGAGTTATATGTTGTTGACCTACATACAGACCCAAGTCGACAAAAACATACTCATCGCCATTGGCGAAGAGAACAAGACAGAATGATATTTGTCAGTAGTGTGCCACAGCAAAATTTAAACGCTATAAATGCACCATTTGTCCATCCTATTGCGAAATTAGGTCCCCTCAATTTAAACAAATTTACGGTAAATTCTTCTTTGAGGGACCCTTTTTGATCTCTAAGCTTAGTGTACTTTTTAACAAGCTGTGTGGATGTGCCAATTAAACCATTTCCTCTGACATTTTAATCCACAGCGATGCAGCTTCCTACTGTGTTCACCTAATTCTTCTCCTGTGAAAAACTGGGACAGGGATGAAATGTAGATCTCTTTGATAAATCATAAGGTGAAAAAGGTCAACGTAGAGACCAAAAATCATGACAATCTGTCAACTCTTCTTGAGTTATTCTCTTTCAAAGTTTGAAATAAAATCTTAACCCTTGCAGTTCCAAAAAAAATTGCTAGGGAGTCCATCCCTACACCACTATATATTATTAAGTCTTACTCTCTTCTCAAAGAGCTATCTGCCAGTCAAAAATCATGGTTCAACTGTTACGTATTTGCTATATAGTGCTTTCTTAACTGTTTTGCCTGTGTGGCCCAAGGGCTGTAGAAGTGATGATGGGCACTGCCATATATGCCCAAAAATGTGGAAAGGATTTTGATTCATTTACTATTATCAGAGACATATAAAAGAATTTACAGGAACAAGAATTGAAAAGAAAACATACCAGCTTTAATAAATTTTATAGTATTTCTTTAATTTGCAAGTAGGTTTTACTTTACCACGTCTTCTCTGAACATTAAAGTCACGCGATGTCTAAGATTTGAATCAAAGTGTCCTCAAGAATGCAATGCTGTTTTTACTGTCCATCTTATTAACTTAACGCCTTGTAAAAATAAGCCAAATGTTTCAACGTGCCACAAAGCTTCTTTCACATAGAGACTCTGCGTCTTATTTGGTAAAGACACTGCGGTGAGAGTTTTTGCCAACATCAACGTTAAAGTCTGCTGTAAGGTCATAGAATGTTTGCTTTGGTGTGGTGTGGTGTGGTTAGAGTAGTTGGTAAGAGTTCACCAAATAGTTCAAGGGGAACCGTGTGGTATGGGAGGAAAATCTGAAGAAAAATCAGAAACTTGAGTTACAGGTATACCATGGAATCGGTGGTAAGTATAGAGAATAACAATTGGTGTGGTTAGAGTAGTTTGTAAGAGTTCACCAAATATTTCAAGGGGAACCATGTCGTATACAATTGTAGCACTGAAATTCGAGGGCTAATCAATTAAGTTTAGTAACTGTTGTACTATATGGAATCTGAGGTAAGTAGAGAATAGTTACTATCATTTTTAGAAGTCATCAAGTTTTGTAATTCTTGATCATTGTGTTCAGTGCCTCTAAGAATACTTTGCAAAATAGTGATAGCAAAATATGTCTGAGATATTATTTAGCTTTTTTCAATGGTTACAATGTTTTATTGACAATTTCTTATCTTATTTTTGTATGGAGAATTTTATTCTAGATAGTCTTAGTTTTTAATGTACTGTAGTTTTTATTTGTGATGTATGTGAATATCACAGCACCAATATGTAGCTACTTTCAGTCTATAGACTATTCTATACAGTCACTGTGATAGGGAATGGAAAGTTTTCAGGTTTGACCAAAGTAGTGAAATTGTATCCTGTAATAACAACAAGTGGAATATCATAGCTCTTCAGTGAGCTAAACTGGTTAAAAGTCACCTTTAATTAGAATTCACTCTTACATGAAGTACAATATCATCTTTCATAAACGTCATCATATATCATAGATAACCTCAATGCACATTGACATTGTAGATTTTGCTCTTTTTCACTCATTGAAGCTAGTGGCTTTATCTGAGATAAAAGGACTAGAAGTATTATGGGCCAAATCATGTACATCTTTCCCACCACCACATCTGCCTAGTGATAACCTAGTTCTAGTTTTAACACCTTTTCAATCTTGTCTGCTTGTCTCCATGTCAAATTTGTTCCACATGACTTGACTAAGTCTTACCTCTGCTAACATAAAGGCAAGCTCTATGAGTCATGTTTGTATATTACTGGACCAGAACTGACATGCGGTGAAGATGATGATGATATTTCTCACTGTCAGGGAAGGAGATGGTTGAAGTTATTATCAAGCCAATTTAAGGAATTCTAAAGAACAGCATCACTTTAGATGATAAATATTCTTGATAATAAAAAAAAAATTATTTTGTCCAGAAGGAAAGTATTTTGAATCATTACAATGCAGTTAGAATAGTACAGATACCAGACTACATCTTGTGGAGGTATAAGACTTAAAGTGTAGTAAATACTTTCATTGTAGGAGGTCAGCTGTCATCTTAAACATCCCTGTCTCTTATGATGATAATATCTTTCAGTATCTACATATCATTTTCATCACTTAATCCTCTGGAAGATAAAATCAAAATTGACCATTCAGCTGGAGCAAAATTCTGAGTCTCTGATGATTTTTGATGAATGGTTGCTTCCAGTGAGGAATTAAGCAATTAAATCATCGCCCGCGTGATTTTATGATTCGGTTGATTCTTCTGACAGTTTGACAAACGATGTGCGCTAAACCACAGGGAGAATGCTGACCTCAGGGAGATGCAATTTTTCATCATTTTTCCTGCGAGGATTTCCGTTTGGGACTTTTTTGAATGATAAATTAATTTTTGGCATGCAACATTTTGCCAAGATCATTTTTTGAAGTGGGTACAAAAATCCACCACTAAAATGAAAATACAGTATTGTTTTGGGGTACATACATATTTAAGGTGTGAAATGTCCCAAAGTATGAAGTCCCAAAATTCGAGTTTTGAAAATCCCTATATGTAAATTTTTGCTTTAAAATAAGGCTGTACAAGAATTTTTTTAGATGAAGAAATATTGATATCTAATACTCTGCCCCTTCCCTTAAATAAAGCACTAGAATAGGAGATTCTATAATGTAATTTTTTTCAGTTTTTAGTTGTGTTTTTCAGATTTTCATAGAATATATTCTACTGTGCATGCAAAATGTGGTTCTTCAGACAAATCTGAAGAATTGGTTTAATTTTTTCCAGCTATGCCGCTAGACATATATCATAATACATTATTATTATGATAGAAAGTTTCTTTCGATTGAACATTATGTTTTGCAATGCTTATGTACAGACATACAAACAGTTTTGAAAGTTTTCACAATGGAAGGCTTGAATTCAGTACCAAGGACAGCACAAACTCTGGTATTCCGAGAAAAGAAGATTGAAATGCTTTCAAAACCAGTTAATGTTTCGAGATGACAATTTTATAGCAACTTCTTTATATTACTGCCTGATCTTTTTTAGAATACCATATCTATCCTGTCCTTGGTACTGAAATATTTAGTCAACAGGTTAGGTAGGTATGAAAAAATCAGATATAAAACTGGTTGGTATACTAAAACAGTAGATATAACTTGTGAAAAGTAGACATAACTGTTTCAAAAAGCATTTCTTCTTTTGTTCAGTTTAATAGAAGTTTCAAAGCTCTACACAATATGGCAAAATGGTATTCCTAAAATGTGACGTTCAACTGAAATTGTCCGTGTTTCTAAGGTCCCTACCATATGCTTCAGAGCTGGAATAGGGCGGGTACCAGGCTTAACCGTTCCCACCCAGAACAACAGATGTTTCGGTACCCTAAATCCTCCCAGGGCGGACACTTGTGGCAAATTACAGACATCCAGGGGTGCGTCAGAAACCCTCCATCTTTTTTCCGTCCTCTGGGGCCATCGGCAAAGTGAGGATCAGAACTATGTCACCCTGAAAACATGCAGGAAACAGCTCTACTTAGGGGGCCTTCATTACTCATCCTGTCAGCAAAATCTGCTTTTTAATAGGGGGGCTTGGATTCAAGGGCATAGGAAGGGCATAATGTATATAGTGTCAAAATGTTGTGTTTTCAAAAAGTTGTCTTTGAAACATTATTAGCTCTTTAACATTCAGGTTTCTTTCTTTAGAAACAGAATTACCAACAAATCATACTTTGTAAAAAGAGGGTTGTGCCAAAATTCAAAGCTATGTAGCATATGCCTTGTACTGTTGTCACTAGTATTGCTATTCATGCAGAAATGTACACCTAGCAGTTTTCTAAACCAAAAAGGTAAAGGTACAAAATGTAGTCTCATAGCCTCTTTGAGGCCTTAGGGACAGTGGGTTGTTATCCACTGTGTCTAGTACACGGTATTGGAAGGTGGAGCCTATCTCTCTCCTTCTACTGCCTTTTACCTCCCGAACCAAAGTCAGGTACCCATTTTTACACCTGGGTGGAGTGAGGAAAGCCATGTCAAGTTCCTTTCCCAAAGTCAAAATGTCTAGCCAGAATCGAATCCGTGAACACTGGCTCTTGAGTCCACTAGCCTAGCCACTCAGGTTTTTGAAGCCATTGTACAGTGCATGTATCTGGGAGTGTGTCAGTACAAGTAACAGGGTGGGTATGGTTCAGCACTAGGGACAGGGACAATAGAGTTATTTTGAACAGATAAGACACAAAAAACAACAAGAGATTGAAGAAGAAGTCAGTGTACATGTGTATGTCAGAAAGTACAATCATTATGTATTGTAGCTGCTAACTTTAGACTGTCAGGTGTGTAACAATTTTTTTACATCTTAAAGTTAATAGTGCTATGTGGCTCTACCATGACTTTGACAATGTATTTCTATCCAAGCACACGTGGATACATATCCAAAAGGACTAAACGCAACCCTAAATCTCACCGTACCTGGGTGGGATTTGAACCCGTGTCCTCTGGCTCCACACTGAAATTGATCCATATGTTAGGTACATGTTTACAGCTGCCTTTTGCACGAGTCATTAGCTACGCAAAGTTCACCTTTACCACTTGTGGTGATAATTGTCGTAGGGTAATTTTCTCCATTGTAATTGGGCACACCTCCTTTATCATAGGCCTTCTGGCAGTAGGGGTCACATTATCATATTTCTGGGATTTTTCTGTAGAAAAATGCGTGTTATTCAACAGGACTTTTAGAACCCTGGCATCTAATATGTGGACTTGCTTTGAAATTCTTGGCAGAATTGGAAATTATAATTTAAGATAGTAAGCCATATTAGTCGACGTTTGAGGTACAATTTCAAACTTCTAGGTATTATAACAGTTTGAAGTTCTTTTGCACAATTTGAACTTTTTGCAAAATTTGAAATCCATTTGCACAATTCAAAATTATTTGCACAATTCAAATTTGTTGTATACATATAGTTTGAAATTCTGTGCAAAATTCGAAATTTGAAATTCATTGCACAGTGTGAAATCATTTCATAACAATTTTATATTCTTTGCATAATTTGCAATCCTATGTACAAAATGTACAATATAAAGTTTTTTGCAACTCAAAATGTTTTGCACTCATTCTATAATCCTATGCACAGTTCAAAATTTGTTGCACAATTTGTTATTCTTTGCAGAATAAATGTTAACGTTCTTTGCACAATTTGTGATTCTTTGCACAATTGAATATTCTTTGAGCAATTCAGAATATGCGCATGCAAGACAAAATCTTTTTGCATGTAGTTCAAATTCCAGCCACAATTTGAATTTTCTTGCTCAATTTGACATTTTTTGCATTCTTTGCACAATTGAAAATTCTTTGTACCACTGAAAATTAAAGATTCTTGGCACCATTTTAATGGTGATTATGAAGCCTGAATCATTGTATTACCACTCTGACAACTGAGACGATATATGGGCGATGTATATGAAATATAAATCATTAATTTCATAAAAGCTGGCGTTTCTATTGAAAGTTGCTGACGTTGAAATGATATGATCAAGCGAATGTCACGGCTCCACCGACAGTGATTGGTCGTCTAGACGCTCTAAACTGCAATTTTTGGACAATTTCGTTTCAAAGGAAAAGCTGGTAGCTGTTATATCATTTATTATAGTGATTAATGTATGCATAATTTAGCACCCTCACAGCCATATTTGAAACACAGGTGTTGATTGTGAGCTGTATAATAAGGTCAAAGTCAAAACAAACCATCCAAGTTTAATCTAATGCGAATTGAATGTGAATCTTTTGTTGCCTTTACAAAGAAGATTATGCTTTTGTCAGCATTTGTTTTGCTACAGATCTTGTGTCCTTGGGAAGTGCACTCAACACAACTTTCCTCACTCCACCCAGGTGTAAAAAATGGGTACATGACTTTGGTTGGGAAGGTAAAAGGCAGTGGAAGGAGAGGGATGGGCTCCACCTTCCAATACTGTACACTAGACACAGTGGATAACAACCCACTGTCCCTATATACCCTGTACAGCATCAAAATGGCTATGGTACTAGACGTGCCTTTACCTTAAAGTTTACCTTTTCGGTTGGTAAATAAGTCACTGGATTATTTCAAAACCAACGTATTGACATATATATGAAAATGTTTTACGTTTGGGATTGCATCTGTTAACAGCAATGCCTACAATGTGCTTGTAGTCCGTAATAATATACGTTATATATAGAACCAGTCAAAATTGCCCTGAAGAAGGTGACAGACAGTCACAGATACGAATTGATATTGAATAAAATACCTGGTTGTATACATAAAACTTTGTTCTTTCCAAACCTTGTGTGACTGTTACAAATCTCGTATTCATCACGATTCAATAAGATTTACTTTCCCATCCTGACCATGATATAAACCGCAGTGTAAAACGTTGGCAATTTTACGACACGTCCCGTTGTTAGTTTGCGGGAATTACCTGGTCACCTGAGCTGTGGAATGTCACACCTGGGGATAGTAGGGAGATTAGGACGTAATGCTTGTCTGTCTACTGATGTTATAATTGGAACAAATAGTGTTGTTAGGGGTGTCTGTGTGGCACAACAGCTAGAGCATTGGAATCAGAATCAGTAGGTTCCAAGTTCGATACTCACCATGCCCCTGCCCCCATGACGGTGGAGTGACGCCCACCGAGCCTCACGGCGAATCTGTCTAAAGGTGCCAAAAACACCTACGGATTTGGTGCGACAGTGTATCAACATCTGCACATTTGCCACTAAGGCCTGTAAATTTTTGTATGATAGTGTTGTTAGTGTTGTTGAAGAGTAGTTGCAAAAGTCATGCTTTATGATTATATTCTGCCCTAATGGTTAAAGTTTTGCTGCTGCTGTAGTGTGGCATTGGTGTTAACTGTCATGGTTAATTTCACAGTTATTTTTGACTGTTGAAGTTCAGCGTAGTAATGATACAAGTGTTCGGGGCCTCTGGATATTTTGGGTTATCACATGGGTTTCTAGTCTACTAGATACAATATTGCACAGTCTTCCATAGAATCATTCAAACACACTTTGTGTGCGTCAAGACCATTGTTGAAATACTGCCTTTGGACATTGGCATCAATGTTGTTGCAAATTTGTGTTCTTAAGTAACAGCCTGTTTTGGAAAGGGAGTTGTGATTATATTCTTTTGAAAGACAAAATAGCTTCATAACCATAATACATATTTAGAAATTTCATGGTTTCTAATGACTGAAATTTAAAGGTAACGTCCTACCTATAATTTTCAACAATGGTTTTGTTCATTGACACAGTTTCAAAATTTTCCCTTCCATGTTGATATATGTAGATATTTTGCATATTTTGTCAGTTCATGGACTGTAAAAGATGGTGTTTTTATTCTCAGCAGTCTCTCTTGGGAAGTTTTGAATTATTAATATCTGTGTTAAAATGAAAGATACAGTATAGGGATTAGCATACTGTTATTCGTGTCAGGAATGTTTAAGTTTTACATTGTGCAGTGCCAAATTTTGAACTTGAATCTGTTCTAGTAATATGCTGTAGATTATAGTAACATCAATGGTTCAGATAGTACTGTCATTGATACAGGTAGTAACTTTATTGTATTGAATTGAATTTGGAAGTTGGGCTTTTTGTTCGAGGACACCAGATTTTCTCAACTTCTGATGCAATTCACATTGAAATTTGTGTATTTTTAGATGGGAAGAAAAGAAAGAAAATTCAGGTACAGGTACGGTCCAGACCTAAGTATTTGTGAAAACTAAATGTGACATAGGCGATGCTAAAAAAAATGGTCCATTTTGCTACAAAGAATTCTGTTTGGTATCTACATGTAACGTCCTTCGGCATTTTAAAGTCCTATCAGAGTCATGTAAACAATACTAACTGCTTCAATTACTCAACTCTCCTCTACTTTGCTATTGTTTATTTTCTTGGACCAATAAGTCCCAAAATAGTAGTGAACTCCAGCCGGTATAAACTATTCATTTTCGAATCGGTCCAACATATACATGTATGGGTCCACTGATTTCTTCAGGTCCGTTTCTTCCAGACCGGTTCAACAAGAAAATATGATTTTGTACTGGTGCACCCACCCCTAGTTCTGACAATCATTATGATGGTAAATTTTCCAATAAGCACACTAGATTTTCTCAACTTTTGGTGTATTTCGCATAAAATTTTTTTTTTTTTCGGATGGGCCATTGGGCAATCCAACCTGCAGCCTGTCTGGTACCTTGGATGATACAGAATACACCGTGTTGTATCCTATCAAAGTCCTTCCCGTGCCCATCTCCGTTTCAATAGCCCTTGGGCCACACAACTTTGTTAAATCACTACAGCAGGGGGCTAGTCCACTGGTAGTGGTGTGCGTTCAACTTCATACTCTTTCCCGAATGCTGAGTGCTAAGCAGAGAAAGCAGCATGTACCATTTTCAAGTATTTGGTATGACTCTGCCGGGGATCGAACTCACAACCTACCAAATGCAAGGCAAATACTCTACCCAATAGACCATTGCACCGGTCGTTGTATCCTATATCTCTGCACAAATGCGTGGCCACGCCATGACATTTACCGTACTACGACACCAATCACAAAAGGCCAGCCCTCCATCCCACCACTGATGATACCATCACCTGATGGCGTGCCCTACACCCACCTTCTGATCCCCCACCCCCCAGGGGAGCATGAGTCATCACCCCTGGGGCCTGGGGCTGTGCGGGGATGACCATCCTGTTATATAGGTTAGATTTGTCATGCTTACCGTACTTGTCAGTGTTGCATTTAGCTGTTATTATACATCCCGTATTTACTGAAAATGAATCATCTTGAAGGTTAAATATAGCTAAGGATTTGTGATATACATTGTATCATACATGAACATGCATATGAATACAAGTATGATATGACTAGCCTGTACATAGTATACATGTCTGAATACCTGTATGTATAGATTTTTCATACTTTACGAATCTGTCAGTATGGTATTTGGTTGTGCTATATCTTTAATGGAAATGAAACTTTCTGAATGAATGAATGAATTTTATTGCCCAACAGTTCATGGTATAATGTATGGTTAAAATTATAAGGAAGTAACAATAATACTTATATGTGTAATTTAAAACTTATGACTATAGACTGAGATATGGACAGAATTAATGACAATTTGATATCTATAAATGTTACAGTTGCTCGAGATATTAATATTTCTTTTGGATGTTTTGAGTGACATCCATCATTCAATGAAGTAAGAGTTTATTATGTGTATCATAAAACCTATGACTACAGGGATATGGACACAATTTAATGATAATTCAATATCTATAACTCGATGAGATATTGAGATTTCTTTTGGATGATTTAAGTGACATCCATCACTCAATGAAGTACATTGTAACTGTAATACTTGTGTATTATAAATCCTATGACTACAGGAACATTATATGGACAGATTTTAAAGACAATTTGATCTCTATACTATAACTCTATGAGATATGTAGATTTCTTTCGGATGATTTGAGTGACATCCATCACTCTTCTTCAGTGCCATTAGCAAAAATGGCAGAACTTCTAGTTCTAACTTGCTTTGCATTGTGCTGCAAAAGTTTAGCAAATCTAAATGAATCTACAGTAGTGTCTAGGCCCAAGAGCAATATACATGTACGGTCTGCCTTTGAAATTCAGCCTGCCTATCTTTCAGGACCATTATTGGGGTCAGCTAGGGTCGGCTATTTTGCATACGTTTTCAGAGAGTCCGCAGAAATAGAGCTGTCAGTTTCACAAACAGGGTAACTAGCTAAGGGTCATTTGGGGTCATGCAAATGACCAGATCTTATATACAATTGTTTGGAAAATAAAGAGTTCAACCCGTTGATAATAGTAAGATAATAGTTAATAAAACAACAGAACTGTTGAAAAATATCCCTGTTTTCCTACATGTAGCTGTTGCAGTTATGGTTTAAAGATTTGATATAACTTGAAAAAAAAAGGCTTATGACTGCAATTTGTTACCTTCAACAAGAAGGTTATATTTTTGCTATCATTTGTGTATGTGTTGCGACTTTGTGCGGTATAGCAGCTGAATTTCCAGTTCTAATATACCGTGTTCAGGACATGCTATATGGTCGTTATCTTTCAGTGATACAATATTGTAGATAGCTCTTGTGGCAGAGAGTAAATGGTAACAGTTCAGACACCCTAGCAGCTTCTTTGGAACTACAGGGGCTGTTGTTGTTTGAGTCTGTTGTTTTTACTTTGCCTGCCCAGTCCATTTATGTCCAGAAAAGTATCAAGATTCCAGCAATTAGGTGGCTGAAAGCAGAAGTGGTTGAAAATGTATGCAAAGTGATGGGGGCTGTGTAAGCATAGCTCAAGGGCACAGTCGATTACAGCAGATGATAGCTGCCCTAGGGTCATAGTCTGTACACATGGCGTGGGCTGAATTATTCATATACTATAGACAACATAAGGCCATACCAATTTTATTTCAAATTGTTACTTCTGAGATTCGCCTGTCTATCATTTTTCATTTTCAAAAAAGAAAAAAAAGTAGGTTCCAAGAAAAAATAATACACTCAGGTTTTGCTATCACAAACCTGTAAATATTACCATTCAGAGCCACATACACATAATTTCAGCCTGAAAACATTTCTGCCTTTTATTCAGAACATTAGTGATAAAGCTGACAGTGAGCCCAGAGTTAAATAATTTTTTTTTTCATATTGCAAACACCTACCAATATACCAAATAACACAAAAATCTTCTCAAGAGGTCAGACGTCTCAAGTGATGCAGTTTACAAAGACACACACACACGAAAACATAACCATCTTGGGGAAGCTAAATGATTTTGCCTCATGATAGCATTTTAGGGTTGTCATCTCAATGGTAATGTGTCTGACAGCACACTTTTGTGAGCTCATGTTGTAAAAGTAATCAAATTTGCATTTTTATAGGTGTAGTACGATGTTCTTTGATGGCATCAAAGACGGTCGTATTTAGTCTGTTGTTAAACAGCAAGTCCTGATGTTTTCCCATCAATTTGAAACATTACTTAACAAAAAGTGCAGTGACTTTCTTACAGTCAATTGCAAAATGGAAATACAAAATGGATCTTAAAATTAGTTTCAAAACAATATACACTCAGGCTAACAAACTTTAAGGAGAATCTCTAATATTAATACAATCAGATAGGACATGAACGTTAGAATCTTTTCTAATGAAAAAAAGCAATCTTTTGATATGTAGATATGGACCTGAACCCGGACCAAAGAAATCTGTGAAAACTTGTGAATGAGCGATACCTAGCTGAAACAATTGTCCATTTTCCTACAAAGGAATCTGTTGGATGTAGTATCCAACTTCTACTTGTGTTTTAAAATCCTATCTTCATGTAAAAAAGTCACTAATTAAAAGTCTTTGTTCACACGTTTTTATAAATGAGGGTATAACAAAAATCAAAAAAGTAAGAAAACTAGACAAGAGGGACAAGACGTTTTTTCACTGTTTTCATTTTTCTTGCATCATTTCAAAGAACATACAAGAGAAGAAGGAAAGAAAAAGGGATTTGTCTTAGCTACTCACAACAGGTTACTTGTCCCACGAGCTCCCACCAACCCACTCCTGCCAACTCCGTTCTTGTTACCTGCATGTATGCAGGTATGGTTTTGATGCTGGTGGGAACTTTTCGGTAGCCGGGGATGTAGGGCGCTGTATCTCGTGAACGGATGGTGCGAGCACGACGATTTTTGGTACGTGGGTTGGGGGTGGTAGCCTAACACTCAGGTTTGATTTTGGGCCTTCTGGCGTTTGAACTTGACATTGCAGGTGGCATTTTTGGTGTTTTTGGGGCACTTTTGGCGCTGTGTGTCCGGAACGATACGCGCGATTGCAACGATTTTTGGTGCATGGGTGGGGGGTTGTTGCCTGTTGCCTAGGATTGACTTTGGGCCTTGTCGCATTTGAACTTGACCCGGCAGGTCGAATTTTGTGTCCGAGAGGGGTGTTTCCGGAGTTATATCTTCTGAACGGCTGGTCCTGGCGCGATGATATTTGGCACATGTGTCGGCGGTGGCTGAATAATGCTCAATTTTGATTTTGGCGCCCTTGGTGCTTGAACTTGACATTTTAGGTTACCTTTTGTGCGGGCACGGGGCGTGCGCTGTATCTCCGGAACGCAAGGTACCATTGTGTTGCTATTTGGTACGTGAGTTGTTTGTTGTGTCAGGTTTGATTTTGGGCCTCCTAGTGCTTGAACTTGATACTGTATAGGTTGATCCTGTTTTTGTGTGGTTGGGGCATCCTCCCAATATCTGCTTGGTTTTAAAAACAGATTATGGTTGGGTGTAGAACCATCATCTGGCCTGGGCCACCTTCAATGTATCAGGTTACTTAGTGGCACTGACAGTTTGCCAGATGACGGGAGTGTACAAGATTATATATCTGTTGGTCAGGTATAATTGGAGTTTGCTTATTACTCTTTGTGGTGTTTCTAGAGCTGTATAGTACTTAGTTTTAAGTTTCGGTACAAGTTCCTTTACCCTGTTGGCAATCATGGTTGAACTTGAACTTAAACAGAAGAAGATGCAATTTTCTTATGTGGAGGAGAACTGTATAGAGTGTGGGCATAAGAGAAAGGTATGTGTATGATTTGTCCTGTGTTTCTTTTTGTTTCTTTGGTAATGCCATTTCCATACTGTATACAGGTAATTTGTTGTTTTGGGCTAGTCATATTCGCTTGGTTTTTGGGCCTGCTTAATCTATGGTACAGGCAGGGTTAAGTGGTGGAGGCTTAGCTTTGTTCTGTTTTAAATTCAGTATCGTTTGTTGCATTTTGTCGCGGCAAATATATGATGAAATTCCCCTTCTAAGCAACTGCTCATTGGTTTGCGGGGATGTTTGCTGGGTGTTTGCTCTGACTACAACAGCTTCTGAACTTTTCAAAGCTTCCATTGCCAGTAGTCTGTGTAACACAAACTCCGCTGTCCAGGGCTGTAACTGGCCCCTCCCCGCGGGCCGGCGGATGTTTGGCGGGCTACTATAACTAGTATAAGCGAGATTTAATCAGGCTACATTGCCAGCAGCTTGCCATCTATAAATGGGATTGACAAGGACATTTTTCATAGTAAATTATGCTGTTAAATTTGGCTTAGATACTACAGGAGATTTAGGTTTGGGTTGGATGGATTGAATGAAAATATCATACCACCCTGGGGACTAACTGTTGCTGCTGCATGGGGGCTACCACTATTCATATTGTCTAATGTCTATGGAACTACAGATAAAAGTATCATTGGTCAAATTATGCAAGTAACATTCCGATGTCAAGTGAATAACACCCCAGAAATAAATCTTTAATGAATATCATTGGAAGAACACAAACCAAGGAGACTTAGCAGCTGCATTAGGTCAGTACATTGAAATAGGAAGATATTAGTATATCATGTGACAGAGTAACTACATGTGCATGGGCCATCTGAGACAAAAAAAGGTAGCATCTCAACAACTTCAAAGTACTGTGGTTGGTTACATAGTTAAGAAATCCAAAATAAGTAATGTTCATCCATGTCCAAACTTACAAATTCAGAAAATGGAATTTCAGAGTCAGACTTTTGCATGGTGCACAACCAACACGGTAAAAAGCTCATTTTTCCAACCACGTACCACAGACAAAAAGGCAAAAATACCCAATAGGTCTACAGAAACCCAATACATTTCATGCAGGCCTGAGGTCTACGAACTCTTGTTATTTTCTTGGACCGGTAAGCCCCAAAACACTAGATCACCTGCCGTTACCCTATACCACAATGTAAAAAAAATGTGGAAATTTTCACTTGTGGGATTCTAGTATCCACATTTGTTGCTGAATATCTCCGCTGGCTGAGCCAATCCCTTGGGGAATTCGTTCATCGACGCACCTGTGAACTCCCGCGAATATTACCATCATGGCATTTTCCGTCCTATTGCCTACTGTAATAGAGTAACGCGGTCAAATCCGTTCGGGTGTGAAATGAAATTTTAAGGTCATTAAAATGCATGATGATTTTCAACAGCTATATTACCTGCTGCTTTCGGGGAATACCCATTCAAGCATAGGTGACAGGTTTATTCACTTTCAACTTCATCTCATACAAATGTATGAAATAGCTGAAACTGTATTTGAAACTCGTAACTTTAAACTGACAGATTTAGCAAGGAAAATTTACAATAAGTCTTTAATACAGTGAGTGGGACATAAAATAATAAAAGCCAAACATAGCACTGATACCAGAGGGACTCATTGATGCTTTCCGCATATTTATTACACTTTGGTATGTACTCAATAAAAATATAAAGTTGATCGGGTAAAGCATTTTGGAGTTATGGACTTGAGTCCAGAATTAGAGTGTTTTTCCATAATTAAAAAGACGCCTGTTGTATTGTCTTGACTTGCTAATAAAAATGCCTGTTATCCTTAGACTACCACATCATGAAAAACAGTGAATTGAAAGATAATCTGATTGTACTAATTCTGCATTTATATTTTAGTAACCCGGAAGCTATGCACTGTATTTTACAGACATTACACAAAATTTTCAAGAAATTATTTTGATTATGAGAGTAATGTGTGTTGAAGTTACTTGGTTCTTGCTTTTTTTCTTTGTTCTAGCATTGAATTTTTATTTCCACATATATCTTTTATAGCCTGGGTACCCTCCTTCATAATCATAGTAACAGCTAGCTCAACCTTTTTGCTTGCTTAAGAAAAAACGCAGAATGAAGTTTGCAAGCAATTTGAACTGAGGCAGTAGTCACTACTGAGAAGAGTACTCAGGCTACATTTTTTCAGCCATTCCTAAAACTCCTAAGCTGTGTTAAGAAGTTGGTATTTACTTTTCAGCTGTATAATTTAGGAACCCACAGGTTATAATTAGCACAGGTCTTTATTATCAGTGGGGTTAATTACAGGAAAGCTCTGGTCTTTCATGTGGTCAGCCCTGGCCTTACCTGGTCAGACAATAGTGAGTGACCAGGCTGGACACATTTCAGGTAATCTCTATGGGAGAAAGGGGGTGGTCATCTCGAAAGGGGTAAGGCCCAGGGGGTCTTAATTACGGAGTCGTTAACAATGTGTTAACACATCTGTTGTTGTTTTTTACATAAATTTTAAATGATGGTCCAGTTGTGCTATACTGTTAGACTTAGACACTGGGGTTTTACTTTTACTTTGTGTACTAAGTTTTAGTTAGGAAAGGTAAAGGTAGTCCTATAGCCTTTTTGAGGCCATAGGGACAGTGTGTTGTTATCTACAGTGTCTAGGGCACGGTATTGGAAGGTGGAGCCCATCCCTCTCCTTCCACTGCCTTTTAGTAAAAGTTTTACCTCCAGGTATCCATTTACACCTGGGTGGAGTGAGGAAAGTCATGTAAGTTCTTGTCACAACTTGCCCTGCTACAGTCTCCTTCCCCCCATGGAAAACTTGTGATTGGTGCATTTTGAATCATTTAGGGGTCCTTTGTCACAAGTTCTTCTTGCTATAGTCCCCTTCCCCCCATGGTGAACTGTGATTGGTGCATTTTGAGTACCTCATTTAGGGGTCCTTAATTTGTCTGAGGTGACCCCTGCGAGGTGCCCGCTCAAAAACTCGCTGACCTGTACCTTATAGAAACTGACATGGTCTGTTGAACTCTGCTACTGTACCTCAAAATCTTCCCCAAAGGAATATACTAGAGTACTCTACAACCTTTTTTTGTCCCCTTTTCATTGGTTGAATAGCTAGTTTTTTGTCCTGCAGTCTTTTCAGATAATACGTATAATTTAGTATGGATGTCATGCCTATCATTTGCATATCTTCCATCTTTCTCAGCGGTTGTCTATTTTCTCAAAGAGAAGGCGCTATTGCTCTGATTCGTCACTTAGCGTCCGTTAATAACGGGTTTGTCGGCGGAAGGGGGTCGTTTAAGGGGAGAGAGTCGTCAATTTAAACCGTCGGTTTTAGAAAGATTGGGGTCTTCTTGGTTTTGTTATTGCCTTATTAGGAATTCAAGTGGGGTGTCTGCTATTAGTGATGAACAGATAGCTTTAGCACCTTGCAGTTGGGTCGTTCCAAATGAACCGTTATTACAGGGGGGAGTCATAGCTTTGAATATTTTGTTTTTATAAACGGCAGATGTGATGTGTTGTATATAATTTATATTGACAGATTTTCATATATGGAATATTACGCAGCGCCGGTTTTTATTCCCACGGCTTGTTAATACAAAACAGGTGGGTATATTTCCCCGCCAACGCTCCTAAAGTCTGCTGGGAGTTGGTTCGGCCCATTAACGCGGCCCGACCACAGGGAATTGTGGGATGGGATAGCTCTGTCACGACATGCCGTGTGCCGGCCTTTCTGTATTCCGCTGTTTTAAATTCAAGGGGAAAAGCAACCGGAATTACGGCAGCCGAAAATACGGAAGAAAACATGGCCTCGAGGTAGGACAGTTTTAATATTATTACTTTTACTCAAATCTCCGCACAAAACCATTTAGAAATGTCAGGTAGGAAAATGCTAGATTTGACCCCGTTTCTATCCTCCTACGATGCTCCTCTTCAAATCCCATGCAATAATAGATGGCTCGTTTGTAAAAACGTTTCTAAAACCATCATAAAACATTTTCATAAGCTGTCAAGCTAAAAAAGAAAGAAAATACATTTTGCTATCTGTGTTACCAAGCCACCTGGTGTGATATTCTGAGACATCATAAAATTATTAGAAGCTGCCATCTTTATAGAGAAATTGGAATATTAGAATGTTACTAGAATTGGCATGCAGTTACAAAAACAGTTATAAAACCATCCTATAAACATAAAATGTCAAGCTGAAAAAGATACACCTTGCTATCAGTGTTACCAATCCACCTGGTTTGATATTCTATTAGACATCATGAAATTGTTAGAAGCTGCCATCCTTATAGAGAAATTGGAATATCAGCATATTACTGTAAGTGGCATGCAGTAGTTACGAAGCTGCCAGATACAGCCACTGTTTGAATGTCCCTTCGTGCCTTTTTTTTCCATCCAAGGTGAAGCCATTAAATTATGGAACATCGGACCATCCTCTAGTGGGATTTCCTAATAGAATATTCCATATATAATCCTAGCTTTAGTAATAGCGAGTATCATTTTGAATATTGATGTCATAATGAATACTACTGAAAATTTATCTGCAACATCTCTTAGTACAGAAAATTATACATTTTTCATACATAGAATTTTGCTTGATTTTATTATCATGGTGAAATCAGAAAGCCCGTCTCTGTATATTATTGTCATATTATGCAGGGCCCATTGCAGACGACGGCACATAATACCAGTAATAAGGTCATTAAAATTCTTGTCTGCTTCGCCGCCACTTTGCATGCGGAATGTCCACGGAGGTTTCGACTGCCTGTTTAATGTGTAATTGCGAATGCAGGGGATCTATACGAGCATGGTTAAGTCATTGCTTATTTGTGATTGATGGTTTGATGTTGTTTCTTGCCTTGTAAAAGATTTGCATAGTTACATACTGAATGGTAAAAGAGAAAACAGCAAAGATGTTTACTAGAAAAGACATCAAAATCCTTGTATTTGCTTGTATAAAGTATCCAGTTTCTGTCAAGAATTGGGATTTAGAATAATTTTTTGCATAATAATGTATGAAATGAACAATTTGCTTGCCATCTTGTACTATTTTTTGCTGCCATTTCATAGTAAAAGTAAGGTTTTATGAGTTTTGGCCATACTGACTTGATCATATGGACAACGTCCTTTAATGTGAATCTCATAACTGATGTGAGCGTTTGAAGAAGGAAAAGTTAGTCAAAAACAAGTTGCCTTTACTATGAAATATAAATGGTTAAGAAGGTTGAACATATAACTTAATACACAGAGTATGGTAAATGGACAATAGATTCTTCATTTTCGTTCTTTTATATCTTTGATTTTGGATTTTGAATTTTGGCGCTCTGGTTGGGATTTTTTTGTTTTTTTTTCCACTAAATTTATGACACGATTTACAGTATAGTCAAAAACTTTTGAATGTTCTTTTGCAAACGGACAAATGTCAATGCATGTGTTGATATCATCCATACAAATCAATCAAATCAACATGGCCACACACATTTGTAGCCTTATGCGTAGCTAGCAAATAAAACCATAACTATAGTGAATTCGTCGTGAATTCGTCATTAATATTCCAAAGATAATTGTTGCTCCCTTATTACCATTGTACACTAATTTGGGCTTGTTAATAAGATTACGGTCAACCCTTGAATTATCATTATTCAGTTAAGGCTGATTGAAATATATGGTGATGAGTCAATTTGTGTGATGATCTGGCAAGTAAATAAAAAGCTTGCCCTTAATTGACCCGTAATTCTATTACTATGGGATTATCATTAAGTGTTGTGCATTTCTTTCTGGGAATTTTGTATTGTATGGAATCAGTCAGAGGTCACAATGCATTGATATGGTTTCTCAAAACAATGGGTTAGGCATTTAACCTCCATGAAAAATAGAGGTCTAGTTTTTGGTCTCACTTTCTGTTTGTGTGTGTCTGTGTGTGTGTGTGTGTTTCTGGATCAATTTACAGTTAATATATTTGAATCTCTGGGTTCTAATACAGTCAAACCTGTATTAGCGGCCACCTTTGCATAACGGCCACCTGTCCATAGTGGCCACTTTTTGTCGGTCCCTTGGATTCGTAATGATTCAGAAATAGGCTTAGCGGCCACCTGTCCAACGCGGCCATGGCCACACGATTTCCGGTCCCGCAGGTACAAAAACACTGCCGATTACGGCCACGCGGACCGCTGATCTATGTTTCGGCACGCGTTCGGCCATATACAGCGGCCGTATCGTCACCCCGTATGCCGGATTTAAAACCTCTTTGACTTATTTTCCAAACAAAACTTCGTAAACTGGCGCTACCCATACCTGCTGACAAACGAGGTCATATAAGGTCAATAGACGACACCAATATTACAGAGGTAAATTGTGTTAAAGTTACGTTCTAATACACTATCGCTTAGGTTAATTTACATCACAAAAATTTCTAAATAAACTGTTGCAAAGACAAAATGATATGAACTTCAGACTATGGTGGATTTTATTCTTACATTTATTAAGAGATAAGTCTAAAATGACGTGACTTTTCTTGTGAGTACCACATTAGCATAATGGGCGAATCTGACGTGTGAACGCGAGCGGGAACACACGGACAGCGAAGTATCAAAGGATACAAGACGAAAGATCAAAGAAATATGACGATACCGGTCTCTTCAGACAATATCAACTGTAGAACATTTAAAACTTTTTATAGCTTTTGTTTTCTTAACCCTAGTCCTGCGGCGCGCTACAATTGTGTTGTTGCACATGCATGTTCTATTTGCGGCGCAACACTATTGTAGTTTGGGGGGTATGTCCAGGATACGTACGTAACACTCGCGCGCGGTTCTCGCGGGAAACCAATTAGGTATCGGGTATTATGGGTCAGGGGTCAGGGGTCAACGGACTGTTACGCAACCGGAAGTACGTCATCCCAGAAGCCCTTGCGAGGTTAATTAATATTCATGAGCGTCGTGTCGTCTGCTGCAGGCGGAAGTGTTTTGTTTTTTGCTGTTTTTAGCTGTTTTCGGCCGAAAATTTCAGTATCTAACGTAAAAATGCCGCGATTTATAGTATTGGAGATTCACACTGAACTCTTTATGGAAGGATTCTGATCCCATTTTACCGGATTCGGGCAGAGATTCCAAGGAAAGCAGCGAAACTATGTGACGACGACGTGAGGAAGTTAGGCGTGCTAACATAAGGCATGGGGCCCCGATAGCAAATCGTGGGACGGATGGAGCAGACTGTGGCCGTGGCAGTCATGGCTGTGGTCGGGCGACAGGCCGTGTACAAGACCGGGGAGACCAGGAACGGGTCGAGGATGCAGTCGGGGCCGAGGGGAGGGGGGCAGTTGTGCGAGGCCGGGCGCTGAACCCCGACGGGGCCCCTGAACGAGTGTGAGTGATGACGTAAGCCCCTCAAGAAGTGGCAATATATTTTCTTACCTCGTTTGTTTCGTTGCCTTGTCCTTGGAACTCCTCAGGAACTTTGTACTTTTGCCACAAGTTATCTTACTGGTATGGTAGAGCTTAGTATGAGAGATTGTGGACAAAATTTTCCTTTTATTGCTTTTTATTACTTAATGATCAATTAAATAGGTGGAAACAACTTAACATAGACTCTCAAGCAAAATAGTGACTGTAAGCTTTAATTTGATGTACAGCAAGCTTATATTCCACTTGCCAGACAATGTCACAACAAAGTTTATTCAATACTACAAGAATAGTGATTATACTCCATTCAGCACCAAGGACAATGTCCAATCATTATCTTACCTGTAGCAATACCTGTTTATTTTCTTACCTCCCATGTATCGTTGTCATGTCCCCAGGACTCCTCAATAACTTTGTACTGATGTCAAAAGTTTTTTTACTGGTGCTGTAAAGATGATTGTGACATATTGTGGACTAATCTATTTTTCATTGCTTTTTATGACTTTATGATAAATATATTAGGTGCAGATAACTTAACTTAGACTCTCAAGCAAAGTAGAGACAGCAAGCTTGAATTTATGGTACATCAAGCTTTTATTTCACTTGCCAGACTGTGTCAGAATGAAGTTTATTCAACACTGAAGGGATAGTAGTTAGACAGAAAAGCCAGTTCAGCACCAAGGACAATGTCCAATCATTAACTCACCTGTAGCAATACCTGCATGATTTTTTTCTCTCACATGGGCAAGAAAATGTTGTCAGAAGTCTTAAGATAGATTGTAGTCAAGAAATTGACACTGGAAATGTATGATATGAAAGTAGAATACAAATGTTTAATGAAAAAGTGTGTTTTATTGTTTTATTGCCACTGTAAACCCTTATGACTGATAGAATTGTAAATGTATGCAACATTTCTTGAAAGTACACATTGTTAGCTTTACAATGATATATACCTTTATGGGGTTAGTGTAAGGTAAAGTAACTAAAAATAAGGAAAATCAAACTAGTACCCTTTGTTTTAAAGGGGTCTGGGAACCCCAGCAGTGGGGGCGAGTTTTGGTATAGAAAGCCAGCAGGACAAGGGTTAATACATATAGTGTAAAAATCATTGCAGTACATATACAGTACTGTATTATGTGAATAAAGATCAGTGGGTACTAAAACCATGTGTAACTTATTGCTTGTGGTCATATAATTAGCATATTCTCTATAGTGGCCACCTCTCTATAGTGGCCAATTTTGACCAGTCCCTTGAGTGGCCGCTATAGACAGGTTTGACTGTACATTTTTGTATTACATTTGGTATGTGGATAGAGGTTGGGAAGATGAAGGCCAATGTGAAGCCCCTTGTTGTTTGACCTTGGTACTGCAGCAGAATTTCCAGTTTTTGTATCTTTTGTCCTGGGCACGTTATGGTATAACTCTGTCTTAGAATTTTGATTGACATAGACATCTCTAGTTGTGATGTGTTCTTAAATGTTCTTCTTTGCTGAAAAAGAGAGCAAATTTTTCTCAAACAAAGCAGACTAGTTTGGTTTCCTATTACAATTATAATAAATACATGTACAGATATTTCAGTATTTCCAACTGGAAACAGGTTGTTCATTTGAAGCACTCACACCAGGAAGGACCACTACTCTTTTTGCTAAGTGTGGTGGGTTCTTTAACGTGCTTCAGGTGTGGCTCTATTCAAACATGGGACCAGGGCTCTAGCCAGCTCGACATTTTTTTCCGTCAGCCAATTCCCATTGTCGCGAAAACACTATTCCAGGAGTTATAGAGACTGAACTGAGACCTTGAAAAACGGGTTTTGATGAGATTATCGTATGCGAAAGGGCACCGACACACATTGTCAACAATCATAACAATAGTAAAACAAACAGTGTGTGGCTTTTACGGTTGTGGACGGCGTCCCCAAGCAGCCTGTAGCTTCCACCAAGGAGCTTTTATCAGATTTTTGTCCGTCAAAGTTGACGGATTAGTTTTAAAATTTTTCCGTCACACACAGCAAATTTCCGTCAATTGACGGAAAAACGGACGCTGGCTAGAGCCCTGCATGGGACCTCCATGTTTGAGAAGAGGTACAATTCAAGCCTATGTCCCATAATGTCCTATCTGATGTTTTATGCATTGCCTTTTTCACCTTCTACTGAAGTTTGGATGACTCATCCGATGTCCGCTCACCTGACCTGCAGTATACATGTAGTTCCCAAAAATCAATTCTCAGTGTCAGCCAGTGTCTTCAGTTCCATAGCAATAATCTATCTCACTAAAATTCCTCTCAACTATATGTCAAGTTGTGTATAGTTGCTTTGTATTCTGTTACAGTCCTAGTTTGAATGGAAAACCAGCAGGCAATGTGTCTTCAGAAGTTTCCTTTATTTTCTTGAACCGGTGCAATGGCCGAGTGGGTAGAGTGTTCGCATTTGGTAGGTGAGTTCGATCCCGGCCGAGTCATACCAAAGACTTTAAAAATGGTACATGCTGCTCTCTCTGCTTAGCACTCAGCACTAATGAGGAAGAGTATGGGAGTTAAACACACATCACTACCAGTGGACTAGCCCCCTGCTGTAGTGATCGCATAAAGTTGTGTGGCCCAGGGCTATTGAAATGGAGATGGGCACCGCCCTATGCCATCAGGGAAGGACTTTGACCTATTTTTAATGGAAAACCAACAGGCAATATGTCTTAAAGAGATTCCTTTCTTTTCTTTATACTTGGAAGAGCCAAGATCATTTTCTGTGATTCTTCGTACTAGATTTTCGTTTGCAGCATGGATGCTTTATTCTCATTTCTGATTCAGAACATCTAGAGAAAATTGTTTGTCATACTGTAAGGTTAACAGGTCTCATAGCTATTTTGAAGCTGTATGCACTACCAAAAATGCTTTTTCTTGTTTATCTTGTTTTGCTTCCTCACAGAAAATTTTTCTTCCAGGAAGAAAATTATTCTGTCCCCAAGAAATCTTAATTATTCTGTCCCCAAGAAATCTTCAGAAAGTTTTTAAGAAAATTTGAGATTTGTTTTCTTGTATTTCTTAAAATGCTTTTTCTTGTTTATCTTGTTTTGCTTCCTCACAGAAAATTTATCTTCCATGAAGAAAAAAATTCTTGTCTTTCTTAAGAGTTGAATCTGGTTAGAAAAAAACAAGAATTTGTAGAATATTTTTCTTGCATTATAAGAAAAAATAAGAAGATTTTGCTTAAATGTCTAAAAAAAATTTTTGGGTTTCTCGTTTTGCTTGAATTTTATTCTCAATTTTCTTCCTGCAAGAATATTTTTCTTCATATAAGAATTGTCCATGGGGTAAGCAAAATAAGAAAAAATCATTTTTGGTAGTGTGTGGACAGTGGGTTGTTATCCTCTGTGTGTAGGTTACTTATAGGAAGGTGGAGCCCATCCCTCTCCTTCCACTGCCTTTTATTAAAGTGTCTTTCCCATGGACACAATGTCTTGAAAGCAATGCAGGAAATAGAACAAACCCATGACATTTCAATCATTAATTGTATCCGCAAGCCTATTTGTAGCCACATACATACATGTATAACCATTTGATGCTACAGAAATGCTATAAAGAATAACCTTGGCCTACATATATATGCATTGACCCAGTTGTCTGTTGTCATGTTATAGATTGACAACTGATGATACGAGGGGCGTTCAATAACTAATGTCCCTAACCCACTTTCAGCTGTCTGATCTCAATGAAATTTTGTATGTGTAATGATTCATATCTTTATAGATCATGTTGCAAAAAACAGCTCTGAACTAATCATGGTTTTTGATTTACTGGTGTTTGAACTGAGTCAGGTGTGAAATGGACCAGGTGTGAAAAAGAGCCAGTTGAGTGTCGCGCAGTGATCCGGTTTTTGTATTTGAAAGGACGCACACCAAAGAAGACTTTTGATGAAATGGAAGAAACTTATGGTGATGATGCCCCATCATATGACCTTGTAAAACGCTGGCATCCTGAATTCAAACATGGCCGGAAGTCTGTGGAAACAGCTCCCAGACCTGGTCGTCCCTCTTCTGCCGTTGATGAGACATCTGTTGGAGGACCAACCTGGGGTGTTCTACAAAAACGGTGTCCAGAGCTGCATCAAACAATGGGAGAAATGCATGACTCTGGGTGGTTCCTATGAAGAGAAAGACTAATAACTGTGCCAAGTTTCATTAATCTCCTGTTATTGAAAATGGGTCAGAGGCATTACTTATTGAACGCCCCTCGTATTTATCATGTATCTGATCTCAAAATCAGCCATTTCAGCATATTCATAGTGTTGTATGAAGATGAAAATTTTATATTCTAAAGAAGTGCTTCTCTATGTAGTTTCCAAATATCTGTATTCATAAGTTTGAGGGTTTTGATTTATATGAATATCACATTTCCTTTCCTATATATACTTTTTATCTGGAATAGTCCAAATGATCAAACATTTGCTATAATTGACACTTATTATCATAATAATTATAATTTTTCCCCAATGAAAAGAATTTTCGGGCCTGTTGCTTGTTAGCTGAGATATTAATAATTTCACATGATAACCAAAATTAATGCTGTCATTTTATATCATTTCATCTATTAAACAGTGCATAATTTGTTAAGAATGGAGCAAAAAGAAGACTGTTCAGCTTTCTCCTTAACAAAACATAAATACAAATTATTATAAAAGAACTGCATTGAGCAAGGGCACACTTGACACACGTTATTGATAACTGAAAATATCAAGAAGAAATAAGATGCAAAACAAAGGCTGTTTTTAAGAAGCTTTCTCCTTAAAAATCATAGAAACAGATAAAGAATTAGATTAAGTAAGAGTACACTCAATATATATTATTGATAACAGAAAACAATCAAGAAAAAATAACACTGTTTTATTGATTCTCTATGTATTCAAGTAGACCCATTGCGACAGTGCAAGCAGTGTTCAGAGGTATTCAATATTCTATCACGAGACACACTTTACCTGACCTGCATGTACAATATAACAGGGTGGGGATATACAATGGCTTCCATAGCCTAACATTTGCAGATGGGATGGTGTGATAGAGAATGGCGCTCCCCATGCCTACAAGGGATATTTCTACATCGGACGTACGTAAGTAGGCCATATTGAAAGATATCTCTGCGATATCATGATATCTGTCACGATACAAAGTTTACCTGACCTGCATGTACAATATAACAGGGTGGGGATATACAATAGCTTCTACAGCCTAACGTTTGCAGATGGGATGATGTGATAGAGAACGTCGCTCCCCATGCC
Source organism: Branchiostoma floridae x Branchiostoma belcheri (assembly GCA_019207045.1). Classification (NCBI taxonomy): domain Eukaryota; kingdom Metazoa; phylum Chordata; class Leptocardii; order Amphioxiformes; family Branchiostomatidae; genus Branchiostoma; species Branchiostoma floridae x Branchiostoma belcheri. Next base: position 14,880,267 of record CM033041.1, on the reverse strand, counting down.
TACAAGGGATATATTTTTACATCAGACGTAAGTAGAGCGTATGGAAAGATATCTCTGCGATATCATGATATCTTGTCACGATACAAAGTTTACCTTCGTCAACCTGCATGTACAATATAACAGGGTGGGGATATACAACGGCTTCTACAGCCTAACGTTTGCAGATGGGATGATGTGATAGAGAACGGCACTCCCCATGCATACAAGGGATATTTTTACATCAGACGTAAGTAGGCCGTATGGAAGGATATCTCTGCGATATGGCATATATTTCTGCTTGTTAGCATCATTTGGGAAGGAATATGCTTGTGACTTACGTCGGGTATATTGTGCGTGGATATTTTTAAGGTGGGGCTATGTTGTAATATTGATGTTAAACATAGTAGGCTGTAATTTCATTTTCTTATAAATATCATGGCTAATATTCTTGACCAATGCTGTAAAGAAATTGTTTTATTCAACAACGGAAATGCTATGATGTTTTTTGTGATTGTTTTGTTTTTTATCATCCGTCTTTGCATTCAAGTCACCACTTTGAAGTGCATACGCGTAAGAATTTTAAATTCAGCATTTTCCTTGGCATGTAGTAACCTAAGAGCAGTTTATTGGTAAATTGATATGCATTTTGGGGAAGTAAATTGATTATTTTACATTTGAAGGTTGGAATACTAATGTCATAGCTTTGATAATAATCAGTTGACTTTAGATTGGAATCGCACAGGCGGAATCTTTAAAAAATGCCTTGTCGTCAGATTTTGTAGTGTCAGAAAATGTAAATTTCTTTTAATGTAAGCTTTCTTTTTTGTCTGTCAGTTTAGAAATTTGTTGCCAATTTTGGATTGACACACATATATATGTATATATTTAAATGACACTTGGTGTAATAGTGGCTAGAAGTTTGTAAAAAATTTTATAAGAGTATAGTTTTTTTATCTAGCTATTAAGCAAATAATTTTGGTTTCAAAGATAGGGAAAGACAGTTTGTAATTCTGCAAAAATTAAACGAACAGTGGTTTGAAGCGACCACTGACCTTTGGCAAGTCTCAAAAATAATTAGTGGTGAAAATCAATGGTTTTCACCATGGTGCTGAAATCGTGGTGATTGTGAATTTGCCATCATTTGAAGAGTTTATATTTCTTGACACCTCTAATGACAATTACCCCTGCGTCAGGGATCCCAGCAGCAGTATAATCTAACCATGGATAGTGAGTGAATTGTGTTAGAAGCATGTCACATCTATATATTTACATCTACACATTTTAAAGATAAAATTTTGACTGAAAAGGAAATGGTTAGAAGCTGTACTTTTGGTGCAATATCAGGTGCCTAAGTTTTCATACCAAATTGACAGATTTCATATAATCCACTACTACGAAACATGCAAAGTCATTGGAATTCATATCAGTTTTGCTAACAGTAAGGATCCAATGAAGTCCGTAAAACTTGTATGAATTTTGAATGATTTTTTGTAATGTATTGTTCCAAAATTTTCTATGTATGTAAGTAGGGGACCATATGAATTTCAAAAATTTGCATGTATTCTGTAAAAATTGTATGAAGACTCAGGCACCCCTTTAGATATGTTTGTGTTGTAGAGCAAGGGAAAGACTTTTACTACAAGACGCTTCCCAGTTATTAATTATTGATGTGAAGATGACTTTTATTGAGCCCATTTGTTTCACATGCCATCTGGTCAAAATCAACTGCCATGGTTTTCTTTATGAATAATGCTGGGGAATGGCCTCACGTACCATCTAAGACAATGGCCCTTACCAAAGCTAGTTACTCTTTTTCACCAAAACCTTGGGCAAGAAAATTTAGGTAGAATGCTTTATACAATGCTACAAGTAGTACAACTTAGGAATTGGTTGGATTCGAGCCCAGAACCTTTCAATTCTGTGTCAACTTGAGGATATTGTCTTCCATGTCTATTCATACCTATGGTATGGAGGTTTACCTTTGATGGTATTGATTTTGGTTGTGTATGTATATTGTGGTCCCAAAAAACATGGCAATTTCGGGCCCCCTAGCAACATTTTCTGGAACTGCATCATTGCAGGCTGGCACCCCCTTCTTGAAAGTAGTGTGATATAGTCCATGGACAGCTGGTAAGCTGCTCCCAACAAATGACATCTTATGGGAGATAGCTGGAATCTATTAAGGGATGAAGGGATGGGGAGCATCACTAACATTTGTGACGGCTAGGACTATTACATATTTGTTCAAATAATTTTTTTAGTAGAGGGGCTATCTCAGGAGTAACAGGATTCGAATCCAGAACCTTTAGATGCCAAGTTAACATTAAAGTTTAATGTCTTCCACATCTGTGGGATTCCACATGCATCCCTTAGTCCAGGAATGCATGGAGAAGAGAGTGGAGGAGCTGACTCAGATTCATGAGTCTATCAACAACGGGATTTGAACCCAGAACCTTCTGATCCTAAATGTTTTCCACATTTTTTGTTTGTCCAGGAATGCATGGAGAAGAGAGTGGAGGAGCTGACTCAAGAACAATATTCAAACCCAGAACCCTTAGATCCTAATAATAAGTATTCTGTGTTTTTTGTTTGTTTAGGAATGCATGGAGAAGAGAGTGGAGGAGCTGACTCAGCAACAAGATTCAAACCCAGAACCCTTAGATCCTAATAATAAGTATTCTGTGTTTTTTGTTTGTCCAGGAATGCATGGAGAAGAGAGTGGAGGAGCTGACTCAACAGCTTCAGGAGGAGCGGGCGGTCAGCAGGAGGGAGAAACTGACCGTGGCCAGACTGCAGAGGGAGGTGGCACGCAACAAGAGCGAGGGTCCTATGGTCAGTGTATTTTGTTTGCTTTGCATAACCACCTTTAGGTGAAACATATCAGTTTTGTACTGTAGGTACAATATGTGTAAGACCAAACAAGGGGTTGAGCCACTCACACTTGGATGTACCCTTACTCTTTTAGATCATAAGTGAGTTGGAAATCTATTATGGGCTGAAGATGTGGCGCTCTTTAGACACACTTTTTTGGATGGCAGATATATATGACCTGGCAGAATTATATTGTAGTAGATAATTGATGTTAGATAGTGGACAGCAGTTAAGAAAACGTTCAGGAAATATTAATGTAATCTCTTTATTCTTCTGATTATGTTGTCTGTGTTAATAAATATGACCATATGGGTTGGTTGACTTACGTGACATAATCATTATGATAAACTCTTTTGTTTTTTTGTTTATTTGTTTATTAAAATTCACCACACAAGTGGAAGGGGCGGGGGAACAGATGGTGACACCTTTGCTGGCCCTCGCCCTGACATGAAAATACAATAGATACAGCAGAGTAAAATTATTAGAAAACGACATAATCAATTGATTAGACTATCGAGCCAATAAAGTTAAATCCTTGCAGAAGGCGCACTTACATGCAGTAGACCAGGTACAGAGGTTATCTGATACATAGTGACATCTGAATCTATCAACATTTAAATTGAATTTCCTTCCTCCTTTCCTTCCTTCCTTCATTCATTCACATAATCGCAATATTGATACAAATATTTGATTTTCCAGAGAGAAAAACTAATGAGGGACCTTGACCTTGAGCGTACGCGGCGCGAGGAGACGGAGCAGAAACTCAGGGACGTGTCAGCAGACAACGAACAGTGCAAGACCAGGCTACAGTCTCTGCAACAGGACATGCAACAGTAAGTCCATTTTTTTTACAGATTTGTTCAATGCAAGGCTATTTGATTACTTCCAGGCATCTATGTTGATGGAAGATGGAAATTATTATGCTTGGAGATAGCAGTGAATGCTGTTTTGAAGAGTTGAAGATTGCATACAGGAAGAGAACAGTTGTCTTTGAGAGAGTTCCATAGTTTGGAAGTTTGAAAGAAGCTGTTGCTGTAGAAGTTTGTGACAGTGGATTTGTTCAATGCAAGGCCATTTAAACACTTCTAGGCAACTATGTTGATGGAAGATGGAAATTATTATGCTTGGAGATAGCGGTGAATTTTCAAGGGTTGAAGATTGCATACAGGAAGAGAACAGTTGTCTTTGAGAGATTTCCATAGTTTGGCAGTCCGAGGAAAGAAGCTCTTGTTGTAGAAGGACTTATATATACTAGACTAGCAATGGTTACGGTGAGCTCACTACTCTAACAATGTGTACATGTACTTGTCTGTGAAATAGGTCAAAAATTTAGTTTTCTTTTTAGCTTGCAAAGAAGAGAAGGTACAGTTTAGCCTCAGAAAGAAGCACTGAATTTTTTTGCTGCTGGTCAGATTCCTTCCAAACTGAAGTTGTGAATGGCTCTTTATGGCATTTGGTAGATGCTTTAGGGTCAGGAAGGGCATGGGGAAGTTTATTGATAGGCCTCCTTGCAGCTTTCTTCAGTACTGCAGTAGAATTTCTGGTTTTCATATCTCATGTTCTGCATTTTCTATGGTAACGGCATTTTGTACTTTTTGCATACCTTAGGGTAGATATGACAATGTGTATATTTTGTACCCTCCTACCAGTTTTCTTTTAAAGTGCAGTTTTCTTTAGATGGAAACTTTGATAAAGAAATACAGAGATAGGAAATTAAGATACAGAATGTTGGCTTGTATCATGCACTTATGGAATTTGTTTAAGATTAGTACACACTTGTAGATAAGCGCATTTTGATTGAGAGGACATTCTCTGAAACACTTATCTTCTAGACAGACTTTTATGTGCATGTAGCCTAGAGACTTGCAAAGTTAGGGTGCAGAATGGCTTCTATCCTTTGGGAATGTATATAAGATTAGTACACACTTGTAGATAAGCGCATTTTGATTGAGAGGAAATTCCCCCAAACGCTTATCTTCTAGTTCTAGACAATGTACATAGGGACTTCGGCATAGTTAAAGTGCAGAATTTGCTTGTATCATTCCCTTGGGAATCTGTATAAGATTAGCACACACTTGTAGATAGCGCATTTTGATTGAGAGGAAAATCCCCCAAATGCTTATCTTCTAGACACACTGTCTCCCCCACAATGACATTGAATTTCTGTGCCAATTATCATAAATTTGCAACAAAATGGATTTACTTTTAAGCCTCGGATAGGGACTTAAGTAAGGAAACTAAGGTGAAGAGTTCATTGCATATGTCCCTGTTGAATTTTTCTATCTTAATTGTCAATTTTTGGGATAAAATCTCTTCATAGAAGTACTGTAAGTTCAGTTTAAATCTCATTGTTCGTGACTCCATTTTCATTTTAGTTGTTAGATTTGTCATTTTGAGTTTTCAAAAATACCTTCTTCATAAATTTCATGTCTTGAAGTTGATTTTTTTTGGACAGAAATTGAGGGTAAAATTTGTTATGTGTCTGTCTACTTTTGTGTCAGTCTGTCTGTGAATATTATAACTCTAGAAGTCTTAGATAGATTATCTTGTATTTGGCTATACATTGTGCCCCCTAGTGTCTTGTAATGGTACTGCAGCAGATCTTTCAGTTTTGATGTTAACATGTTACCTTATACAACAGAAGCATAATTAATTGAACAACAGGAAGTGACTTTTAGAACTTCAAAAGTGGCGTTTTTCTTCGGATCCATAAATATGTAAAGTTATTCCAATTCCAACTTTACATATATTAAGTATTAACCTAATTCCATATCAAAGAAAATTTCGCAGAGCAACTGTCCCCTGTCTGATATATAAAATGACAAAAGGAAGTAATAGGATTTAGTTATCATAATATTAGTGATTTTCTATGGCTTCCTGACAGTACATTTTAATATTCTTATCTTTTTATACAGCTATTTTATTGCCATAGGGCAGACGAGAATTTGGGTTAAGTGCATTTTCTAAAGCTTACCTCAAAATCCATTTGACACTATCTCATGTGTAGATGGAGATAGTTATTACATTACTAGCTGTGTAAGGAAGATAGTTATGGTGTGTTATGATTATGAATATATGATATGGTAAAAGCATGTGTAACTCTTATTGAAAAAATGCTTTAAATTTAGTTTTATTCCAACTTGAGGTTTTAGTAAGATATTTATCAAAACACATTATGTGAATGTGTAAGTTTGTGTAAGAAGAAAAATGCATTTTCTAAAGCTTACCCCGAAATCCATTTGACACTATCTTGTGTGTAGTGGGAGATAGTGAGTACTTGACTAGCTGTGTTAGGAAGATAGTTACGCTGTGTTATGGCTATGAATTTTTATGGTAACAAAATTGTTTTTAAAAAAAAATGTAGACTTTTAGGGAAAATGCTTTTGGCCATACTGATATTTGCTTGATACACATGGCAAAAATATTGCAATAGAAAAAGAGGGATATGTGGTGAATCATACATGTATGTATCAAAATATGCATGGCAATCCAATAACAAGATCATTTATTACAAAATAGTCTTTTTAAATTTCACTGCCAAAATATTACATTTAACACCTTTAAGAATATTCAAACATATACATGCCAGTTATTGTATTCAGTACCATAGAGCAAATTTTGTTTAAAAAGAATAGCAACCCCTTGTTGTCTAGAGACTTTCTGTTCAAAAGTATAATACCCTAACAGCTCCCATTTGGTGTCTGGGACTTCATTTGAATTTAAAATGTCCTGAAAATGACAGAAGGGTCTAGCTGCCGTGGGATTTTGGTGTGCAACAAAGTGTTCTCATATGATCAAATTTGAATTCTGATTGACAGTAACTGGTTGTCAAGTAACGGGAGGGGGCCATACTTCGACACCCGTTCTAAGTGGATGCGCATGGCTTTTGTCAATGTACATTTTGCAGTGAACTCTTCAAAAACAAGTTAAGATCGTGTATGCATCCATATAACTGTTATTGAACCTATACAGATATATATTTCATTTAACAGTAGCGTTCCGCACTGTACTTTGACAGCGCACGAAACTTACGGCAGGTTTTCGGCTTGAGTCCTAGCAGAACGTTCCAACACAAAAAAGGGGTCCAAACTCCGACATAGTAACAACCAGACCATCGCCGTGCATTTTTAGACAACTTATGCAAATAGAATAGCACTAAAAGTCTTCATTATAATTTTTTTGTACCAAATATGAGTCATATTTTGTATTACGCGACTTATTCAAATACGGTGTGTTAAAATGTTTACCTCTCACGGTGAGACCAACTTGCCGCAAAACGGCAGCGCATTGTTACGTTGGACGGTGATGGCATTTTCGCTTTTTGGCTTCCTTGATAAGTTGATTGCCTTTTCATCCTGTCTTTTGGCAGCAGCAATGGCTACAGGATTTTTTAGTCGGTAGGGATAGATTTTTCTTGAATGTTTGTTGCTCGACGGACGGGTTGACTGAGTTCAACGCCTTCGTGCGTGATAGGAAATTATGGCGGGGCCCCGACTGCGTGAACATTGTGGCATCATTTTAGCTCCGTTCATCCAACCCAGTTAAAGGCAGAACAGAACACAGGTATTATTTTTCGGAAGGCTAATAAACATCATTTCTATGTGCGGTGGTATTTTTTCACATGTCGTATTTTGCGAAGAATAATTCAAGAGTTTCCCGGACCATGGTCTCGATACGTTCGCTCGTCAACTTGCACGGAAGGCGTCAAACTTGTGCAAGTTTTTCAATCGTTATCTGTGGGACTTGCTAACTTCGACACATACCCCGTCTTTGTAGTTATTTACAACAAGGTTTAGTCTACAGCTAGTGTACTTCTCATGTGCAGGCATCTATGCATTTCTCCGCAACAATGATTTTTAAAACCTGTCGAAATTTGGACCCCTGTCGAAGTATGGCCCCCTCCCGTTACCTGCCAGTTGTTGCCATCTGCGCAAAATGAGTTCTACTCCTTACGGAAAAAGTAGTAAAACTTTGAATTTAAAATGTCCTGCAAATGACAGAAGGGTCTAGCCGCCGTGGGATTTCGGTGTGCAACAAAGTGTTCTAATAAGATCAAATTTGAAATTCTGATTGACAGTAACTGGTTGTACATTGCACCTGCCAGTTGTTGCCATCTGCACAGCAGGCCTATGAACAAAAATTTATGTTTCCATTTAGCAGACCAACCCTAAGCAAAAGCTTGCAAACACCAGCCTTTTTGGTCCACTGTTATCAGTTTTTGATCTGAATTTGTATCTATACAGAAAGTTTGTTTTGAATTTTGTCACCTAGATCAGATCAAAAATTTTAATTTACTTGCCAGCGTTACCACATGGGAGGTGTTGTGCCCTTGGTGTTAGGATGAGGATTAGGTTTAGGATTTCAGAACAATATCATGATATTTACTGTATGATCATTGGGCAAAACGTCTCCCCCTTGGGCTTGATTAGGTTGGTACAGTCCAGATGATGTAATATATAGTTAGAGAGCCCACACGGTAGACCATTAATCGATACGGTTAGTGCCTGTCTGGGTCAACCTCTAAATAAATGTGTCTCTGTCTGGCAACCAAATTGATTCCAAGAATCCCTTGAATGTAGTTACAACTCCATGAAAAATGGACTCCCGGACACTGTGTGTATGTGTGCTTTCGTCTGTTATCAAAATAACTGGAGAGTACTTGGTCATGGGTGAATTGAATTTAAATTTGCTGTGTGGGTTGGTCTTGATGTGACAAGATTTTCGACCCCCTAGTGGATTCTTATGGTACTGCAGCAGAAGTTCCAGGTCTTTGTGCTACAAGTGGTAGCAAAAAAAATGTGTTCACATTAATAAAGTAACTTACCATTTTGTCCCAGATTATCATACCAGAATTATAGGCCAGATTTGCACAATAACAGACTAGCAACCTAATATATTTTTGAAATGGTCAGACATTTCAGGTAGTATCCACGATACTGAAAGGTGACCAAAAGATTGCATTTTTATACTCCTGATCATTTTCAAAATCCATCTCAACTGTTGTCTATATCTTATTACCTGGTTGTCTAACCTTCATCAAAGTATACATAGGCTTGAGGTCATTATGGTAAGGCCACAGCAAGTAAATATTATGGATGACATCCTCTGCAGACTGCAAAAATAGTGCGATAGGGCGAAAAAAAAACAAGATGGCTACATTTTCAAAAGTAGGCACCATAAAGCTGTGACGACTGTTGTAACAAGAATTAAAGGGACAAAACGTTGTATCAAAGTCAACAAGGCATTCATTCCTGTACTTAAGACATGTACTGACAGTGGTAAAAGTGATACTTAGTGTGGTAGACTGGCATTGCCAACAAAGTTGGTAACCACACTCATGGCTATTGGTGTCACTTTTACAACTACTCAATAAGTTTCATTTTATAGCTACAGTCCTGGGTAGCTCGCAAGTGTCAAAGTGTGGAAGGTTGGTAGGTATTAAGAAAAAAACATCTATAATGTGTTGTTTTTCAAATTTTGATCAGTTCTAATATTTAAAACATCTATGGAAAACATATTTTTTGCAACATTATGAAATAGAGTTTGAAATAGAAAAAGCTGAAATTTTGAGCAGAATCTTCCCAATATACAAAACATGTACTTTTTTTGGAACTAATTTCCATTTCATTTATAAGCAATTTAGAAAATTACCGTATCTTGCAAAAATTCAGATCTTCCTTTGTTGATAACATCATAGCCTTTGGCAATATCCCTTTATATAATCCCCCCCCCCCCCTCTCTTTGATTGACAGCAGAATTTCACACAGGGAATTTGGATCATACTATGCCAAAGGCAATGATTTTATCAATGAAAGTCGATCTGAATTTTACTTGACAAGGTAATTTTCGAAATTACTTTCTGATCTAGATTGTTCCATGATACTGAACTGATTGACAGATTTGAAAATATTTTAACCGTCACCTGCAACAATTTTGTATTCCAATGTTTGCGTCAACAGGATTTCTTATTGTTGAAAAAACTTCCTATCGGTAATTGTGGTTTTATGTCATCTTTTGCAATTTTGCCCATGTGAACAGACTATTAGGACATATACCTTTTAAATTGTGAATTTAAAGAGATATACTTATAATAACATAAATGCAGCATCAGTTATGACTATTCACACTTTGGATATCTTTTTTTAGAGGACCTTGGTACTGTGATCCATTTTCTAAAATTTGGCACTTTGTCTTTGCGGTATATCTGGGGTTTCAACATTTCCAACTTGATATTTGTGCATCAAAGTTGTCCTTTTGATTTGAAATGGTCATATTATTAAGTACACAACACCACTTTATATAGTTGTAGCCTTAATTTTTTTACAGCCTTATTCAAAGCACTACCATCATAAAAGTCTTTCCCCCATCAGATGGTGCTTTATGATGGTAGTGCTCATCTCCATTTCAATAGCCCTTGGGCCTCACAACTTTGTACGATCACTTACTGTCTACAGCAAGGGGCTAGTCCACTGGTGTGTGTTCATACAACTATCATACTCATTCCCCAGTGCTGATTGCTAAGCTGAGAAAGCATGTTTTAAAATCTTTATTTGACTCGGCTGGGGATCAAACTCAAACCTACTGAATGAAACACTACCCACCAGCACCCTGAGGGTGGGTTGGGGTTTTGTGCGCGCTAAAATTTGCGCGTTAAAACTTGCGCGTTAAAAACCTGCGCGTTAAAATATGCAAATTAGCTGATTCCCTGGGGATTTGAAAACTTTTTTGCAGTTTTAAACTCAAAAGCTTGAAGAAGATAACACAAAATGAAAGTAAGTATCATATTGTTGCATTCTAGAGTATAAATATCCCTTTCCAGGAGTTTTAAAGTGATTTTTAAATGTTAAGTTTTAACACGCAACAAAGGTTGATATTTGCATGTGAAACAATCTGTTTGACAAAAGATGAAATGAAGCTTGTAGAATGGAAAAAAGCCTCAAGCAGTTATATCTTATGATATAAAGCCTCACACTAGGATTTTTCCATGTATTTGTGTCTAATTCAAGTGATTTTGAAATCTTCTTGATATGCAAATTAGCCTATTCCCAAGGGACCCAAAAATTAGGGGCTTTTAAAGCCAAAAATTCAGGTAACAGATGTAAAATCATATAATGGGGTCATATTTTTCTGCCTGAGAATTTCTCAATGCACAACTTAATTTTTTAACGCGCAGATTTTTAACGCGCAGAAAACCCGTTCCCCTTAGGGTACCCTGTAGCATTATAAGATGACCACGTTAACCCTTATTTGAAAGTCAGTGACAGATCAATAGGAGTCTGCCTAGGATGTCAAACTGATAACAAAGGTCAGGCTGATATGCCTAATGTCCTTCTGTTATCAGTTATCAGGTGGTGTAGATTTCAGGGTGGGCTGTGTTGATAACTGAGTCAGCTATGGGGGTTCATATTATACATAATCTCTGGGCTGTAGTGACGTGCTATCAATATCGGTGTGTTGACCGGTCAGTATTTTACGTAAGGGCCACGGGCTCCAAACGATTTGAACTCACTTGCGTGGGCCACACAAAATTTGAACAACTGTTCTTGAATCAAACTTGCACAACGTCGGTCTTTTGTTCAAATTGACGAGTAAATTGTTGACGTGTCACGTCTTTTTTTTTTTCTTTTTTTTTATAAACTTGAGTTTCCTAGGGTTGGCATGATAATACTAATAGATAAAATACAACACGGGAAATATATCTCCTTCGGTATTGGCCCTACTGTGGCCATTAGGCGATCGTACCTCGGGCAATACCCTGTTGTATTCCATTTAGAATTTACAAAATGTGTATATATTTTAGGCTATTGAGCTGCTATTCTACCAAATTCATATGTAAAGACAACACGCACTATCTGAATACAGAAATGTATGGTACGGATTTCTTACATGAAAAACATGTCTTGATTAAAATGCAAACCACCCCAAAATAGTTAATGATGACAAAATGATTCATACTCATAGCTTTCTCTTACTGTTGCTTACATCAATATACAAATGTATATATTTTCATCAGGGTTTCATCATCTAGTTTGCATTTTATCATTTCCTTTTTGTGTTTTGACCTTGTCAAGGTGACTTCCATGCGTGGAGGTTCCCCTTTCAGTATAATGTGGACATGAAGTAATCCGTCTGGACAGGTCAATGGAATTGTGCCAGATGCTTAGATGGAATTTTAACAAGGACAGGCCATTCCTACATGCAAGGTGCTTTGCATCAATTTAGCATTGAAAGGAAAATGGAATATAGAAATGATGTTATGAATCATAAAAAACGATGGCAGAAAAATGATAGTTATAAAATGAGGCAGACCATATAATATTCCGATGTCAAGAAAGAAGGACTGACAGCAATGCTCTTAATCTTTAGTGAGATACATTGTGTATGATCATATTGTTTGTAATTATTCCTAAGTGTACTTGACTAAGAATATCATAATTATACACTAAGGACTTCAAGTTTGACACTCAGTTTAATTTGTTTTCTTATCAGAATATAATACGGAGATCCGTTATCATATTTCCTATTTTTAATTTAAAGAACAAATTTTCCTCTGTGATTTGTCTCTAATGTTATTTTGATTGCGTTAGAAAGTTTTGATTATGTTAAAAATAATGATTTTTTTTTCATATCAGAATTCATAGATCATTCTGGTTAGTTACTAATTTTTGTCAAAAAAGGACAATTTTCTTTGTAGTTGCATCTACTAGTGACATTATCTGGATACAAAATGGTGGATTGAGAAATACCACGTGCTGCCTCCCCCTGGGCTAGTTGGAAATGGTCTAGCCCATGGGAACATCATTTGAACCCTGGAGGAATATTATGTGATTACCCTTATTTCCATATATATGAAACAAGTGGGAAAAATAGAAGAGCACTTGTTCCTTCTAAACAACAGGCACCACATGTTGTCTACCAATCCGTGCTTTTAAAAAAATCCAATTTTTAATGTTGTTTTATAAGTTTTATTTACAAAATTTCAACAGAGCATCAAGCAAAAGGCACAGTTCTCATGACAACCATCTCCTGAAAAATATAGGATATAAAAATAACACAATAACATGGCATTGAGTAAAATCACAATTCAACATTATGATAGTATTATTATGAATTCAAGAAAGGATAACAAAAATTCAAAGTAAATGTATTAAACAAGACATGTTGGCATGTCGATCCATTGCAAAAATCTACCTGTACAATCAATAAAAGTATGAATTATGATAAAAAAATGTTGCAAATTGACATCAATTTTTTTTAGAAGAACATAATATCTTATTGAGTTGGACAATTTTAAAATATCATATTCTGAAATATTAGCATGAAAGCTCATCTGTGTTCTGAAATATATTGAAATAGTCCAATATCGTCTTTTCCAGCCAGTGTGTTTCATGAATAAGTAATTGTTGATAGGCCGCAGTGTGGGGAAATAATTGATGACAGGTTTGCATGTATGATGGCTGGGATATGCTCACAGTGGTGATTCCTGATTATGCAAATGAGCTTCTGTCACAATCTTATATGCAAATTTTTTCATAGCAGCAACATGCAATATATATCTTGTGAAAATAATCTGTAAAATATAATTTCTTTGCTACAATTTTGTATAATCTTAAGGAAATTATCTGGAGATATATGATACATTTTATGGTACAAAATGATAGATTAAGATATCTTGTAGAGGATGACAAAAAAACTGTTTACCCCCATTTTTAAGATGGTACGGTCCACTTTGCAGTGTTGAGCAGGTGGTTGGATTTAATCATGTGGGATATGGTGTTGCTTTGTTGTCAAGAAAAAAACACAATTCTTATGAAACCTCCCAGAATTGTGCAATAGATTTGGACAAGAAGATGGTACGAAATGTTTCTGACACGGAATTTTGGCGGCGCGAAAGTTGCAGAGCTAGGAAGAGCGTTTAGCACAGGTGAGTGGGTATTGCTTGTATTGTGAGTAAGCTATTGTGTATGTATACAACGTGTATGGGCTATATCATTGTTGCACAGAGTATTGTTATGATCATACGAGGCAGGTTTATCGGATATTTGAGTATACAGAGCTGAGCTGATATGTATACAATGCTATATTTTGTTTTGAAAATGCACACTGTAATACAGCACGTTCAAATGCAACATATTATTTTTCATAAATTATGTAAAGGACTTAGGAAATGATATTCATCAAATAGGTAACATTTTGGACGCGTATTTCCTATTTGGTGATTTTTTCAGCTTAGAAAAATGGAAAATTATATTTTCGAATATCATGAAGGCTATTCCAATTTTTATTCGCTTGCTAGAGCAATCTGTTGTGACAGACGAATTAGTGAACCATGATGATAATCAATTTTCCTGTCATACTCAAATCCACAAGTCAGTTAAGGACATGCGCTCTAAAAGCCCGGATGAGAGCAAAGGTACATGTATATGAAAGCCTATATGAATTTCATTTGAAATCTCTGAAATATATAGTAGTGAATGAAGACCTTTATTGTACATTTTTGCTCAACTGAGCTAAGTACAGGTTGCAACAAAGACATGTTTGGAAACATACCTATTTCAGTAGTATGGTAAAAAAAATTGGCTTCTTTTTGCTTCTTGGTCATTGTGGAAATTTTATGTTAAATTTAAGGATTGTACGACTTACCTATCGTCAGTTTGTCAAAATGCACAAGAAAAATAAAATTTTCAATGCTACTCAATATGACATATTATGTCTAAAGTGAGGAAATGTTTTTGTAACAAAATATGATAATTTTATGTAGTACAATGTAGGATTAATTGCACTTCTTCTTCTTCTACTGTGGTAGGTGGTACAATATTATTTTGCCTTGATTCAAATAATGAAATCATTTTTGTTATTAGTTCCTGGCTAGAAATATATAGGGTGACTATGAATGTGGAATAGAGTTCTACAACACAAGCAAAGAAAAACTAAATACAGCAGTGTACGCTTAGTAAAAAAGAGGTACAACAAAATGATTGTGAGAAAAAAGGAACCTCACTTCAGTGGCTCTAAACCAACAGTTATGGAAATTATAGATAATGTTCCTCTATTGTTATGCGATGATGCATTCAATTGGCAATGGGGCAGACCGGCCCAAACAATAGAAGATTGTACATTTTATAGACCCAACTTTTGTGGTGGGTACTAAATGTGTTATTCCTGTTTCAATTTCATGTTTTGAAATGAGAAGTAGAATTGCTAATGTCAGCTTTCTCTTTGGACCTTTTGTTCAGTCTGTATAAAGCATAGGAAAAAGAGTGTTGCGTTTTATGGTTACTCAATTGACCTTAGCAAAAAGCTGCAAACCCTAGCTCTTTTTTTTTGTATGCTGCTAGCATTTACGGACGTAAAATTTTCAATCTCACATGAAAAATGTTGCAGAATCATTTTCCAAAATGTTTTCCTTTAATTGATTTTTGCTTCAATATCAAAAGTTGTCTATTAGTAAGTATATCTTAGCCTGGATACCAAACCCCAACTTCAAAATATCTACTGAACCCAGGCCCCCTTTATGTAATGAATATTTCAGTTGAAATATGATATTGAAGAATTACCTATATCTTGATAGAGAGTTCAGTCTTGCATAATAATAGTATTCTTTGATCACGTATTATAATAAGTACAATAATTATGTCATGTATTATCTAAGAAAAATAATAAAGAACTAAAAAGAATCCCCAACTACCAGCCCTTTTTTTCAGGGCCGTGATCAGAAACACAATATTGCTTTCCTCAGGCCTATTGTATTGTCCGTACAGTTCTATAAATCATGGGGGTTGTGGGTTAGTGGGTTATAGGGGTGAACAGGTGCAAGGTACAGTCAAACCTGTATTAGGGGCCACCTCTACAGAGGGGCCACCTGTCCATAGTGGCCACTTTTTGTCGGTCCCTTGGGTATTTTATCTTCAAGTTGCCACCTCTATACAGAGGCCACCTGTCTATAGTGACCACATTTGTCCAGCAGGTACATACTAACTAAATGTCATGTCAACTCAGTGTGCTATCTCTTAATACTTCAGGACTTTGTCTACTAGAATGTACATGTACACGAAGATATAATTTTACAATGTAAATTTTAACATTTATCTGGGCCTATCTCAATGGCTATTTTGGCTAGCCTTGGTACCATCTGGGTATATTTCGCTCCTACATGTACATGTATGTTCGCTTCTGCTACCCATCTGGGGAACTGTACATTGTACATTCAAAGTTGAGCCATTTGGTGGTGACGTCAGTTAATGAGTGAAATAAGGAATGGGTTCCAGAACGCTCTTTCAAATAGACGTTCCAACACCTGTTTGATTGTAATCATGTTATAAAATCTCCAGCGTGATTTTTTTTCACTCATTGTTTGGAAGCCCATGCTGTTGATTTTGTTGTTGACAAATCTTTCATTTTAGCAAAAATACAATTTCTATCAATATTTCATGTCAGATGTTCAGGTTTGGATGGAAAGGGTGATGGAAAGGGTGAATTTTTTCTCTGTCCCACAAGGTGTGATGGGTCGTTCGGTGTAATATAACCAGCTGCTGCCGTGCCGCGTGCCTGCGAATCTGGTGTGTTACACCGAACGGCGGTTACACCGGCTTTACAGAATCTGATACAGATACAGGTACACTGTACAAGCATGCAGTCAGACGGTCAGTCTGACAGCCCTTGCATTATTATTGACCTCTGACTTTTCTTCTTACGAACACATCATACTAGCCCTCACCTTACCCTCCCTACTCATTGTTCGTTCACAAGGGCGATATAAAACAATACAACTACCCTACCCTTAGGGACATGGACAGAGGTTTCTAAAGCTGCCATATGGACATTGCTAACAGGTCAGCGTGAAAAGTGCATGGGTACTCCCTCTGTGAAACTCAGATCAAGCTGTGCTGTATATAAATCAGTCTAATGTGGCCCCTGACAATACTCTACATGAATCATATACAGCTGTTAATGTTAGGTACTATAACAACGGTTTTGTGGTTAGATGTATGAGGGTCTGCATGGGGGGATGCTGGCAATGCTGACAGTAAATTTAGGAGAACAGGTAAACTCAGATCAGACAATACTCTATATGAATCATAGTCTGTATCAAACTGTTAGTGTTAGGCACTACTGGTGATGTAACAATGGTTTTGCGGTTAGATGTATGAGGGTCTGCATGGGGGGATGCTGGCAATGCTGACAGTAAATTTAGGAGAACGTCAGATACTATAAATAATATAAATCAGTGTAATGTGGCCCTTGACAATACTTAGACTACATGAATCATAGTCTGTATCAAGCTGTTAGTTTTAGGCACCACTTGTACTACTTACAATTGGTCTTGTGGTTAGATGTGTGAGGGTCTGCATGGGGTGGGGGGGTGCTGGCAATGCTAAACTGTAAATTTAGGAGAACAGAATCTGATGTTATATAAATCAGTCAAATGTGGCCCAAGATAATACTCTATACATAAATCATAGTCTGTATCAAGCTCTTGGTGTTAGGCATTATACTGGTAAATGTAACGAATTAAATTGTTTTGTGGTTAGATGTGTGAGGGTCTGCATGGGGGGATGCTGGCAATGCTGAATGGTAAATTTAGAAGAACATGTAACTATATAAATCAGTCAAATGTGGCCCATGAGAATACTTTATACTTGAATCATAGTCCGTATCAAACTGTTAGTGTTAGGCACTATTTGTGATATAACAATGGTTTTGCGGTTAGATGTATGAGGGTCTGCATGGGGGGATGCTGGTAATGTTTAACGGTCAATTTAAGTCGTTGACGGTATGTAAATATAGAAAGACGAAGAACTTCTGATTTTTTTCTTGCTGCCTCTTTTATTTATTTATTTATTTTTCTGCCTCTTTTATCTTCAAACAAGGGGACTCATAAAAGACTAAGTGTATAATTGAAGTTGGGTGGTATCAATTCATTTTGTATAATATTATTCCATAGACTAGCTATTTGTTTTATGGCAACCATAAAACAATTATGTTGATTGAACACCTTGCCAAATGCATTAGATAAACTAACAGTAAATGTGCTTTATTAAGAACATTGTACCATAAAAATGATTGCTCTTTAAAAGCATGATATTTTTATAATGTTTTGATGGAACTAAATGTTCAATTCTCAGTAGTTTTCAAAAATGCTGTGTTTGAAGTTCAATATAGATCTTTATACATGTGAGTTTAAACAATATCTAAATGAATATTTCTTTTATAATTATAGTTGTTCTAGTTTCATATTATGATCCCCAGGTGGTTGGCCCATATCCAGAGTAAGCTCCTTTAAATAGAAGTATGACATCATCGCTATGACATCATCATCCCCACACCTGTACTTGTTGTGTGACTCAGGCACGATCTACACACAGTTTTTCCCGATATCGGCGAGCCTACAACCATTCGCCGACAGCTTTTTTTCATCGTCTAGATGGAACTGCTATATCGCCATTACGATATCGGGAAAATTTCTCCCGAAAGGTCCGGACCATTCGTACGAAAGCTTAGCAGGGGTCCCCGATAGCTTAGCAGGGGTCCCCGACAGCTTCCGCGCGCGTGTAGATGTGTCCCGACTTCGGGAAGGCTCATTAGCATACAACGCGGGCTCATTAGGCTATATAGCTGTTTATGACTGCAAGCGCCACGGGTGTCCCGCGGCCAGCGTTCCAGATCCATCCCGACACATCCACCGATATCGGTAAAAACTGTGTATAGATTGGGCCTAACTGTATAGTGGGCCTAAAAGCTGCTTTTTTAGTACTAAAAGGTAATCTTATTATGTTTACCTTTGCAAAGAGGATTTTTCTGTTTTTAAACTTCTTAGTGGCATTTGTTTGTGTTTTAACAGCATAACTCTAAGAAGCAGTAATAAATTATCAAAAATTCATATTTTCATAGAACTACAAAATGTATGATCTCATTGCAACCACATGCAGTAGTGGCATCCTCATTTACATGACTGTACATAATGTACTTAATATAATATATCAATAGATACATGCAGCTTAGAACTGAACTTGCAAACTTTCATAACTACAATAAAAATTTGCACAGAACCTCGCTGATTTGCCAGAACAACATGCCCAGGCTTTTTCAAGAAAAAATATTTGTGTGTGAAACATCAAGTCGACTTAATGTGGCCCGATGACAATCATTTACCCATTCTGTGACCCATGTAATATGATGGGAGTTGTATGTTAGTCACTAGGGCTGGGTATCGGTACAGCGTACCGTTACAAAACCGTTTTTTCTTATTGGGCCGGTCCAGAAAAACCGGACCTGAAAAAATTGGGTGGACCGAATGTTGGACCGATTGTAAATTATCAGATTATTTTATAAGGCATTCAAACGTTTTGGCGCTTGCAGGTGGAAAAAAATAACAAGAGTGAAGTAGAGTAGAGTTTATAATAATTTCTACCAAGTTTTACAGCCAATCGTACAGGTGCAGCTAGCATTGTAGGATTTTAAAACGCCAGTCTAAGTCTAATACTCCAAACAGATTTTTTTGTAGTGAAATGGACCATTGGTATGAGTCATACTGAATCAGGTCCAGGTTCAGGTCCGGACCTGTACCTGATCCTCTGGACCTGAACCGGACCTGGACCTGAATTTTCTGTACCGGTACCCAGCCCTACCCTGTACACTTTGTACACAGCTGTTCTCACAATTGGCATAGCTGACTGAGCCTAGCATGACATTTGGTGCATGATTCAGCTGCTATGTGTTACTGTAAATGTTGACATTTTCACAGTGGTTTATTGATGGAGAATTTCACCTCTTAAAATGCGACAAACTTAAAACTAACTCCAAGTATACAACTCAGTTTCAACTGCAAACTAAAAACCAGTGCAAACACCACAAACATTAATTTTTGCCATGCCACAAACTTCAGGTTAAATCCTTGCTAACCTAAAGGTATTTACAGTATCATGATTTGGTCAAGTTGATTTCTTGACAAGCACAATAACTTAACAATGGCTATTCTAATACAATGTACTTTTTAAAAAAGAACGTAATTTCACTAAATGCTTGAATGTCATTGGCAAAATTAAATAAGTAAAAGATTCGGAAATTCACTTCCAAGTTGTAAAATTAAACATTTTCAAAACAAAATGTCAACATGCCTTTTTCAGTGTAAGTGTAAAGTGAGACAGAGAGTCAACTTGACATTGGAAACTTGAACATAACTATGTAAAATTTAAATGTTATTCACTGTACTTTATCTAGTAGTTTTCAACATAGTACTGTCAGTGTCAAATGCCAACATGGATTGAATTTCTGGTAAACCTGCCTTCCAATGTCTTCATTTACCATGGCTCAATGAAAAGCGCCATTGTAATACGCTGTCCAGGAAGTTCAAACATTTGGTGAATGTTCACTTGATATCTGCTCTGTGATAGGAAATACCCAATAGCCAAATGTGTGCCAGCCAACTATTCATTCTACATGACTTTTTTGTGTGCAAATAGGCCATGTTGATTTGATTATATGGATGTCATCTTTACATCTGTGTATGTCAATTTTACTGTGTCCAAAAAGAAATTTCAACCATGGTGTGTTGCAAAATTAGCAAAATATGCTGTTAATAATTGCAAACAAAAAATCGGAAAATGGATTACCAATGTTGTATATTGCTAAAGTCAATCACAAATTCAAAAAAGAAGATATGAAAGAACAAAAATGAAGAATCAATTATATTTGTTCTGTATAGCATACTGTGTTTTTCAGTCATTTGTTCAACCTTCCTGACCACTTAGATTTCTTAATGAAAATACATGTAACTTTTTTCCCCAACATTTGTTTCACTTGCTTGCATCAGTTTTAGGCTTTCCAGAGGATGTCATCCATATAATCAAATCAACACTGTCTCAGTTACTCTTGACAACATATATTGACTAGATAGCTTACATGATTTTGTAATGTCCAATAAGGTGTCCTGTACCTCCCTTAGCCATAAGAATTTAACAACATTTTTGATTGGCTAATCATGTAATTAAGTCACCATTGTCAAGTATTGATTGGTTGAAATTTTCCCCATGTTTTGGTGTGCAATATTAGTTACAGTTGACACTTGGGCTGTCATCCAACAAAATTTCCTGTTCCATGCAGTTCTGTTACTCTTAGTAAGTCTTAGTCATAAAAACAATCTTTATGATTGGCTGATCATGTAATGCAATCATCATTGTCAAGTTTTGATTGGTTGGAAACCTTGCCCATGTTTTCTGTGTGCAATATTAGTTACAGTTGACACTTACATGTATAAGCTGTTATCCAACAAAATTTCCTGTTACAGTTACTCTCTTACTCAAAATATTTTTGATTGGCTGATCATGTAATCCAATCATCATTGTCAAGTTTTGATTGGTTGGAAACCTTGCCCATGTTTTCTGTGTGCAATATGGCCCATGTAACTCAACCATGAGTCAACTATGTTTACTATATTAACCACCACGGACAGAGCGGCCTTTTGTGTTTATATTTCCCTTGACATAGCTTAGGCTGCGTGCAGCTGTTTTGGTAGTTTGCAGGAGGCGCACTTCCGTCTTTTTGCTTGTTGATCGAGCGTGGTTTGCATTCCTCTAAGCTCTTGACCAGTTTAACTGTTTTAGATCAGTTCAGGAACTAAAATCGGGTCGGTAACTGTTGTCTGTGGACTCCATACAAAGTCTGGACATTTTTGCAGCATTACATGCAGTTCAATGGTTGCTTTGATGATGAACTTGATATTGTATTGTGAAGACAAGTTTGAATGGGATTTAAAGGGATAACAAGATGGTTTTGGGTAAGTAGAGAGAAATTTCAACCATTTTGTGGAGAATATACAGTTTGTTTAGCTTGTATTGTAAGCACATGGCAGCAAGTTGAATCATATTAGAAGATGACTCAGATTTCTCTCTTTGACTAGTACTTTCTTTGTGCTTTGGATTTTATGCATGTATGTGGTAATTTAGGGTCTATTGGCTTGCTGAAGTATTATTTGTGTATCTACATGACTTGTGTTTTTGTGTGTGAAAAATAGTAGTCAAGATCCAAAGAATAATATTGACGTTCATTTACTAATTGTTGTTTCCTTGTTGATATTTACCTTAGGTTAGTGTGCCTTGTTACCTCTCTGAAAGAGGTTCACCCTGACTGGGAGTTATGTTTTTAATATTTGTTATGTTTGTGTATTGACACTTATTAAGATGAATCTGTAACTATGAATTATGATATGCCATTGGGTAGTTATTGAGGTCTTGAAGAAACGCATCGATTTTGTTGTCTTGTTGTTGATGTGTTGTTGTTAACTGTTTACTGCAGTATGGAAGAACAAGTGCAAGGGATGGTCCAGCTGAAACAGAAGATGGACCAACTGAAGCGCGAGCGGGGACATCTCATTGATGCATACGAGGTGAGTTCATCTTATTTATGTTATCTTACTTGTTACTTTGTGTTCAACTTAGCGGATACATGTACACAGCTATGATCATCTGCTTAACACATTTTCAACCTCCATTTTCTTTTTTTTGTGTGTGTGTGTGCGTGCACGCATGCGTGCAAGTGTGTGTGTGTGTGTATGTGTGTGTGTAATGTGTTTATGCATTTGGTTGTATGTGTGTGTGCGTGTTTATGCGTTTGGTGTGTGTGTGTGTATGTCTGTGTGCGTGTGTATGCGTTTGGTTGTGTGTGTGTTGATTTTGCACTATGTTAACACACAATGATCTGTTCTTATGAACTGAATTCAAATTTCCCTTGATCAACTGGTGATGTGAATGATGTTATATGATAAATGAAATAATAATGACACACCATACATGTAGTTAATCAAACAGGTTTTGGGTATCATAATATATGGATGACAAACTGTCAGAAGGGTTGAAACAAAATATACCACCACCAAGAATGCAAACTGTAAACCATCATAAAAGAAAGCTGACAAGACACTTTTAAAAGATTGAATCAGATCCATTCTTGACTGGTGGCATTCAGAAGAACTTTATTGCACGACAACTGTAGAGGATACAGTGTTTGGCAACTTGTACATACAATACATACAGAACAGTTTAACTACATGAGTTACTAGTATCTAAAAATCTAAGAGACTAATCTATTTTACACATGGTATATAATATTTACAATCAGGCTAGCATTATGTGCTGGTTCATGATAGTATAATATTGTCTCGTTTCATGAGGACTTCTCTGGAAGACCCCTATTGTTTTGAACAATGGGTACTTACAAAGCAATTAGCACTTATCCTATAATTAATTGTGCCCTACCCACAGCACCACCTCTTGTAAACATACATTGTCAGGTTTTCACAGTTTGTCATTCGAGTTTTCACACTGTAAAGCAAAATAATTTTTTTGATTAAACAAATTGAAAACAATTATACTTACATAGTTCAAAACAGTACTTTGACTTGAAACAGTTTTTCAGGGTCACTGAAAGTTGAATATTTCACTTGAGATTTTCAGTAGTTTTCTGCTGTACTGATGACATGTGTAGTAAGTGAGTCATCGTGTTTCACCATCTGTTCCTTTTGTGTTAGGTCATCCAGATTAGCAAGCAAAATGCAAACCTACCAGTCAGGATCATTTACAGTGTGGGAGTCTGACATACTACATAATGTACATACTATGTCACTGTATAGGCTAGCTGCTATCTGTATGACATTGTGTAAATTGTATAGATGACAGGATCAAAAAGGAAATTCAATTCAAAAGTTCTTTTTGGTTACTTCACAATAATATGAGAAATAGTCGATACCCATGGCCAAACTTTTAAATAGGAATACTAAAATTTTGATATTTGCCAGGGAATATCAATGGGATTTAGTGACTTGTGATCAGTAGGTGAAAATTTACATGTTACACTACTGTACATGTTCAAATTTTTGTGATTGTTAAATGCCTGCTGTATTTGGGATGACCATTCCTACGAGAACTTAAAACCACTACAAAAATGCTTGTTCTGTCTTGTACATAACCACCTACCCCTTGTTCAGCTTGATCCGAAAACCACAACAAACATTTTCTCCTTACCGCAAAATTAAATGATTTTACAGTATGTTATTCCTGAACTGGCTAGGATACATCAATATCCCACATGTTGTTCAGTGCCAAGTAGTTGATCATGTAGTAGATAGCAGCTGTGTTATGTCTATCTATTCAGGGATCAGTCAGTAAAGTACTGTTTTATCACTTCAGTAATCTGAGTTGATTTGACCATGTCAATCATCTTTGAACATATTTGAGTTTTTCACGGTCAGATGTTAGTAAATGAAATACATCTTACACTTTTTTAATGCATGATTGTCCATAAATGAAAAATGATCGAATTGAACTTTTTAAAGGCAGACACTTGCGATTGCATTTGAAAAAAAATATTTCTGTTCAATGAATGACCTATTCTCTTTTCAAACCTCATGAAATTTTGATAACCAAGAATAATTGCTTTTCTTGACATATCTTAAGCTTACAAACTAAAACATATTCTGGATAATAAAATCTTTAGGGTAACCGTAATTGACATTCACAGCATTGTCTACCAAAGGTGTATTCTAGCATATTTTTTTTTATTAATTAATATTCCATTATGTTATGCACTGACAAACAGTTCAAAACAAACTGCACTATGAAAAGCTGTGTTTTTTTGGTGGTGACAATAAATAGTACATGTTGGATGTAAACAAATCAGCAGCTTTTCACTAAGTTATGTTATTGTTATACAATTTATGATGATTTCCATTTGCATGAGTGAACTTACTGACAGGTGTAAAAAAAATGACCAGAAAATTGCCTTAAGACACAGTCCTAATCTTACATGAAGTATCGAGTCTCAACAACACCTTCTTGGAAAGCAAAGATTTACCCAGAGTTCAAGTGTATAGCCCCTGTATTACATCTCAGGAAGCCCTGAGTGACAGGGGGCGGCCATGTTTATTTAGTTTACTGACGTCCAGGAGAGGTGAAATGTAGGAGGCAGTACTAATTGATGATCTCTGGGGTTTGACAGCAATCACCTGGGTACAAGAAGGGCTGACACTCTTCTTGAAAACTTACACAAGAATGTCTCACTCCCCTCATAAAGCAATAGTCATATGTTCTATATTCTGTTTATTAAAGTTTTAAGTCGATTACAATATGCTGTACTCTGTGACATGTTAAGCCAAGGATGAAAGAATTAATGTAGATTCTTCTTCTAAGGTGCAAGTGGTACACAAACATGTATACCCAACCACCATTATGAATCAGACTCCCGGAGGGATCCAGAGGGTAGCAGTTCAAACCCTTCTTGGGCATAGTGCAAGGACCCATTAACCATTGATGGTGGTCAGGTTGTGTTCTTTACTTTGCTGGTAATGTAAAGCCAGGTGCTTAAGGTGCCAAACCTTAGCACATACAATGTAGAGCAACCCATCACAATTATTAGAGCAGGGGTGATATGTGTGCTTTACTACGTTAACGTGAATGGTGAAACCTTGCAACACTTTCAGCTTTCGAAAAAGCATCAACTTTGTAACACTAACTTCAAGTTTGACTTACTTTTCTAGGACTTCATGGTTCTTTTCACTTGTTTCTCATGAAAATCAGGTAGACTGCCGCAGGTAGCAAAAGCTGGTACCAAGTTATATATAACTTAGTGGGTATCATTACATTAGACACAACAAGCCTGGGGTGTTTGGTGTCTTTGATAATAAAGTTGTGGAATTTATTTGGGTTTGCTACCCCTGCTCTTTCCACAAGAGGCTTTGATGGTTGATGATGATGATGATGATGAATGGTTTATTGGTAAAAAAATCACTCGCAGCCTGTTTGGCTGAATTGCGGATTTCGCACAGATAATTTTGTCCAGCCAGAGCTAATTCTAGAAATATTAAAACATCTATAACATCAATTATATCTTAAACATTTAAATAACGATTTCAGCAACAGATCACTCAATACTTTTATTTTTATCAAGAAAGAACAGATTTAAAACATTTTCTGTATTTCCTTGTAAATTGCTTGGATTTTACAAAAGGTTGCTTAGCGATTATCTAGTAAGTGGGAAAGGATACTATAAGAACGTTCCCATCAAACAAATTATAATATTAATTTCTCGCTTTTGTCATCTTGTGCAGAATCAGATGGACTCCATCCGCACCCACGTTAGCAATCTGGAGCTGGAGAACGACGACCTTGTCAAGAAGGTCAACAACTACGAGTCTCTGTCGGACGTGCACCTGTCCAGCGCCGAGGAGGAGCGCGAGAAAACCGTGCTACTGATGCAGCGGCTGAAGAGTCTTGAGGCGGAGAACTCTGCTCTGGTGCTGGAGAACGAGAACCAGAGGGAACAGTATGAGAGGTGCTTGGATGAGGTAAGGTCATAGGTTAAAGGTCAGAGGTTAAAGTTTGATGTTAAAGAACTAGAGAAAAAAACGTGCTACTGATGCAGTGGCTGAAGACTCTGGAGGCGGAGAACTCCGCTCTGGTGCTGGAGAATGAGAACCAGAGGGAGCAGTATGAGAGGTGCTTGGATGAGGTAAGGTCATAGGTTAGAATTCTTAGGTTTGATGTCAAAGGTTAGAGGTCAATAAAGAGAAAAACTGTGTATAACTGATGCAGCGGCTAAAGAGTCTGGAGGCCAAGAACTGGTGCTGCTCTGGTGCTGGAAAACGAAAGCCAGAGGGAACAGTATGAGAGGTTCTTGGATGAGGTAGGTCAAAGGTTGGAGGTTAGAGGTCATAAAGTTTTAAAATTAGAGAGATTACCGTGCAGCAGCTGAAGAGTCTGGAGGCGTAGAACTCTCTGGTGCTGTAAAATAAAAAACAAACAGAGGAAACAGTATGAGGTACTTGGATGAGGTAGGTCACAGGGTAAGGGTTAAAGGTCAGAGGTTAAAGGTTTTGTAAATAGAGAGAAAACTGTGCTGCTGATAGCGGCTGAAGAGTCTGGAGGCGAAGAACTCCGCTCTGGTGCTGGAGAACGAGAACCAGAGGGAGCAGTATAAGAGGTCCTTGGATGAGGTAGGTCACAGGTCATATGTTAAAGGTTATGTTTAGAGGTTAGAGTTATACACAGGTCACAAACAGAGTTAGAGTTTTTAGGTTAGATGTCATAGGTTAAAGGTCAAGGCTTTTGGAATAATAAAAAGGAACAAAATTGTGTTGCTGATGCATCAGCTGATGTTGAAGAATGAGAGGGAACAGTATGGCAGCTCCTTGGATAAGGTAGATCATCACAGGTTAAAGGAAGGTCATGGTTTAAAGGTCAAGGTAACCTAAAGAGGAAGAAAACTCTCACTGATATGGCATAAGGAGAGTGTGGAAGCTAAGAACTCTGCTTTGGTATTAGACAACAAAAACCAGAGAGCGCTTCAAGGTCAGGTTAAAGATTTTAGGTCATAGGAGACCTGCTACTGCTGGTGCTAGGGCCTGGAGGTCATAGGTCAAAAGTTTGGAAGCTAAAGAGGGAGAAGTTTGCAGACACTGGCTGTTGGTTGGCTATCTAATTTTCCTTGACATATTTACTGTCCATCAGCGACAGGTAGCTATGTAATTATGGTAATGACTGTAATGACCCAGCAGGGGTTGGTCCTAATTTTGAACATCATGGTCGTTTGAAAGACCCTCTGATGGTCCATTTTCCCAATAAATGACCCCTATAACAGTTGTTACTTTACTAACAGCCCCCTCCAGTCTGAGGCTGCAACTGCCTTGCAATCCAAACCAAACCAAAGTTCATAATGAATTTTCTGAACAATTGTCTGATTTGTTGTTTCCAAATCATTAACTCAAACAAAAAACAAATCATAATCATTATCAAACAAAAAACAATGTGCATCATGCATCATATTTTGACTTATGAAACCAAAGATCATACAAATCCAAATATTTGGTTACTGTACAATGTTCTATCTAAGGCCCAATCTACACACAGTTTTTACCGATATCTGTGGAGATGTCGGTAGGGATCTAGAACATAGGGGGCCGGACACCCATGGCGCTTGCAGTCATAAACATATAGCGCGATTTTCCAAAGGGCGTTATATGCTAATGAGCCTTCCCGAAGTCGGGAAGCATCTACATGCGCGCGAAGCTGTCGGGGACCCCTGCTAAGCTATCGGTAAGGTATCGTACGAATGGTCCGGACCTTTCAGGAGGAAATTTCGGTTGTAGGCTCGCCGATATCGGGAAAAACTGTGTGTAGATCGTGCCTTAGCGATTGCTGTCTGGTAAGAAAGGTGGCCTTAGGAACAGTGCTTGTCACCTTTGAAATAATGTAATCATATACCTGTGTAATGATATTCTAAAACCTGTCTTTTTGTATGTACAGGTGGCAAACCAGGTGGTACAAGCTCTGATGGCGCAGAAGGTAGGAATACTAAATATGTTACAGTCAAAAATTGCTAGCCTACACATTGTTGGTGCTGAAAGTTTTAGTTGCTTATGGCTAGCAGAGATCGAGAGATCACTGGTTCAAGCTCTTTGACCTTTTTTTCCATACACCTTTGTGGCTTTAAGTACTAGTAATTTATTTATTTATTTATTTATTGATCTTTAGGGTAGTCCCTTCAGTTAACGTAGTAACTGATTTCCAAGGGAGCCCTATATACATGTTCGCACATGTTTGCACAACGACGGGTTATACCGCCCCTTACGGGGTGACACACCCGTCTGGGTGAATGATGTAGATCACCATGTGGCTGATACGAGACAGAGGTTCGCCAGGCCTCCATCCGGGTGATTTGAAGTGAATCACCAACTTCCGACAGAAGGATTTGCACCAACGCACACTGCACCATCGCACGTGTGGGGGTTCTTTAACGTGCATGGGGTGTGGCTCTCCCCATACACGGGACCGGCAACACGGCAGGCGGATTCGAACCGGCGACCTCTCGGTCACGGGCCGAATACACTACCACTGTGCTACGCGGCCCGACAAGTAATATCATGCATGCATGCACTCCAAGACAGTCTCGCAAGTTGTTGACCCATGCTCTTGTTGAAATGAGTTTCCTTACCTAAGCTGTGTATTAGCTTAGACAACCCCTGAAATCACAAACTAAATCTGAAACAACATTGACCTTGCAGAGCACTGTTTTGTTTGTGTCTGAAATAACTCACAGCGTCCCTTCAAGATGAAAAATGCTAATAACATGGGGCTTTCTCCAGCTTTAGATATTTTCCCACCAATACTCATTAATTGGGAGCCCATGTTTTTAATGTTTCGTCATTTAAAATCTGTCATTTAAAGCTCACATAAATACATTAATTTTTCATCAATTTCTTATCTTTGGACATATGGGGTGATTTTTATTCCTGGGACAGAGGGACGGGCCCTGGAGACATCCCTAAATACTCAAATTGAAGCTTTGACTTGACTTGACTTACTCTCTTTTTTCTAATTGGCTATTTTAAAGCAGAGAAAAGTTCATTTTGTTTTCTGTTTTCCTTTTATTGAGTTTTTTTCTTCCGATGTCAAATATTTGGTCTCCTCGAGTTTCTTTTGTCAGTCCATTCCACTGTCCTGGCAAAGAGAGGTTATTCAAATATCCATTCTGGGACAGAGAATGGTTGCTTAGCAACAGCCATGGGAGCCGTTCTCATTGGCCAGCTGTTTAGTAAGAAAAGAGGCTGTCAGACATCAGTTGATAGATGTCGCCATGTGGGAACACAGCTCTTGTTGACGAGCATTCAATTTTGGATCTGTTCCTTAAACTACTGTGACTTGAGCTTTTCTGGTATGTTATTGATTAACTATATCTTTGCTAACACTAATGTTACAACAATGTATATAGAACTATTTAATACTACTAATAAACACTATCAGTTTTAGATATTATTTACTAGTAGTTGGCATCAAATGATCGTAAGAGAATAACATATCTGTTTTGTGAAATTTGATAGTTTATCTTAAAGGAGTCCTCAGAATGATAGACAAAATATTATAATACAATTCTTACGTGAATGTGTTGTAATTTTTCTTATTCATATTTAATCATTTTTGTATACTTGTATATTTCTTTAAAATCTTTATAATTCAAGAAAATCCTGAAGTCTGAGCATGTCAAAATTCCAAACATTGTACCTTTTCTTGTATTTCTGTTACTTTGATGATATGCTCCTCTATTCTTATATAAGGCCTTGGTTGGTCAATATCGTGGCTTAATTGAAGTAGTGATTCTGCATCTGCTATACAGTTTTGGGTAAACAGTCCTATACGAGAATGACAGTCTTGACAACACAGACCACATCTGATTCAGTCTGTTACAATACTGTACAGTAACTAACTGAACTGCAGAACTCACAGTTGAATAATATTACAAATTGGTAACAGCTAAGTGTATTGTATAGGCCATCTAGTGTTCTTGCCCAAGCAGGCCATGTTTAACCATATTGTTCCATCTATGCGAGGTCATTCTTCGGTCCAACGGGTCAGACCGGTCAAGAGAGGGACGGCCATGAAGTGGCCACAATAGAACTATTGTGTGACCATTCACACTGACCACTGTAGCCAATCAGTAATAACCCACACCCATCCAAACACTTTTTACATGTAAATTCTGCAAGGCTTCTCTAGCTATATTTGAAGAGGCCATTGTGATCGGTGGTTTGCAAACTTAATGCAGTGAACTCTATTTTGCCATTCCTTAAATTTTTTCTTAGGAACAGTTTAGTTGTTATTTTTCTCAAACCAAATGTGACCCAAAGATAGTCTATAATTTGGAGTAGACAGCTGTTTTATTGTCTGGCCTTTTTTGGGTTGCTGATAATGCCTTAGCAACAAATCTCACATAAGGCATACTTAAAGCCCCACCCATAAAAGGAACAATTGTCCCTTTGTACTTTTATGTACTTCCGTGCCCATATAGAGATAGCTGATTTCTACTTGACTGTCTGTGTTTGGTACTATTTTCAGCTAGTCTAGCTTTTGTGGCTTGACTGCCATGATTTCATTTTGGCTTAATGGAAAGACGTTGTGATTTCTGACCATCTAAAGCATCGGAATTGTCCTTCTCTTCTTTCTGTCAGCTACCGCCTTCGTCTTTGTGAAGATTCAATCTGTAGCCTGTATACGGTTTTGGTTTGATCAACTCACACAGGAAAGGACTACTCTTTTCGTTGAATGTGGTGGGTTCTTTTACATGCTTGAGATGTTTAAAATTCTATGACTCTATGATGGCGAATGTTGACATGTACATGTGGACATTGGCACACCAAAACCATGTGTGTTTTGCCACACTTAAAATTGACAGATTAGCCAAAGAGGCTTGGTGGGCATCACCCCAGCGTCAGGGAAGGTTGTGTAAAGTGTACTTCGCCGAAGCAGATCCCACGGTGGCATAATGTAGTATCAAACCCGCCATAGCCATTTGACTCCCTTTGGCAGGCTATACTCCTTGGCCAGCTTTGATTCTACATTATGGCACCTTAGGATCTCCGGTGTACTTTTGACTCCCTTTGGCCGGCTACACTCCTTGGCCAGCTTTGATACTATATGATGGCACTGTATCATCTGCTTGGAGATTATTCGCCAGGAGCATGACAAGTATCGAACCCGGGACCTCTAGATTCTGAGCCAAAAACTCTACCAGTTATGCCACACACAATGCCTTTTTTTCTATGACATTCTATAACCGTTGATGTCCTGATTGGTTTAGGACCTTCGTGAGGAGTGTCTGAAGTTGCGGAACCGTGTGTACGACCTGGAGCAGCAGAACAAGCAGCTCAGCGTCATGTTCGAGCGGCGCACCAGCAGATTCTCCTCAGACTCCATACTTCAGGTAACCATCGATGGTTACTGAGTTTGATTCTTTGACTGTGCAGTATAGATAGAATCAATGGAAGTAAATGTAATTACGGGATACAATCAACCTTGTCTAAGAAGACCACTCAGGGCTAGCCTGAGTACCATCCTCCGTAGTGAACTACGTAGGAAATATGTACTAGTACTAGGGCTGTGTACCTATACCCGTACCTGTATCGTACCTAAAAACTTGTTTAGGTACAGGTCCGGACCTAAACATCTGTGTACCTGTACCTTTACCTAAACAAATTAAATCACTATTAAACACTACAGTAACTTTTTCAGACTGCTGGACATGTAAATCCCGAATCAACAATGACAATGGTGATAATCTTGCAGTTGAAACTTAAGAAAACTTGCAGAAGAAATTGTTTTGAGACTCAAATATGTAATTCCAAATACAAAGATGACAATTTATCACTAGAAAAGACAGTTAGCTACATGTTTAACTTACATATACTTGGTTAAACTTTTTTAGGTACAGGTGCAGGTCCGGACCTGTACCTAAAGCTGTGTACCTGTACCTGTACCTGAAATTTGTTTAGGTACACAGCCCTATCTAGTACGTAAGGCATGAGCAGGGTGGACGGGCACCCTATAAACAACAATAATAAGGTATTTAGGTTGGGGGAATATTCTAAGCCTTATAGAATTCTTAAAGAAATCTTAGAACAAAACCATACAACAGGAGATAGTGTTTTACATGACACTTTTTTTAGGCTTTTAGTCTGGGACTGATCATATACGCCAGAAGCTACATCTGCTTGCTAATTAAGATTCCTAACTTCAGTAAAATAGTTCGTACTGTTTTCAAGTCATTAGTATACCATTAATGTGATTAGCATTAGGATATAGATATTTCAGTTGTGTTTACTTTAAATACACTTGCCAACTGCTATGTTGATTTAAGTGTGATAATTGCTTGAAGTCTTTCAACCAAATTTTGACAGTTGCGGAACCTTGTACTTCTTTTGTCCTTCTTGTTAAATATTGACAATAACAAAAACACAAGGGGGATGTAATTCACATAACCGTTATATTACTGTGTTGACCTCTCAATAGCTTGTTTCAAATTTTACATTTTAACCGTGGAGGAAAACCCTTTTTTTTTTGTCTTTCTTGAATGTTTAAAATATATGTTATATACCCGTTACATATGGTATTGACCGTACAATAAGCAATTTTATATGTGAATGAGTTGAGTTAATGATTACTCTAAATGGTTTTTCCGTTCCTTTGTTGTGACCTTGACTTTGTAGTCTGCCAAACGGTTACGGCAGAGGTCGTTTGGAGGTGAGAGCAAGGCGGACACAGCGAGTCTGGACAGCAGTAACCACAGCTTACCAGTACAGCCACAGGTCTGAATTTTTTTGCATATTAACCAGTTGACTGAAATTTTACAATTATTAGAAAGCCTCCCTGCCCTATAGTTTTGTTATGGGCCTCCCAGCAACTTTCTATGGAACTGCAGCAGGGTTCTAACTAGTCATGCATTTTGGTGGACTCGCATAGTTAGTAGTAACTGTTACAGTTTGCTAGACAAGTACTTATTTGTGTGATATTATGACATTTTGAAATCAAATGTGAAAATATGGATAGGACCTTCCTAACAGACAAATTTTTTTCTTCTAAAAATTCGTCTAAAATGAGCTACTTTATTTTCCCAATGTAACTTTTAAAACTTTTCAAAATCCAAAAGTGCTTGAAGTTGTTGCCAAAGTCTGGGTGTGAATTTGAGAGGTTTTGCTTAAATAAATGAGAAGAGGACCACAGACCAAGGACGTTACATCAACGTTGATGTAACGTCCTTGGTTGATGTAACGTCCTTGCACAGACATGTTGTTTTCATGTACAACTTTTTACATTCATTTTTGAGTGGAAAGAAGTAGCAGCACAAAACGTGGCAGATCCAATTTAACTGATCCATAATGTGTTCAAGATTACAAAGAAAGAATGTAAACTTCATATGAGTTTTTCCATTTTACTGTCATTTCAATCCCACAGATTTTTCCATCTCTTGCCCCAAATCAGGAGTGTATATTTCATTGGAGAAAATATGGTAGGATAATGTTCATCTTGCAAATGATTGCATTCCAGCGCTTCTCTCCGAGCCCTCACTCCGGCCTGCCTGTCAGTCAGCACCAGCGAGCCACCTCCTACTCCCCGAGCACGTTCGTGAGTTCCCGTAAGTCCGGATCCGTGCCCAACGGTAGCGCCGGGGAGACCTCCCCACACAGCTCACTCTCAAGTATGGCCTCCGACTACTCGGCTCACAGCTCCAACCACAACACCAGAAATGTGAGTGCAAATTTTAACGTTTTAGTTGGTAGAATAATTCTTCCATCAGGCCACACCAATTTAATTTCTTGGTTCACGGATTCGCTCGCTCCTATTTTTTGGAAAAAAAAAATAAAAATAAAAATTACCACTCAGCAAATTTTCACCATTAATGAAACCATTCACCAACTTTCTGGTGTAGCAAACATCAAAACTGACACTACTTTAATTTGTAATTTTCAATGAACAGGTGCAGTTACTGTACAGTAATAGTGTTTTTGTACTTTTTTCAAGCTGAAAACTTTTTATTCTTTATGTTTTGGATTAGCCCTTACCTTTATCCCAACCATTTTACAATTTTTATTTTTATTTTTATTTTCATTTCGCCCTCTCGCTCCATATTTTTTATCAAAAAATCCGTGAACCAAGAAATTAAATTGGTGTGGCCTCAGTGACCCTTTGAAAACATAATCGTACAATGTAGCCCACTTACCTCCAAATATTAATGTTTCAATGCAAATACAAACCAGGATGAAAATTTGCTTGTTGGGACGGACAAAATCTCTCCAAAAAAATCTTCATGACAATGAATACGGTAAATTGTTGTTTTTGCAAGCTCGACAACAAACAAACAACATTGGCTCACAATTAGTGGGATAGACGAACAATTTATGCTTGAGACAGTCCTAATGCAAACTGTCCCAATACAACCTAGAGGATTTATCTGTGAATGTGTCTATTACCAAGGTAGCCTGGGTACCATCCGGATAGTAGTTCGCTCCTATGTTCGCTTCTGCTATCCGACTGGAGACCTGCACATTCAAACCGTTTGGTGGTAAAATCAGTTAATGAGCGAATCAAGGAATGGGTTCTAGAGCTGTCGTTCGATGACAACAGGACAGAGAGCTTGTCCGGTGTTGAAACACCGGTTCGAACGAGCGCTTGAGAACCCATTCCATAATTCGCTCATATGTGGGGACCAATCAGCGCGTGCTTCCACTTTTTGTACAATTCCAGACGTTGAGATGGTCCGCGTTCCCAGACGGAAACACAGAGAAGCGACTGTATATAGTGTATAATGAATGTCAGAGCTAGAAGCGAATGTATATAGCATATAATGAACGCCGGAGCAAACTACTTTCCGGATGGTACCCAGGCTATTACCAAGGAGCTTTTATAAAGATTATTACAATGTACTTAGTCCATCTGCTACCTTTCTAATTGCAGTTCTACTTCCCAGTGCTAGGTGGCTCTGCAGTGAGAAAAATGAAGGCCCAAACATGACTAAGCTTGTATCCACATCAACCATAGTGAGGGGGGATACAAGCTTATTCATGACAAGCTGTGCATACTGCAGCACCACCTAGTGGTGAGAAGTAGTATTGCCCTGCCAAAAGCATATACAGTAAGACCTGCCCATGAAGACTACTCAGGGAGTGTTAAAATCTAGTTTATATGAACAGGCATTGTTCATGACCATAACCCTCTACTCCCCCACCCCCCCACCCCCAGTGTCGGTCCACCCCACCCCCTCCACTCATCTACTCCGTCCAGCGACACCACCCCACGTACAGCCGCAGCCAGAGCGACCCTTCCCAGCATGCTCGGCAGCAGTTTAAGGAAGACAAGATCATCGAGAGGATCAACCAGCTACGAGCGCAGGTGGCCAGTAACAGGTGGGTCATCTTCAATTTTGTTATTATATAGAAACTAATGTATACTAAACATGCCCTTAAGTCAATTTTGCACCATTTTACAGGAGGGCCTGGATGCCCCTTTTCTGGAAGGCATGGGTAGCCTGTTTTGATATTCATTTGATTCTTCTTCTGATTCGTAGCAAGGCGATAGATTTTTTGTGATTGCCTTCCTTAAATTCAGCACAATTTGTAGAGAGTTCTGCTGAATTCAGCATAAATCGTTGTTGACACACCCCTTGCAGATTCTCTTACAGAAATTATTCGTAGAACCCAGAGGTCCTTACCCTGGTTATCAGAGTACAGCGCTAGCCGGCCAAGGGAGTTATGCGTGGCGGCATAACTCCCCGAGCCGGCTACTTTGATCTACGGGGCATGTTGCTAGGGGCTCGGGAAAGACTTGTAGCGGCTGAGCGTTGTTCTCTGGCGACCAGGGTTAGAAGTCCTGGGTTGAATGCTGTCATCCTACAGATTTTGTTTGTTGAGCTTGGGAGAGGCTCTTTACGTGTTGCATTATTGTTTAAAAATGGGTACCTGACTTTGGTTGGGGAGGTAAAAGGCAGTGGAAGGAGAGGCTCCACCTCCCAATACTTTGCACTATCTAGTTACACTGTGGATGACAAACCACTGTATCTACTGCAGCCTTAAAAAGTCTTTTGGACTACCTACATGTACCTATCATTGACATTCTGCAGCTTGTATATTTCAGAAATCTTTCTCAATATGAAATCTTTACTTAGTCTAATGCTGTTCTCTGTTCCTTGCAGTAACGGTTTAGGAGAGTCTATGCTGGTTCCCTACACCAGTAAACAGGACATGCGGGGCTCCAACGAGGGGATTTACTCTCCCGGATCCTCCAGAAAGAGCGGCCTGTTCGAATCCGAGGGACAGAACTACGACTACCACCCCCACAACAGGCTGTCGGTCAAATGTCATCCTCCACAGATCAGAGTTCAAGGTTCAGAGGGCAAGGGTCAGGGCAGAGAGGGTAGGGGTCATTCCAGTGGCTCCTATAATGATGATACGCTTTCTTGGGACAATTACAGTCCATGTATAAGTCCGACGGGAAAGCTTACGGGTGCAAAACTTTCAAACGGGTCGGTATTCGACGACGACCTTGGGACGACCTTCAAGTGGTTAAACCAGACGATTTATACTCCCCTGGGAGCGAAGGCAGCGGAGGTATGCCGACTGAAAAAGTTGGTCCGTCTTCCCTTGGGACAGAGATGACAGCCACCAGCCACCCTGGGAATGAGAATGGTCATGTGACCACCATGAATGGTGAACATGGCGGTAGACTGATGGTGAACAGTCACATGTTGTTCCCGCGCCCTTACAGCCCCGGAAGGGGAGCAAAGAAAAAGAACGGCTTGCCGTACACGGAAGTCTCTCTAGGCCAGACTGAAAACGGACCTGAACTGCTGTGGAAGAGAAGAGAAGACCTAGAGCCTTTAGACAAGGAAACGGGCAAGAAAGGGACGGAAAGCGAATTCTACAAGAAGTTGCATCCAGAAGCGAGACAGTTTCTTGCTCAGAACGGGATCGATATGTCTTGGGAAGACAACATCCACCAAAAGGAAAAGGACGGAAGGAAAGAGAAGAAAAGGGATGATCCCAGACTTCCGATGACGAACGGGCTGTCAGAGTTAGAAAATGGTTCTGTTGTGAAAAGGCCGTCAGCGACTAAACTGAGCAATAATACTTGGACAAAGAGAGACTGTCAAAAGAGGGACACAGAGGAAAAATGTGCAATGGTAGAAAACAGTGAACAATCATCACACAAACCACAATCACTTCTCCACAGTTCTCCAGCTTTTGTTAAAAACAGAACATCTGACCCTACTAGGGGTAGGTCGCCATTTCCCAGCATGCTTAGCAAAGCAGAGCATGATGGGACATCTCCCAGCCTGCCTTGCAAAGACTTGACAGTTGAGAATGGAACGGGCGGCGGCTACAGGCCCGTTCTCGTTAGCAACCTAGTTAGACGATTCCAAGAAATGGAGAAGAACGAAAAGAAGACAAACGAGGGTAAGCAAGCGTCTTCCCAGAATTCCTGCAGATTCGGTAACTCTGACGTCGACGGTCGCAGGTCAGTTGAAGACGGAGTAAGAAGTCCGTTCAAGCCAAGAACTGAAGACAATCTGAATTTAAAAACCCTAGTTGAAGACGACTTTGGATCTTTGAGTTGCGAAGCAGAAGGGGCAAGTGCCTCCAGCTGTGCCAGAAGTCCCAAGCATTCCCCTCCAGTAAGGGATACGCCTAGCAACCACACTGGCCAATCAGAATCCAGCAATGGCATTCTGGGAGATTGTCTGATCAACCAATCACTAGTTGGCATGGAAGAGAGGGATGGTAGTGCTTTGATGCTCCATAGAAACGGATCCCCCATACAGAAATATAACAGAGAACCTAACTGGAAAAACTACGCCCCTGAAGGCTATGTAAATAAAGCCACCAAGTCGCCCCGCAGTGATTTTGTAGTCGATGGAAGCGAAAATTGTCAGAATCATTGCGTACTGAATAACGAAAACGCTGAGAGAGGTTCCAAGCCAGAGCCTGTCGCTTTTCATCAAAATAGAGTTCCGAAACCGAACTATGTGAATAGACAAGAATTGTACATAGACGAAGAATCTCTCCAATGTAGTACGGAAGGATTCGCAAAAACGCAAACCAAGACCATAAACGCTAACTTCTCTGGCTTGCAAGGGCCGAAACCGTTCAAGACTCCAGTGCCAAAGCCATATGCGGGTCCGCCTCTACAACTCAACAACTTGTCAACAAGTAACGGTACCGGCGCGCCGGGAACTCAGGACAAGAGCCAATACAACGTCACCGAGAGCGAAACCGTGCCAAAATCCTCCCTGGTCGCTTCAGACCAGGTCTCGAACTCTTCCAAACCATTCATAAAAGTTAGAAACGAAACTAGCTCTCCGCAAATTGGTAGTAGAAAAGACCAAGAGCTAGCTTTTATACATAACGAGTTGTGTATACACGAAGGTACGGCATCGTTGAACAGTTCGACAAGCGATCTCGAACTACGAACCTTCCAAGAACGGTTAAAGCTAGACCTACCCGATATAACCACAATCAAGACCGATTCAGGTTCAAGTTCCGATAGTTCACCCGAAGAGAGTAGCAAACCGTTATCAATGGGCAGCTTGTTTGCTCCCGCGTCCGATCTAACGCAGTCCGACGCTAGCGAAGACGTGACCCCCACGAACGCGACGGCGCGTAGAGTCGGCGAGAGTGGGTTCGTGAGAAGTAATTCCTTCACGGTGTTGGAAGATGATCACGAGAAGGAGCGGTCTTCGCCAGAGCTGGACAAGTGTGCGGAGCTGGAGGGAGAGTTCATGTTGGACATGGGGAAGGACCATAGGGGCAAGGAACCAAGGTAAAGTTATACAGTACTGTGATTATAATTTACTGGGCAATGATCTAAGTATCATTGGTCAACTGGCTAATTGTTTTAACCACTTGTGAGTGTGTTTGTGCACTCATTTGTGCATGTATGTTTGTTTGTTTGTGTGTCAGTGGACATGCGTGTGTGTGTGTATGTATGTGATTGTTAATGTGTGTCTGATGTTTGGTTGTTTATGTCTATGTGTACATGTATGTAATATGTCTGTATGTGTATTTGTGTGTAAGTTTGTGTGTGTGCCTATATAGTTCCTGTGTGTCTGTGTGTGTATCTATATAATGTGTGTTCATGTGTGTCTACTGGAAAACAAGGAAAAGTTTTAATTAACTTGCCTGAAATTGTTGTTTGAAAATTATACATAGTGACGAATGAACAGTTTGGAGTAGCTAAAATTGCAAAATTATGGACTTCAGGCTTAACGCCTGTGGGTTTACATTATAGACAGGTGTTTCGAGTTACATAGTTTCAGTGAATGTATTGATTATTTCATTTTTTCACTGCATTTAGAATCAACAAATTTTCCAATGCTGTTCAAGCCAATTCTCCAATATCCAGTTCTCTAAATTATTGTATTTTCTTTCTAGTTCCCCTCCAGCCAGAGAAGGCCTGTCCAAGTCCCAGGAGTCTCTCCTGTCTGGAGAGTCATTAGACCTGAGTCTGTTTGAGAAGAGAGAGGGACAGGCTGACCTCACACTGGTATGTCTGGGTCTCTCTCGAACTATTGTTAGTAACAGTAACTGTTACAGTAGTTATAGGAGTGTACTTAGACTTGTATTCATAAGATCTCACCCTTCTTTCTTCTCACTGTATTCTGGTGTCAGAACAAAATCAAATTATACTATTTTATAGGTAGACTGCCGCTTCTTGAGTATATCCACAAAAAGCAGCTCTTTGAACATGAAGTGCCCTCTAGAGGCTGAAGTTGGCATTGCAACATTATAGACCTATACTGTCGAGTAGTCATGATAAATACCATCATGCCATATTGATTGAATATTGCTGTTTCTTGATGCTAGTCATTTAGACTGATGTGTACAGGCGTTTAGAAAGATATATGGCAAATAACTACTAGTAAGTATTTTCTTAAGTTCTGTGTTAAGTTTCTTACTTCCGTGAAAAATGAGCAAGGACGTCCTTGAAATGAGCTATAATTTTACTGGTCATGTGTATATGCATGGTGTATTTCTGGCACTGAATCTCTAGAACATTTTTAGCGATTGCAACAGCATTTGGTGTAATTGTGTTTATTTTTGGCCTTGGACATACTTTGGTCTTGTTACAGACATTAGGCAGGTTTAACCAATACAGTCAAACCTGTATTCAACAACCACTCAAGGGACCAAGGAAATATGGTTGTTGACTGGAGTTGGTTGTTGAATAAAACTGGGGTTGGTTGGCTGGTTGGTTAACCGGTTGGCATGAAAATTAACATAGGCATCTGCTTGTATGTAATGTACTGTCATTATTACTGTTACTGTTAATCATCACACATCATGATTCACAAATTCCACATGTAACATGTATATGTATGTATAAATTACATTTCAGGATCCGTTGCTCTAAACTTTTCCAAAATCTCCATGCTGGTTATGTAAACTAATTTCAAGAAACCATTGTTTAACAATCAGAGCTGTGTTTGTCTAACAATCAAACATGTTCTGTTTGTTAGTTGTCTGTTCCTTAAACAGCCAAAGCAAGCTCTTTTAGTTTCTCTATCAGTATGTCAAAATTCCCACTTGTGTGCACCGTTTAAATATGCTTTACTGATTTTCACTGATATGTTACAGTTAAAAAACCGTAAAAATCTGTTAATGACATTATTTCTAACAGATTTGTACTGATGTTTACATGGTGTTTTTGTTCTGAGGATTAGTGTGGATCAAAATTGTTTCTGATGCAAATGTCAGAGCTTACAGAAGTACTCATTTTGAAATGGCTGCTGCTGGGATGGATCAGACACAGTGACTGTCTCTCAATTTTGGTTGTTTAGAGGGGTGTGAAAGACCCCTGGGGACTGCAAAAAAGTGGTTGCTGGTTGGGGTAAGCAGTTGGTTGTTTAAAAGAGGACCTTTACCATGCAAAATAGGACGGGACTGTCTCAGAGTGGTTGTTGACTGGAGTTGGTTGGTGGATAGAGTTGGTTGGATGGGCAGGTTTGACTATATATTGACAATTCCCCCACACCCCCTCTAGAGCACATTGCTGATGGATTCGGATGATGATGATGGACCTCTGGATGAGGAGCCCATCAACTTTGTGGAGAGGTGGAAGCAGAGGAGCAACAACTCCACCCCTGTCAGGCTGCCTGACTGGAGCCCCAGCAAAACTAAGGAGGAGCTCTCACGCAAGGTCAGGGGAGACACCTAGTGGACTTTTGTAGCACTGCAGTTTGGTTGGTTCATATCCTGGGATATGGTGTATGAAAGTAGAATACTAGTAGTTAGATACAGAGGAGCAATAACTTCACCCCTGTCAGGAGCCCCAGTAAAACTAAGGAGGAGCTCTCACGCAAGGTCAGGGGAGACACCTAGTGGACTTTTGTAGAACTGCAGTTTGGCATTATGGTGTATGATAGTAGAATACTTACTAATAGTTAGAGACAGTCAGGAGCAACCCCACCCCTGTCAGACTGCCTGACTGGAGCCCCAGTAAAACTAAGCCTCTCACGCAAGGTCAGGGGAGACACCTAGTGAGCCTTTGTGGAACTGCAGTTTTGGTGATTCAGTACTGGGGTTTCCAATACTTATGGTATATGAAAGTAGAATGTCAGATACAGAGGAGCAACAACTCCACCCCTGTCAGACTGCCTGACTGGAGCCCCAGTAAAACTAAGGAGGAGCTCTCACGCAAGGTCAGGGGAGACACCTAGTGGACTTTTGTAGCACTGCAGTTTGGTTGAGTCACTACTGAGGTTTCCAATATTACCATTACTTGTACAGTTCCTGTTTCCTTTAAGTTAGTAAATGTACTATATTGAATAGCATATGAGCCCAGCATAGTTACGGTCAGCGGAGACCCCTAGTGGCTATTCCTATAACTGCAGTTTTGTTGGTTCACTACTAGGATTTCCAAATTATTACCATGATGATACATGTGATGATGAAATTTCTTTTCCTTACCAGTAGTAAACACAGGAGAAACCCCTAGTGTCCATTCTTTGCACTGCAGCATAGTTCAATCACTGCTGGGGTTTCCAATATTACCATATACTTCTAAAACATAGTCACACGACCATTCAGCCCCACAGCTTTTGAGAAATGATGTTTTGTTTCCTGTACACAGGTAAACAAGCCTTCGACTGCACTCCGGTTAGACCTGGATAGAACCAGTCACCAAGGCTTATCTGAGAACTGGCTCCTGGGCATGCCCACAACCAACCCTACCTCCACACAGAATTCCGCATTTCCCAACAAAAATTCCGGTTTCCATGGCAATGGTTCGCCACTGCAGAGACGCAGGTGGATGGACGGGTTTGACGACACGAAAGGTCAGAGGTCGAGGGTAGCGCCGCGGTCGTCGCAGACGTGGGAGCGAGGCTGTACGGCAAGGCCGTCGGAACGGTCGAGAGACATGTGGGCGGGGTTCTCGGATGGGGAGATAGCAGAGTTAGAAGAGAAGGACGGTCACGTGAGGTATTTATTTATTTCTTTTACCTTGGTTGCCTCTCTAAGGGATTTCACCCTGATTTTCGAAGAGTTCCTGAGTTATAGTACATGTACATACTGTATTTTCTCGATTGAAGTATGCCCTCCGATTAAGATAATATGCACCCCCTATTGGTCTTCACTCACTCGCACACTCTCACTCCGGCGAGCTCGCTCGGAATCTCTTAGACAAATCTATTTCACAGAAACGTAAAATAGAAAAACTCAAATACAGTCAAACCTGCCCGAGCGACCACCTCTTCTCAGCGACCACCTGGCCATTTCGACCGCTTTTTCTCGGTCCCGATTTATTTTCCTATTGACTTAAGCATTAAGCGACCTTTACTCAACGACCACCTGGCCAACGCGACCGCGACCGGCCCAAATTGGGACCCATAACGACCGTATCAGTTTCAATATTGAGGTTTTCATCGATTTTTGATGATAACTAGCGCGATTTTGTGCCGAAATTGGCCAGTTTGCGTGGGATTTTGGGGTTAAATTTACAGTTTACAGTGTGCGTGTTGTATTTGACATTAAAGACCTTTGCTTCTTTGCGTGCGTGCAGTGTGATTACTATTTGCCATTAAACACAACGGAAACCATTTATACTTTGCATCGGGCATGTTTTGAGTCAATACTCTTCTCAGCGACCACCTGTCCAAATCGACCGCTTTTTCCCGGTCCCCCGGGTGGTCGTCTTGGGCAGGTTACACTGTACTGTATGCATCTCTTCTCCACCAATTTTGAACACATCTTGGCATGGATGATTTCAAGTTATTAAAGTAAGGATGCTTGTACATCTTCCCCACTGGCATTGTCTCTACAAACTTGTGAATCACTTTATGCATTTTTAGTTACAAAGAATCTGTTCATGGAAACAACATCCTTCCCAAAAATGTAGCACCAACTTGCTCTCAAAATATAACGTCCTTGCCCGAACCAATTTTTCACTTGCCCAAAATTCAAATGTCACTGTTACTAGTATATGCATTTTCACTTCCAGCAATGGAATTCTCCGTAGACAATTGCTTGATGTCATGACTGTAAAAAGTAACAAGTATATCAAAATTGCACTAAAATCAATGGAAAAATCTTACTTGCCCGATCGGACAAGTGGGGTAGGACATGCACTTGCCCGAACAGCACTTTCACTTGCCCTGGACAATAGGGCTAGTGGACTTGTTTATCACTGTCATTATCTATAGTAGGACACAAGATTTGGAGGTCAGAGGTTGATGTCTTTCTTCCATCCAGGTACAGACCTATCTTCAAGGAAGGAGAGAAGTTTCCAGGTTTCGCAGATGAGGAACCTGCGGAAGTGGTACAGAGGAAAGGCCTGTACGATTCCGCGTACGGAACAAATGGGACGGACGGGCGGGAGTCTTCGGGCGAGGGCATCTCCAGCCTGATTGGGAAGGACGAGGTGTCGGAACCAGAATCACTCAGCGCTAAGGTAAGTCGCTGTTCTCTAGATCTCATCTCATCATCTATCCATGGGTCTAAACTATTTGACTGTTGGGCACTACAGAAAACCTTGCAACTTGTTTTCTGTTATTTGTTATCACTTCTTGTATTCCAGTTCATTCCCTGATATAATCCTCCAATTTTTCTGTTGCCGAACCCCTTTTCTTCCCTGGACGGTTCCTTACATGATAGTTTTGGCTAGTCCCGATGACCTTGACACGCAGTCACGTACCATTTCAGTTTTTGTTTCTTTACTGTGGTTAGGAGGTCTACGTACAGACCTTCTTAAAGAGAAACCCCTGCTTTTGGGGTTGAACGCCCCTTTAATTTGGAAATTTTTGCAGGGGGCCTCTCGGCAGAAATATGCTTGGTAGAAAGTTTACTTGCAAAGAATTTTAACAGTAGTAACAACATAATACACTTAATTATGTCACAATTATGCCTGCAATAATATGCTTTGTTATGTTACTACCATAATGATGTTTTAACTACAGTAACTGCAGTAACTGCAGCTCTTGATTTTCATTGTGCCTCAAATTTTAAGTGCAGCACATGTAAATTAATTTACTGTAATGTTACAAATTAAAAGTGTATTCTAAGTCAAGATTGAAGCTTTGATTGACATTTCTTCAGGAGAGAGCGAACCTTCTGGACTCTCTGATTGGCAGCGATGACTCGTCAACGGACTCTGACGATGAAAGAGATCACCACTTGTTTACCAAGCTGCGTCTAGCAAGAAGAAGTGAGTATAGTGTTTTCTACTTTGATAGACAGAAAGGGTGGACAAAATTGTTGACC
Organism: Branchiostoma floridae x Branchiostoma belcheri; assembly: GCA_019207045.1. NCBI lineage: Eukaryota > Metazoa > Chordata > Leptocardii > Amphioxiformes > Branchiostomatidae > Branchiostoma > Branchiostoma floridae x Branchiostoma belcheri. Next base: position 14,835,353 of record CM033041.1, on the reverse strand, counting down.
ACTCAAGGGAGCCCTCTAGAGACTGATGGTGGTATTGCAGTATAGTTCTTAGAGTGGTAGACTTCTGTGATTGACTTGCAAGTGATTTCAATATGATTACAGTGCCGTGTTCGAGGAGTTGCGTAGAGCGCTTGAAAGAGGTTCTAGACTATAGCAACCCCTCCCTGTAGAATATACCCTGGAAACTTGCTGCCTATGTGCTACTATATGCACTACATATACATTTAGGGTCTGAATAAACTTGAAAATACAGTATGATGAAACCAGATGGCTATACTTCATTACAAGATTACTATACAATACGTGCTAAAAGCACCTTATATGTTAAAAAAATGATAGTTTGTAATACAAAACAAAATGATAGTTCAGTCGACAATTTTGCAACATGAATCATACGTATAGAATATTATAGCTTACAGAAGTGCAACTACAGTAGGAACACCAACATGATAGTGGGAACAGCAATGACGTTGCATGAAAATTTATTGAATATTCATCATTGAATAGATGATGATGATAAAGAAAGAAAATGCTCCATACAATATACATTGTATAAATGACTGAGTATAACTATAACTTTAACGTTGTCCCCTAGGTGTAAAGCGGAACCAGGTGATTCGCGACTCCCAGGCGGGGTATGTGTCGATCGTGGAGTTCCGAGCCAGGAACATGTTCGCCAGGTTCGGGGAGCCCGAGAAGGAGGCCGTCGCGTGTTTCGACTTCCTGGAGGAGCTGTCAATCAGCAGCGTGGACAGGGAGGAAAAGGTTTGTGATGAATAAGTTTTTTAAAATAATGATACAAATTTTTAAGACTTTATAATTATCCGTACACAAAATAAAGCGCTTACCAACAAGCTTTCGATCAGTCCTCTGATCCTTATCAAGTTGTAATGACCCAAAAGCTAAGTCACACTTCCAGAACGGAAGTGTGACGTCAGTAAAGGGTCAAAGGTGCTTGACAGTCGGTATCGGCCCCCATCTCGGTTGAGGGAAGGTTGATGGGCTCTGATGTAAATAGCCTCTTTCACTCCCCGGAGAAAGTAATCCTGTTCGGAATCTTGTTCTTTAATGTATCATATGTCTCTATTCAATCTGGCTAACAGCATTTAGAAATAGAACTACCTATACAAAGAGCTACCTTCCACTCAAAAACCATGTCCACAGCTTTCCATAATACGAGATATCAAAACAGGAAGTTCTGTTGTAGTACTGTGGAAAACTACTATAGGGATATTATCAAACTTGACCTCTTCTGACCCCTGCCCACCTTCCAAATATCATAAGGATCCATTCTCAAGTATGCTTGCTGGCAATAGACTCACACACTCAAACGCACACACAGATGCAAACAGACACATGCACACAGACACAAAGCTTTGTGGTGATGTTGTGGTGAAATAAACAATAAACAACAAACGACACCCAAAACGTACCGCCCGTACAGGGAAGGTATTAAAAATAAGAATGAATTTAAACTTACAATATGTTCTGACCACCACTGCATGTATTTGTTCATTAATCTTTTTCACAGTAGTGCTCAGACCAGTTTTGATTTCGTTTCAAACTGTCAAGTTTTTTAGAGTTAAGCAGATTGAAAGGACAATAAAATTGAGTTTAAGTGAAAAAATATCTTTTTTATTTCAGTCCTTGAAGACTTGTATACAAACTTTTAAGTAAAGTTTGAAAGGACAATCAAATTTAGGCTAAATCTTTTTTTGTATCTTATTCATCAGTACGCTGGAAATGGAGCAGATAAAAAATGCATGTGTTGTACTGTCCTCCATTTTCTACCCTACCCCACCGCTAAATATCGTACTGCCCCGCTACATCACCACCGGATATCGTACCACCCTGTCGCGACACACAAAACAAACCGCCAACGCAATTACGTGATGTCTGCCATCTTTCCCGTTGCAATCCGACCAAAGTCAAATCTTTCCATGACGTTACCTGAAAACACCGCCGGATATCGTACCACCCTGTCGCAACACGCGAAACAAATCGCCGACGCAATTACGTGATGTCTGACATCTTTCCAGTTCCAACCAAACAAAGTCAATTCTTTCCATGACGTTACCCGAAAACACCGCCGAATATCGTACCACCCTGTTCTGACATGCAAAGCATTGATTTAACCGCCAACACAATCACGTGGTGTGTAACTCGTGAGTGTGACATCATACCTGAAAATGCCTTCTGCCCCCGCCCACATACGACCCCACCCCACACCTGCGTTGACCGCATTATCTCAACGACTTGGAATGTTAGCTTCCGCTTTTTCGCCGGGCATACCAGAGGAGATTAATACAGCTCATACAAAATGGGATTCCCCGAATAAAAGAGGAAGTTGGCTTGATTTCTGCCAAACTTTGTATCAGTTGAATATGTCTTAGAAATGTTAAGTGGACATTAGATATTTCTCTGAATAAAGGCCAACAATGAAGGAAATGAACGAGACAGGTTTAAAACACATGCTATGAAATCTACATTTTGTTAACTGGCAATAAAGGTTTTGTCTTTTCATTTTTTTTTTCACACATTATGGTTGGCCTCCATCCAGAGACCATCCGGTGTTTAGAACGTACTGTAATATTGAGCATTTTATAAAGCTGCTAGCAGTTTTTCTCAAGATACTTTCAGAAAAATTGAATAAGACAATTATCAAGTCCTCAGTCGAAAGAAAACTTCAAAAGATATACAATAGGTTAACCTAAAAGAGACATTTTTGGAGGATATCTCAAAAAGGTTCAGAAAACGAGATATTAAATGTATCAGGCATAACATGACTGTATTTAACATGATGAGCTGAAAAGCAAAATTGTCCTTACATTGATATCAGAACAGGGCTGTAGCCAGTGCCCATCTTTCCGTCCTTTGACAGAATTTTGCAGCTAGGGAAGGAAAAATATTTTGCCCATACCGTCCTCTGTGACGAACAAAAATCGATATGTAAAGGTAGCCTCCTCTACATGGCCGGCTGTCAGAACAGGCCAGCAATCAGCGACCCAGTACAAAAAGAAATGGCCAGCAAAAGTGCCAAAAAAGGCCATAGAGAGCCTGCTATGGAGGCTAATGTAAAGGTATTATTAAAAAACTGTCTCCCTTTTGTATTTTTTTTTTAGCAAAACAGATGACATTGAACTATTACAGCTTAGTCTACCAGCAAAATTTATGCCTCAAAATGCATTAAATAGCGTTTCAGAGGCTCTAGATTTGAACAACACAACTCTGTATCAGGATCCTACCACGACTGAAGGGGAATCCCCTTCTCACCAACATTGTTCCCACATGCCACCATAGAGCCGGATTAAAGAGGAAGTCAACAGAAACTACGTCAGTCCGAGGGCATTTTGTGGTATCCACTTGAATGTACCTGTTTTGTATGGACTTACAATGTGGCCGGAAACGTGGGTGGGGAGAATCCTTCAGGAATGTTTTGAAACACATTGACATGGGTTGTAACTAGGAAAAAGGACGATAAGTTGAATTTTCAATTGCTGTAATACATTCATTTTACATGTTATGCAGTCGTGTAGAACAGGAATTGTCGTAAAAAGGTGAAAGTTATAGAGAATTCTTTGAAGTGAATTACCATGATCATACTAGTAATTTACCATACTTTAGAACACTAACTTAAATGTGCTCTCTGCTTTTAACGCTTGTTCACCTTTATCCGCAAGGTAACCTACATCCATTGCAGAAATGTGTATTTAGGGATATGAAGTCGACGGACAATTGTTTCAAACTACAACATTTTGAACATATCACAACTTGAAACCACCGTCCGTCCAGTTGATATCCCTTAATACCGTGTTTAACGAATATAGGTTACCCTGCGGATAAAGCTGAACTAGCGTTCTATATACGCTCCCCTCACCCTTATGGGTCTTTCCCTTCCTATTGATTCACAACATAACATCTTAAACAGTCATTTTAAGCAGGTGCAGAAATCAACCTGTTGTTTGGAACTTGCTATGACCATAGTTCAAAGACAGGATGTAATTCTTGGCCAGAGGGAAGGAAGCGGAAGTTAACATTCCTGAGAACAAACTTCACAGATTTTACACAGTCTCATAAATGTAAATGTATACAATATGATACAGATGCATGGGGGCGGAAATTCCAGCGCTGAGCACTCTTTGTTCTTACTCGGGAAATTCCATAAGAACTTAAGAAAATTCTCCTTTCATGATTAATGCATAACAAGAGGGGCTTTGTACCTAAAACCTAGACCTTTATGTTTGAAATTGTTCAGGGACAGGTCTGGACCTGAACATCTAGACTAAGTGAACCTTTACTTGACAAATTAAAACACTATTGGACACCACATTTCCCAATTTAAGATGTGTAAATCCCATTTAAACAATGAAGCATTTTTTTTCATAATGTAGTTTAAGATTGAGAGGACTTATAGACTTGTTTTGAATTGTCATAAACATTGCAACTTTTTACTGGACAATTAGCTACATGTGTAATTTACAGATGATTGACTTGTTTTGATACTTGTTTTTAGGTGCAGCTCTAGTCCGCTGTACTTCTTCCTGTACCTGTATTCTGTTTAGGTTCCCTACCATGAAATTAAACTTAAATGCATTATTCAACAGTTCATCATCATCATTATTATTATATCATCTACTGGTTCGGCATCTGCGGGCTTATAAATAATACAGATCTTGATAGTAGTCTATCTTGTGTTTTTAACAGGATGAAGACACACGACAGCACACCCCTCTCCAAAGTGACCAAGACAACAGTAACGTCCCCAACAAGGCCGACTCTCCCAAAACCAGCAAGGACGATCACAACAACAAAATTAGCGGGAGAAACCATTCCCACCCCGAGGAGGGGGAGGTAGTGGTGGACGGAGGGGCGGAGCGACCGGGCAGTTCGCCCGCTAGTTCGACAGAGTGCCTTTCCTTTAGTGACTCTCTGTACGACAGCTTTTCGTCTAATCCGAGCTTATCTTCCAACGATACGTAGGAAAGACGAAGAAGGTTCGACATCCAGAAAGTAAGATACGTAAGCTAACATAAAGCCATGCCATGACAAAATAAGGGTCTCAAACATCTGCTTGTAAAGAAGATATTTGTACAGAAAACTTTGTAAATCCCTTCCCAGTTAGAACAAGTCCAGATTGAAACTCAATCTTGTTTTCCCTGAAAAGAAAGCCATTTTTTGTCACAGTAGAGATCACGATTCAGTAGAATCGTCGATTCTCCTAGGAGAGATCGCGATCGGAGCTGGTCCTAGGGCCAACTCCGATCGGGGTCTCTCCTAGGAGAATCGACGATTCTACTAGTAAAGATTGCGATCGGGGTCTCTCCTAGGGCCAACTCCGATCCAAACTCAAATGATACTAAGATATGGGCAACAGATTGGATCGGGATCTATACTAGTAGAATCGTCGATTCTCCTAGGAGAGACCCCGATCAGAGTTGGCCCTAGGACCAGCTCGGATCGCGATCTCTCCTAGAAGAATTGACGAAACCCTTTATTGAGTCCTGAATTAGAATTTTAAATCATTTTAGAGCTTGAATCAGAGTTTGTATCATGTATACTTATATATTATTTTATTTAGTACAATATAGTTATTGTAGTGAATTTCATAATTTTATTTCTTGCCTTGTCAGGAAGTAGTTGCCAAACATTTGCCAATTTTGTACACGATGTCTTGACTGTTTAAAATTCTATACTTTTGTAGATTTTTTTCTGGTAAGTACTTAACAATGAAGTGAAAAATACAAAGTCTTGCCATGCTCTACATTTCTTACAAACAGTTTTTCTCTAATTTTTTGTTTATCTTAACTTGTGACAGTTTTGTTATTGTACCATATACTATTAGATAATCTCACCATAAAGCAATTGGTACCAAAATTGATATTTGCTACAAACATATATTAGGCTAGCATTTTTGCTGATTTTAGTTTAAGTATTGTAAATTTGTAAAGTTTTGATTTTAACATCGAATTCGTCAACACCTTTCTTTATGCAATGTTGGGGAACATATATTCTAATGAAGTGTGTTTAATATGCAAATCAGTATTCCCTTTGTTTTAAAATTGTGTTCAAAGAGAATACAGACATCTATTAAGTGTTTTTTGTATTGTTTATGCTAATATGATATTGTACAATAAAATCTGCAATATCTTTAAGATAGCAGTTAATAATATTTGCTTTAATGAATTATATGAGTGTGCAATTTATACCTCTTAATTGTTTAAGTTAAGTTTAAACGTACTTCCAATAGTTTAACTTTTCCTGCAATCTATAAGTTCTCAGAAATTGTACTGTTTTACTTTTTTTGGTTAGCATTTCATAGTGTGTATTTGTTTTGAGTTAATATTTTCTTCTCAAGGTGAGTTAAAATGTTGTGACATGATAGTTAAAACAGTCCTAATGGAATTTATGATTTGATACAAATCATATAGTTTTCACTTTTCTTATTCAAACTATTGAAATCAAATTCAGCTTGATGTCATTGAAAGTCTATGGTGCCATATGTAGTTATTGTTTATATATTTTAAGCTTCAACGATATATTCTCATAAGAATTGATAGTTCATAGACGCATTTAAGACCATATACAATTCAGTTGTCTTGCCAAAATTGTATGTTTCCCAGTACATGTACTTTTGTATGTACAATTTGTATTAATATGTACTACCCAGTTAAACTGCCAATTGGTAAACGTATTCTCTTTTAATGATGTAATGTCAGAAAAAAAATGTCCATAGATTTTATTGTTTCTAGTCAAATTGGATGGTGGTAAATTTCTCAAATCATACACAGGGTAAAGAAGTACAACTAAACATACTAGTGTAGTCTACTGTAACTTGTTTTATTATAGCACATCAGTCAATGAAGATACTGTACATCCTTATCATTTTGTGTATTCACAATTGTAAAAGAAATCCAAGTCTGACCAAATTTTCTTTTATCAGGTGCCTGTAAATTTTGTACAGTTCTAATAGGTATGCATTAGGATATGATGTATAATACCCCCTATCAACAGTGATGGACCCTTCCAGATGCCTAGCTAAGCTTTGTAACCAGATGATACCAAACACCTTGCATAGGGGTGGACAGGATAGTGAAAAAAACTTGTATTATAATATAGATAGAGTTTAATGTAGCTTTGTTTGTTATAAGAGAAATGGAAACTTTTGCTGTACGGTAAAACTTGCTGACGTTTTGTATATCACCTCTTGTATACTTGTTTTTACGCCATGTTTGTATTGTATAGTCCTTTCTGTAATATGTGCCTTTTGTACAGCAACAACAAGAGTAAAGCAAGTATATTTTACACCTTTCAAGGACTCGTAGTTTTTGTGATGGTTGTTTGTTGTCACTGCTTTATTGGTAGAACGGTTATCTCCAAGCAGATGGTATGTAGCCTGGGTACCATCGTAGTAGTAGTTTGCTCCTATGTTCGCTTCTGTTAAACGTATATCAAATACACGTCACAAAACATTTTGTAATGTAGACTTTATAAAGTACTGTTAATTCTACATATTCAAGACAAATAACATTAGCATAATATGACTGGCTTTGAAACTAACATTGTGAAAAAACACACTTTCATGAATCCTTCAATTTGTGTCCAAGCTCATTGAAAGTAATCCATATTTTGTATTGCAAAGGTTTGAACTGTTCGAAGACGGGCTTCTTATTTCTATGGGTAGTGTATATAGTGGGTAAAAAGTGGAAAGCTTCCTTACCCAGCTAAATACACTGCCACAGAACAAAGAAGAAGAAATACATCAACTAGCCCCGGCTGTAATTTCTTGTATCTGTAAACTTAAGAAAGAACAGATGAAAAGAATATCCCTCTAGTACAAAATTGTCAGAAAAAGCAAGTACTTTTTACAGCATAGAATTTTTTCACCCTGGCAATTTCTTGAGGAGCTTATGTTATTCTTTGAGAAATCTGTAATTTTAAGCTGTATGAAAATACAATTTTGTGTTATGAAGTTTATGTTGTTGTTTTTTTTTCAGACAGGGATCTTTTTGCCCCAAGAACCAAATTTCTTTCCTTAAGAGACAGCCCTGGCAAAGCCTGTTCAGTGTTATAAGGTGTTGATATGCGCCAATGTGTAACTAATATATCTACAAAAGATGTATCCAAATATTGACACCAAAAGTCCATATTTGCAGTGATTAGATGACCATAATTGATTAGGAAATGCCTTTTGTGACCCTAAATAATCCCAGTTAATCTCTAATATGAGCTTACTTAATCTGACTGTCGACAGTCCGTCTAATCACTCTAACCTTGTAGTAAGAATATGGAACTGGTGGTATGTAGATTAGGGTCCAAGTTTAGATGCGGCATGTGTCAAGTGCATGTAGACTTCTCTCATTTGTAGTCAGCTGTGGTGTCCTTGGTTTGACTTATCATTTTTGTAGGCTCTTTTCTACTAAAGGAATTTGCTGCCCTTATAGTAACGACTTGACTAGCCTCTAACTAACCTTGTCATCAATCAAAGCAAGGACACTACAGTAACTGTAAATGCAGAAACTTTCGCTGTGGTTTTGTATAAGCGGTTTTCACGGTGTCCGCTGAACCGCAACGTTACAACGACTGCCAATATTCCTAATATAGTATGCGACTATACAGTACAGACTGTAAATAAGTTTGCAGGATGGCGCAATCATGAATTCAAAACCACCGCGAATACTCCAATTTACCGCTGCCACGAAATTAAATCTCAGCGAACTTTAATGCATTTACAGTATTCAGAGCTGTGTTTAGCATCATTGGTTTTGACAAATTGATAGCCAAAAATGTAACCTGAATTGTTGGATCCAAGCTTTTAAGAACGGTGTTGAACTTGGATACATGAATGTCAATGCTAAAACAGGGAAAATATATACCTAATAGTACAAAGAGTTTTGAGGAATGAACATACATTGTCATGTTCAGTGTAAAGTCAAATTAGTTTTTCTCCCACTATAGTACTGTTTTCAGATGATAGAATTTAAAAAGTCTATTTTGTGGTCTGGCCTCGTACCAAAACAGGTAGCTGTTTTGGTGGTGTTGTATCCAACTTTTCCACTCTGCAAGCAGATGTTGGTGGAAAAAATTGTACCTTCTTCTCATATATTTGTATGCCAGTGGAGGATGGAAAGAATTTGGGGCTCGAACAAGATTTAAGATCATGATTTTCCCCACCAACATCTGCTTGGAAAGTGCACTTTTCACCTTTGTTGTGAACAACACCCCCTTCACAACCATTGTTTATCCAACTATTTTGGTCTGTTACTAGTAAACAGACGGTCGCTTCCGTTCAACCCACCACATTTCCTGTCGACCCAGTTCTGAACCACGAGACTGAATGAACTCGATTGTGTGCAATTCTAGTTTGCATATCATTATCAAAACAGGTGTTTGGTAGCGTAGTGTACATTTGATGTTATGTTTTTGAATGGACAGTCTTTTCGTGTCAAGAACAAATATCAAAAGTAAAGATTTTTGGACGTTCAGTTTGAATTCAAGGTCACTCCAATTTGATTTCTTTATTCTCGAATCTCAAAATATAATGCTGAACTCAAAGCTCAATATGGAAACAGATTCTTGGCACAAATTTTACAGTTTCAGGAAGTCAATATCATGAAAGTCCAAAGCAACATTTCATGCCTCTGTTTTTAATTTGTCCACCTGCTGAACTATTACTTTGAAATGTTCAAGAGCCAATGATATAAAATTGTGTGTCGACCTAACAAACAATTATTTTGTGAAACAATTTGATTAAAAGCTTCAGTACGGCCTTTCACGACAATTGGAACGAATACACTCATCGGTCTTTTTGTCTGTAAAGATCAGTTGTATATATGGTTCCGGATTCAAAATACTTGTGGTTTCCAGCAATTCACAAAAATAATTATCTGGCAATACGAATCATATTCAAAATCACGAATCTTATATCACACATGACTTTGTATGTTTCCGACTGATATTTTGCAACAATATTTGATGCAATGAGATAAATGAGCAAAAACATTAGGATAAACAATAATAATGTTAGTACTGGCAAAACACCAAGAAGGATATAGCAGGGATGCCGTATTTTGGTACTTACAAATATACTGCTAGCTTCTGTCTCTTCTGCAGGGCCGTCGCCACTTTTAGCTCTTCACTTGGTTCAAGTCGTCCAATAAATGGAATATCATTGAGTATATCGCTATATTTATATACTTGTGGTCGTCTAGTGGGATGGGTCGGTGTCGGGAGATTCTAAAGCGATGACCTAATGTCGCCGGATTTGTCTCAACCAATCAGAAGAGGCGGATGGAGTCATCACTCAGAATAGTCCCCAACTTTTCCAGGCTGGTGACATCATGATGTGTAAATGGGTCTGAGTGTAATTAAGACTACATCCTGTTTCTGATAGGGGGGTTAGGGACTGTTCATTGTTGTGAGGGGGATATTTGATATAACAAATCACAATTATCAAATGTACATTCGCTCATCTACAATTGTCCTGCGGTTATTAGATAATTGTTGATGTAACAAAAGTAATTATTCTGTTTTTTAATTGTTGATTAAGCAAAACAAATTACTCTGTTATAATCTTTAACTTTATTCTAAATGCAACAGGGACAATCAGTACATACATTGTCTCAAGTTGGAATCCTTTTCTCTTAAAGAAAATGATGTTAAGAGTATCAAAACTTGATGGCATTATCAATATGTTCCAGAAATCATAAATTTTAGAAATCTTTTATGCCCTGCTATCATCAACATTTAGTACAACTACAGTTCTTTCTTAATTCATTGATGGGAAAAGGATGTAAAGTCAAAATGCCTATTTAGCCAGTGAGGAAACCCTAAGAAAATAGACAAAACATAACAATGCATACATGTATACTCTCAGGTACCTTCCAAGATTTTAAAGTAGGTATAAGTATAAGGATTCATCCACAGCTTCTCAATATGTTATAGCAAGCACACACATGTGGCACATGCACAAACCACATATATCCACACACACTAGCTACATGCATGACACAAAACTTAAATCACCAAACGGTGAGTGTCACTTTCAAAATGAAGGGCTGTCAGAATGCAAGCCAGTCAGAAAACCAAACAATCTTCCACTGCAACATCTGCTTGGAGATTAGTATTACTGATTGCAGAAAGTATTGAACATGAGTACTTCCTTCCAAGTACCCGGTATTGTACATGTGTTTCAAACTCAGTTGTTAGAATGCAAATCTGTGGATTTTCTTTAGAAAGAGGCCTAGATAAAAAATATCATATTGACCAATCACTAGATTTGCAGTATCTTTCAAAATTTGCTAAAAGTCTAGATAAATTGATCAATTTCCATGTGCAATTTTCTCCTATTCAGCAGAAGATAATAAACGGCCTCTAAGTGTGTTAGTACTTCAACTTTCAATGCTATGAGAAATGGAGTTTAACCATTGCATAGTAGACATTAGTAGTAAGATTCTAGTAACATAGAAGGTAAATGACCTTATATTACTTTGTAATAATATTAGTATGAAAATTTATGTTTTCCGATATATTGCTCTGTTTGTAGATCGCGGTAAACAATATGATAGTTTTTTTAGCGAAATAAGTTTTCATTTTCCGTTTGATACTCGCACATTACAATCGATTAATGTTGCAAATATATTGCAACATGTTTTTTTTTTTTTTTTTCGAAAGTTGTTGACCGTAAGAACTCTGAACCTCAAACATTGGCGTGCGGATCCCGATATCAAGTAGTTCTGTGTGGGCGGGTAGAACAACAATGTGGGCGGGGGCAGGGCGAGGGGCGCCCGCAGAACAATGTCCACCTGCCGCCGTCTGTATAGGGATTCGGGATCAACAACATTTTCCCGCGTGACAGCTCTTACAATAGTGTGGGCTAATCCACAGGAAATGGGATTGAAAGCTTTGTTGTTATCAAACACGCCATCAAAATATTTTGATTCTATACCTTGGTCACATTTCCCTACCGTGGCCCGGTTTGTGAAAACGAAAAACAAAAGAGTTCAATAAGAAATGTAACGTTACACAAAGTATACCTTCGTTCCCGAAAGCTGCCCCGAAAACTGCTTCAAAAGTTCAGTGACCGTACGGTAGCTTTACAGTGAAAACACAGAAACGTAATACTAAGGTCATCTTTCCCAGACCGATCGAGCTCCTTGACCTTGTGGAAACAACTGAACAATTTAGTACCAAGAAATATGAAAACGTTATGCTATTTAATAATGTTTTGTACATGTTGTGTGTTTCGTTGTCTCTAATATTGAACTTTTCCCAGATTCAAAATGTGACATAATACATTGGAATGATTTTGAAAATGAATAAACATCTATCAATCGTTATGAAAGAAAAATAAAGCAATTGGAAGTTTCAGAAATTTTGCACGAGGATTGGAAGAGGCAATGTGTATTCTAGCTCACTATTCGACCTTGAACGGAGACGGGGGGCGACATAGGTTACCTGGCACATTCGATCAGATGTTACAGTTAGAAGGCTTGCATTTGGGTAAGTTTAAATTTGTTTTATCTCTCTCTATATATAACTATTGCATGGTTTCACAAGTTTAGGCTTCTTCATAAATACAAGAACTTTCAATGCTAACTAACATAACGTAATATTGAATGATATTGAACGGCCCTTCCCCGGCCATAATAAGATTGACACTTGAAAGTGTTGTAATATTGTTCTATCCGTCTATATCTCAACACGTTTTATATTTGGCCGTTGCTATTCCTTGCTCATTGTTTTTCTCCTGTATTTAGCGGGACCTGTCTGCGTGGCTTCCGGTCGCACGAGTTCACGTTACCGCTGACATCGTCTGAACTGTCATGTACAAGCAGATATAGGGAGGTAGAAGAGACTTGATTTGATGTAGAAGAGATCGTCGAGTTCCCTGAGTTTCTTTCGCAATGGTAACACCGGCTGAATTGCGCATTCGTAGGCAATAAAAATACGAAACGTGCACGTGCAGATTTGATATAGTGACATATTCTCAGAAAATAAATACTAAAACATGGCGATATTTGCGTACAATCAGCAATATAATGGAATAGCAACTTGTGTTTGCATAGCATACCTTTCTGCATCAATGGCGAAGACTATGTTGATTTAATTGTACGGATGTTGATTCAATTATAATGGATAAAACAAGTGCAAAAGAAGTTTGGCCAAAAATGCTTTAATTTTGATATATAAGCATTGTGGCCAGGAAGGTTGAACAAAAATGACTGAATACACTGATTATGGGATACCAAAGAATAGATTCGTCGTTTTTGTATCCGTTTTCTGATATTTTTCTGCACTTTACGGGATTTATTTGCTCAGTTCGTAGCTACTTTGTCCGTGTTTTTTCCGGAATTCCCTTCGCCACAATTCTCGTGGAAGCATTTCCATGAGAAAACTGCACTTTTTATGTTGTCAGAAGTCGAAAATATCAGACGAGGCTCGCACAGATGACCACAGATGCACCTGTTAACCTGACGTCATCGTGGCGGGAAAATTGGACATAACGTGACGTAATTAGGTACGGGAAGGTTCTTGATTGGCTAAGATTTGGAATGGTCACTTTAAGACATTTTTACATGTTATCCTTTATACGAAGACACATGACGGAATCCTAAGTTCATGAAAGTCGCCTTGCGTAAAGACCTAGCCCGTTCAAACTTAGAGGCACAAAATAAAAACATGAAAATACACATGTTTTGATATGCAGCCACTCTCTCATTGGTCGAAACAATAATTGCCTCTCTCTCATTGGTTTAATAGATAATTAAAATTGACAGTAAGGATCGGTCAATTACACAGCTGCACTAGGGGTGGGTACCGGTACAGAAAATTCAGGTCCAGGTCCGGTTCAGGTCCAAAGGATCAGGTTCAGGTCCGGACCTGAACCTGGACCTGATTCAGTATGACTCATACCAATGGTCCATTTCACTGCAAAGAAATCTGTTTGGTGGATTATTAGACTTACATTGGCGTTTTAAAATCCTACAACGCTAACTGCACTTGTACGATTGGCTGTAAAACTTAAAATTACTATAAACTCTACTCTACTTCACTCTTGTTATTTTCTTCCACCTGCAAGCGCCAAAACGTGTGAATGCCTGGTAAAATAATATGTTAATTTTCTAATCGGTCCAACATCCGGTCCATCGAATTTTTTCAGGTCCGGTTTTTCTGTACTGGTCCTATAAGAAAAACCGGTTTTGTACCGGTACACTGTACCGATACCCAGCCCTAAGCTGCACTAGAAGTAGAAGAAGGTACTTACGCAAAGTTCGGCGACCTCTGTACGAATTACGTCGAATTATGTCGACGCTCTTCGCTAAATTCAAGCTAGGAAGCAACTTGCTAGTTGTATTACGGTAATTTCCCAAAAGCGGGCTTCTTTAACGCTAAGTTGAGGCGCCTTCTCGCAGAATGTACTGATGACGCTCCACGTTACATTTGAGTGGCCCGGCCACGAAAAGACGGATCCGAGGCCCAATATGCAAAATAAAAACACAGAAATACAAATATTTGACTGACGACGAGCAGACACTCTCTCATTGGTTGAACGCCAATTACATCAATGCTTAAAAGTCGGAACAAACGACAGATAATTGCTTTAAAAGAAGGTATTTTCATTAGAATAATTTCATATTTCATGATGCATTTCACATATTTCACCAGAAGTATATTCATAACCATCATGTTTAATTTTTACTCTGGTAAACTAAAATAAAATGAAAATATACATTGTCCATTTTTAAAGAGTCTGTCAATTTTGTACCTCAAAAAACGGTAGAAGATGAATTGCACTTCATCGTAGGTTGTACTATGTATATGTATAGATGATAGAATTATCGCATTTGTATTTCATCAATTGTTTTGTGGATTGTTAAGTGTCTATACTTTCTTTTGATTTATCAATAAAACGATTTAGAAGAAGCAATCTACATCAGAGTTTTACAACCATCACTGAGCCGAGACGGTGGACGCCATAGACTTCCTGCAACATATGATCCACTGCTTACTGAGTCACGTGTTCTATCTGCATAACGTGACGTCAAGACAGCATGCAGTGGATTGTTTATTCCTTAACAAAGACTGGTGCTGTTTAGTCTAAAATTTTAGTCCAATTTTTGTATGGATATTACAGTTTAACTAGTCCAATAACTATTCAACGTAATGAAGAGAAGTAGTTCGAATTCCCCCTTCGTAAAGTTTCACGTAAAATAAAACTTTCACGTAAAATATCAGTTGAGGTACATGGCCAACCCTTGACGTAAAATATGACATGCCTGTAAAATTAACCTTGCTCTAACAAATTTGTTTTTACCATTGACGGTTCCAAATTTGACACATAAATACATGATCATAAAATGTGTACAATTTGATGATGTCAAAAATTGTTGTAGACTTCAAAAACGGTTTGGCGGCCACAAAAACAAGACCGACGATAGCCCCAAACGAAACGTTCAACACTCCATTTAAGGACCTACAGTTAATACCCCGGACACTGTAATCGTATGAGCCGCTAAAAACATCATTTGATCCCGTTAATGTCTTGTAACATGAACCCCTGTCCAGAACAGACGGTATGGCGCCAGATGGAAAGTTCATGACCTTAGATCACGGGAGCAGTCTACCCGGCCATACTTCTAGTCAATGGGCGAGCAGGTGGACCAGAAAAGATTTTCATCGGGAGCTCCTCGCTATGTCTACGGTGCTGGGAGTGTAGCCCGCCCGCCAAAGTCATTAACGCACGCCGGGGACTTTTTACGGGGTTGGGCTGAGAAACTTAAAAAGGCCAGCTTAAAAGACAGGCTGACAGAAATATATGCCGATGCTTATAATAGCCCCCGATCCAAACAACTGCTTGGAAAATAGAAAAAGATCAAGTTTATTTTTTATTATTCATTCATTTAATTTCCTATTCATTCATTCATTCAAGAATTCATATTCATTCATTCATTCCTGTTTTTGTTCGTTCAAAAATTCACCCATCCATACATTCATTTTCGTTCATTCATTCATTCACTCATTCATTCAAGTGTAGGTATTCAAAACAGTCTGGCATCCAAGCTTTAAAAGTTCTACTAGTATGTTGAGTATAACAATATTCTCCACGTTTCAGCCACCTGTTTCAGACTCTCTGTAGACCAATTTGGCGGGAAACAAGAATGCCCGGATGTGCAGACGATACTAGCGGTTGGGTGGTCTAAACTCTTAATATGTACTTCAAAGACTTGTCGGAACCCTCAAAAACACATTCTGCCTACCACAGACACTGGTGATATCACGTTCCAGTGTCGTTAGTAGCACTGTGAGGGGGTGGGCGGTAGGAAAGTCGAGAGAGTGGGGGCTAATTTTGGGCGCGAATGTTTGTGGTGAGAGTAGACCCGCCGACACTAGAGGTCAAGCTCCAGCGGACCTCCCAAGGGTGTGGGAAAATCGTGTGTGACGTTAGCCTCTTCCAGGCTCCGCATGTCGCTGAAAGATAGTGGAAATCGTGTGTGGAGTTAGCTCTCTACCAGGCTCCACAGGTCGCTGAAAAAATAGTGGAAATCGGCCAAATATACAGATAAAAACACGCTGGCCAATGAGTACGGTCGCAAAAAGTTAAATCTCCAAGCAGATCCTACGGTAGCATATATGCAGTATCAAAAGCTGGGAGTGAAGCCGATCTAGGAGTCAGTGTGTATGCTACCGTCCCTTTGGTCGGCTGTACTTTATTCCAGCTTTTACACTATATTATGGCACCGTAGGATCTGCTTCATCATCATCATCCGGGCGTGCTGGTTGCACGGATGGCCATGACTCTCTTTCTCCAACCTTCCCGTATCCTCCATAGCCTTGGGCAGTTCTTCAGCCGAGCAGCCAGTATCTTCACAAAGTTGATGTACATATGTTTTGCGTTGTCTACCTCTGCTTGCATGACCATGTTTGGAGGCTACAAAAAGTGAACTGTATACTCCTTTGTCAGCTAACTCCTCTGACATGTTGTTATCCGTATACTAGTATTTGGCCAATTTCTACAATTTTTTGGGAGCCTGGTTGGTATCTATCGTTTGGGTGTTAGTATAGAGCATAAAAGACCTGTAATGTAGTTTTCTCTTAACCAACTGGTGTAAGTACAGGTGTGCAAATATTTTGGTTTTACAATCACACACATACTGGTAGAGTCCATTCCAAGTCACCATCAGAGATTTTCGGTAATATCTGTAATAAGTTCTGGAATAAAATAATATCTAACATTGATTAATTTTCTTAGAATTTATCAAGAAAATATTATTCTATTTGAATTCCATTGAATATATTAGAAACAATTTGAAATTAACTGTGTAAAAAACTTTATTTAGAATAATTGTTAAACTGTGTGATTCTTTATATTTACTTTGCCAAATGGTAAAATCAACTTATTGCCTCCATAAAAGTAAGCCCTGTTGTTGCCTCTGTATATTTTTAAATTTCTGTGCTGGGTACTGGTGCAACAATGTTTGAAGTTAAGGTTTGAAGTTGTATGGCAGAGACGACCCCCCCCCCTTTTCTGGCTGTCGTCCACCGGATTATGATAGCTTCCTTCTGAATGAGATCACAGTCTACATTGTTTCCAACAAGGGGAATACCCGATGATGTCACTGTGGTTTTACTTCCTCTTTCTCTATATAAACAGGGTCTTACTATAGAGCTAAGCATACCATGATCTTACATCGGGTGGCTTTTATGGTTCCCGAAGAAGATTCCGAGTCTTCTTTTCTTCTGTGTCGGTACTTGACTTTACCATGATAGCAGCTGTCGCAGCAAATCTGAACCAAGTATTAGCTGTTACAGCAAATATGACAGAAATATAAGCTGGTACAGCAAATATGAACGAAATATTAGCTGTTTACCATAGCAAAGCTTACATTAGCAAGTACAGGTATGGGATAACAAAATCTGTATTCGTGAAAGGCAAAATTCTGGACGGGACACGTCCTGTATTTGAATGTTACGTGTCTATACTCTCCAAGCAGAGGTTAGGCTCCGGCTGTTTTGTTTTTTTACGTTTTTTAGTCGTCTTTATTGGGCTTTCTATTTTGTATTTTATCATGCTGTGTCAAAACCTGACGACACAGCAAGGTACAATACAAAATGGAAAGCCCGATAAAAACGACTAAAAAACAGCCGGAGCCTAACCTCTGCTTGGAGAGTAAGGTGTCTAGGCCTATTCACATAGTTTCCTTTGTCACCCGGCCTCCTTTCATATCACCAAAAACAAGAGGCCTCCTTTTGATAGCCTGTACATATTAGAACGGCAACAGACTATATATTTTGTGCTAGGGAAAATATTACTAAAGTATATGTTCGCGGTTTGGCGATCGTTTTAAGTTCGTAGAAACTGCCATGCAAAGTACAAGGGATTATAGTTTGTTCCTACTGTACATAGGATTATAAATTATAGCGGTGGTTTGAAGTTCCTGATGAAAACTTCATCGATCGAAAAAACGCAGACATAAAAACACCGCGAACATTTCCTCTTTTACTGTGCCAGCATTGCGTCTTTCTTTCAACACGCTGTGGCTTGGAAAGCTAATCTAATTAAGCAAACAACCAATCAAAAATCAGCCACATTTGTCTTATCTTCCCTGACGTTTAACATCCTTTAATAATATCAGTGGTTACTGTAGACTAATTAGATTTATTTATCATCTCAAAGTTCTCGTCTGTGCCCTTGAACTTCACTGAAGACTTTTAAGTTTAAAACTGGACGATATGACCTTGACTTTGAGACGGATAATTTCCTACAAGCGCTCGAAGAAGTCGAAACATGCACAGAGGTACATGCCATACCCAATTTGTTCTGATAAGGCCACAGCAAGTAAGTTTTATGGATGACATCAGCGCGCTCATCAATTTTCGCCTGATTACAGAAAGAAAAAACAAGACTTTTTTTTCCTCTTCGGGGATGGTCAGATAGACCAAAATAGGCAAACATGTTGTGTTGTAGCATAATAATCATACTTGTAGACGTGACACTAGGAAGATAGTTGTAAAAGTGCCACCAATGTGGAAGCCATGAATGTAGTTGCCAACTTGGCAAGTGATACCAGTCTACCACACTAGTATCACTTTTACTACAGTAGTTCACTTCTTTAATACAGGAATGAATGCCTTGTTAGTTGTGATGCCATATTTTGTCACTTCAAATCTTGTTACGAAGTTAATTGTGTCTATTTTGAACATTTAGGCATCTTGGTCCCCCCCCCCCCATCTTGTTTTTTTTTCACACCATCTCATTATTTTTGCAGTCTGCATATGATGTCATCCATAAAATTGACTTGCTGTGGCCTAAGGGGTCTAGCTAGGCCAGATGCAAATCCTATATGTGCGATAACCTTTATACGTGTATAATTGTCTGTTGGTTACTTTTAATTGCATATTTGCTGTGCAGGCGTTAGAGTTAAGGACGGTTCCTTGTTGGAGTAACTAAATAAGATTCGGAGATAAATTCTAAAACAGGCAGAAGTCCATGTAGCATCACTGTCCTATACGCTAGAACCAAATAACTTCAGCAATCCTTCGTGCAATCCACCATTAGATATTATAACAACTTACCTTGTGGGACATGTATCCCACGATCACTTTTCTTGCGGAATCAATTGCAGTACATACAACGTTTTTGTCTCTGTACATACTTACCTTTGCTAGAGGGATATGTTTTTGGTAGCGTGTGTGTGTCGGCAACGAAAAGTATAATATAAAAGACAAAACACATCACAGAACGTAATAGAATATATCGTTAGTCATTAGCGTAATTTATATATATTTCTTGACAAACACTTTCATTTTTTCGTATCCGCAAGTATTCCAGTCGGGCTCCGGTTTGAAATGTGACCGTAGCACGAGGAGGCCTCTTGCATAAGTTGGTAATAAACGGTTGAAAAGAATCTGGATGACAATTAAAACGATGTAAACAGGACTAGTTTGTACATACCTGATGTAACAGCTAATATGTTGACGTCACCGGCAGTTCTAAGCTCTGATTGCAGCTGTAGGATGTCCAGACCACTGCAGTAGCAGAACACAGTGGACTACCACTGCTACTATTACTACTACTATTACCACTACTACTACTGCTACTATTACTACTACTATTACCACTACTACTAAGCAGAATTAGAATGGCAACATTTTCAAGAAAACGCAGGATATTCCTTCCCAGTAATTTGCCTTTTACAAAAATATACGTTATGCTGTCCCAAACCAGCAATTTTTCCTTTTTGCTGTAACAGCTAGTATTTCGTTCACATTTGCCGCGTTACTGTGTTGCAAACGCGTTTCTGTTCTATCAAGGACACGGCCGTACTACTAAAGTGTAGGTACACTTACTGCTAAGCTTTTGTTCCTTACCGTTATTGGCACATTTGAATCAAGTGTCTGATATACTCGTCCTTGTGCGGGGGTCATGACCGTGTATTGACCCACCCGGCTGGGAGTGTGTACAGTGGCCCGTGAGGTCACACCGGGTCAGCTGTAGGCGCACACAGCCAAACTGGCGGGCTGGATTCTTCGCTGATTCACTCTCTATAGTCTTCTAGGCCTCCAAATCGGAAGAAGTCGCTAAGAAATGAGTTTTTAATGCTCTCCGTTGAGAAGACTATGTTTTTGCGAGCCATGGTGTGTGTGTGTGTTTGTGTCTCGTTTGTCAACACGATAACTCTCAAGAAGGCCTGGATGGATCCGATTGTCTTGATATTTGATGTGTGGGTAGTGGGACATCTTGATGTGGGACTTTCTATAATATATATAATGATTAGGTTTGGGACCTCCAGCGGCTTGTTATGGCACTACAGCGGAACCTGTTCTTACATCTTTTATTGATCCACTCTCGGCAGAGGACGACCTCTCGGTGTACAGGTGCAAGTAGAAGTGCCCACTATGGTCGGTGATTGTGAACTGATCTCGAAGTCAACCCGCAAGTTTGTTAGCCATTGTAATTTTCTCAGGATGACTGCTCAACTTCTAACGTTAATGATACAATAGCATATAATATATATATTCGTATATATACATTCTATTATCATTAATCATAAAATAACAAAAAAATATGTAATGGGAAACTAGTACACAAATGTATACAATTAAAGGCTTCGCTCTTCGCTTTTTTTCTATTCTATTACAGGATACTTAAACAAGCTACCAAACAGTGAAACGTATAGATAGTTTTCTTCTTCATTTCCTAGTCCGTGTTGTAAGTCCATGTGTTATTACGGGAGTGTGTACAGTGGCTGTTATATTAGAAACGGCCAGCTATCCACACTGCCACAGCAACACAGGCAACGGGTCCACCGGCCAATGTCTTCGGAGACAAGTTTCAAACTTCGAGGCTAGCTTCAAGTAAGTTCAAACTACGATCTATATCCTTAAGTCAAGACAAAAATGTACCTTTCGGATATACATTATTTTGAAGATTCGTACATTCGTAAAGTCATAAATCAAAAGTTTAAATCGTAAGATATCATAAAAGTCTCCGTGACTAGAGGTTTTGTCAGTTCTGTCTACATGATATTAAAGATGAACGTCACTTTATTATGGATTGTTCGTGATATGGTAATAAACGCACAAAGCTGTTACCTTTCTAGCGGCTTGTTCAAAAGAATTCAATACATTCCATCGCATACATAAATTTGCTAACATTCTGTGAGGAGATAACCTTTAGTGTGTACAAATATGTAGATGGGTAAAAGAATACCTGGACCTTAGAACCAGTAATGTAAACGATATTTTAAACTCAAGATACTGATATTTTCATATAACATTTTGTTCGTCCATATGTATCAAATTGTTTGTATGTATAATTTATAGAGTCTTTATAGACTATGCTTACGAAAGTCACTGTACTTTTTTGGGTCAATTAAGATTACATAGTTACTACTTATTTCTTATCATGTTATGTTTGATCAAGGAGGTTTTATCAAGGTTGAATCTCATTGGTCTAATATTGACTTTATAACCATTTACATGATGACGTGTCGCGCTTCCGTAGGGCAGCGTTGATAGAGGGCCTAAAGAGCGACTCTTAGCGGCCAGCTAACAACACTGCCAGATGGCTGCACGAGGTTTGGATATACCAAATGAGATTTTGACCTCTTGATATATCATAATGTCTTTTGTACATAAACGAATGAAAAACGTACAATATCAATCTAATCCCTGTTACAATAAATAAATACAATTGAAGGTTCCGATAACTAGGCATAATTAATAGGAAAGTGAAATAATTCCTTTGTAGTATGGAGGGTGTATATGATAGGAACTTCATACTTGTGACATGTGTAAGTAAGTAAAAGCTGTGCATAACCATATATGACGTAAATGTTGAAGTCGTTTTTCCTCTTGGATGTTCCGATGACTTGTTCGCCTTTGATCAAAGTGATATAAAAACTGTATAATCATTGGGAAATTCCTTCGTGGTAAATGGTAGGAATTTAATCCTTGTATAAGTTGTAACGTGTTTAGGTTAAAGACGTGCAAAACCATGCATACTTTAAGTAAATGTTTACGTCAATTTTCCTGTTGGATGCTCCGATGACTTGTTATACCAAAATTGTATTATCATTGGGAAAATAAGAAAGTACCAGTATCATAATTTCTTCGTGGAGCAAGGAGGTTAAACCTCCTTGGCGGAGAATGATAGGAACTCGTGACTTGTGTAAGTAGGTAAAAGTGGTGCACATCCATGCATACGTTGTGTCATTTTTTTTCCTCGATGTTCCGATGAGTTGTTGTTCGCCGTTATTCCGTGCCGTAGTAAGGTAGTGTGAAGAGAGGCCGTCGCGGCAAACATCACCGCGGCCAGCTATTCACACTGCCACACCACAACACAGAGTTAGGGGTCGTCGCTTGGTCCGGAGAGGTTGAATCTTGTGTCATCTTCATGTTTCTCTGCATTCCGTGATCCTTTTAAACTGTCATCTCACTCAAATTCGTTTGACGATTTATTCTTTTATAAGCAAACAGGTTGTTTTGCAAATTGGACAATGGTCGAGACGAGAACTGTTTACAAGTCAGGGGCCTTGACCTTTGATATATTTCCCGTCGCCGCGCATGCGTACTCGAAGGTGTGAACGCACTTGCAAGGGGATCCTTCCAAGTTACGGCGCGGTTAAATTGGTCGTAGCAACTTGTCTCGTTTTGATGTTTAATTTTCAAACAGGCTTAGTGAAAGTACCAAGAATCTAAGATGAAAGACAGCCTTTTCCGGAACAAGACAGACATACGACATGTTCACGGCTATTCTACGACATAGAATATAAACCACCTGTTTTACATAACAACCGCTATTTCAAACACAGTATTATAGCTGATTTACAAAACAAGTACCAGCTGGTTCAAATTCAATTTCTTACGGCTCTTATCATAGTCATCTCGACAGCTGTCATGAAAACAAACACACAAAGACAAACCAAGGACATTGAAGTAACTACGCTTTTACAGTACACACAAACATACACACATACCTAGGACATGTAGTAAGCCCCACTTTTGTGCGCACCGCCCTACGGTCTTACCTCGGGCTGCAAGCTAGGTTTTCTCGGCGCTGGAAGCTTCTATCCCCGCCCGGCAAACTGAGTCGTCCCGATGATTTTTACCTGCTGAGATTTCTAAGAATTTACTTGTGGAGTTAAGTAGATTACTGAATACTTTTTGATGCACGCGGGACTAGTGGGTACTTTAACCGTAATACTGTGAAGTAGTATGCATTTTTTGCTTCCTAAAAGTATCCTATATCGGGGAATAAGACACCTTTCTGGAGTTAAGGGTTCCACTGAGATACAAGATGGTAAAGTACCAGTTAAAAGTGCATCCCGATATGCAAATTAACTCCAAATACTCGAACACTGGTACGATGTGGCACAGGTGTGTTTGAGAGGGCAGGGCGAGTAGCCGCCGTGACGTCATAATCAGACGGCAAGCTAATCACACTGCCTCACAACCACACCTTGAATCATACTGGAAAATACTTTAGAAAATAACGTAATTATGTCAGTAACCAATCAACTGCCGTCGTTGTTAATTAGATTGCTTTTCAAACTACACAGGATAAAATGCAACAGATATATTTAAAACATTCCGATAAACAATGATGCAGCAATGAGGAAAAGATTCAAGGTGGAAAAGAACAAACAATGAACATCCGGTACAGTTCCACGATTGCTAGCTACGTTACACGCACGTGGAACTTACAAGGGTCAGTTAAAATGCAATTTGTTTACACAAATATGTTTGAATTAAAGAAACAACAACAATCTATCACTGTATTGGAAAAAAAAGAGGAAACAAGTTTGACAAATGAAATTAATATATCAGCCATGTCACAATCATTCCCCAGTACCACAGTACAGTTCATATCATACGTTTACTATACTGTATAACAATATAGAAGTATTTTACACATAACACAATACACATGGTATAGATACACTTAAAATTTGATGAGATTCACACTTGTACAGGGCGCTGAATTGGTCTATTCGCAGCTTTGTCTATAGCGAAGTCACGCATGACCAAATTGGAATTTTATCTATGAATATCACTTCCCCTTTTCTGCCAGCGTGAAATTTGTCTGCAAAATTTGTGTACACTTAACGTCCTCCTTTCAATACCAAAGTGGTCACAGTTCATTCGATTTAAAACAATATCGGGTCCGGTCTTTAATGAAGGAAAGAAGACCTTCATTGTACTTTTTTTGCCCAACAGGGCTAAGTGCAGGTCATAACAAACACAATATATATATATATATATATGTAAATGTATCAACGATCTAGTCTAGTACATGTATGCAAATTCGGCTTCTTCTCGCTTCTTGGAAATGGTAAAAATTTTCGGGCTTGTATTGGTTTAGTAATAGTCGGTTTGTCAAAACGCATGAAGAAAATAAATCAATCATTTAATGTTTTGGCTACCCAGTCTCTCATATGTCTTAAGTGATAGAATCTACTTTCTTTATGAACTAAATATGATATTTCTATCATTAACAAACACAGTACAATATACGATAAACATAGAGTGCACTTTAATGACTACCGTGTTTTTGGTACAAATTTGATAGATTCTTTGTCAAAGTAAGGCTTTGTTCCAGAGCAGTGCTGTTATGCCTTCCTGATTTGATTCTAAAAGAATCTTGTGAAGATATATTTTACATACCAATTGGCGAGTGTTCAACAAGTTTGGAGTGCCTGTTGTCCCTTTGGTAGAGTTGACAAGCTTTTGTATAAAAACAAAGTTCAGCGGAGGAGTTTAAAAATTTCCCGAGGAATGTAGTAAGCGTCGCCCACGAATTCTACCTGAGCTGTTTCCTAAATTATGTACGTGGGCGAAGGAATCGTTTCGGTTGGAATCTTAACTCCTACCGCCATCTTTTTGTCGGTCTTTGCAGATCACAAAATATATGGCTTTATATAAAGAAAGGGCTCAGGGGAAAATGATCTTTAAACATTGTTGTATGAATTTTGAGCATGTGTTAGTTCTATACGGGTTGTCGGGAAAGTACCCTGGGAGCCAGACAGGACCGGGTAGCTAGCGACTTTTGTTCGGGGATCCAAGGCAGTCAGCCCGCAGAACTCACATTAGTGCTCCGGGGGAGTTTAAGCCTGAAGGAGTTATCGCTAAACTGTCCTAGCTGCCCAATCCCGGCTGGATCCCAGGGTATCGGGAAAGAATCATGGAAAATTTGAAAGAACCGGTGTCACAGTAAAATTACACACCAGGTCAACCGAGCAAAAAAGGAACCGGTGTCACAATAAAATTACACACCAGGTCAACCTAGGAAAACAGTAAAAGTCGATGTCACAGTAAATTTACACAAGGTCGACCTATCATAATAGACTTTGGAACTGTTAACATTTTCTTATCTACCGTCTAATCTATTTTAACGACTGTTTTTAGCTTTAGAGGGATGAAATTATGACACCAAAAACTTCACAACCTACAAATGTCACAACCTTTTCCAAACACTGTCATACTAGACATATAAAACGAGAAATGATCCGACACAAAGACTTGTTGACCTTAGGTTTACGTACAATTGTACACAATGTGAACACAGCTGTTTAAAACACGTTCAACATGTTGTACTTACCTCAAGTACGTATCTTCTTAAAGATGTTTTCTTCAGTTCCTTGAGAATCTTGTTTACACTTCACTCACCTCACAAGTGCCTCACTGAAATGGCCAGGTAACCATTCTCCACTGGCCAGCTAAGGGATATTTTACCGGGATATTTTCTGCTAAGCATAGGTTGGTTTCTCGTAGGCTGACTTTTTAGCTGGCATTTGGAGCTATCGCTGTGATGCATTCACCGAAACAAACCCCGTAAAACTTCCCCGGCTTGCGCTGACGAACTGGGCGGGTGGGGTACACTCCTAGCACCGCAGAAAAAGCAGCGCGCTCCCGCTGGTATGCTACTCACTGACTCAAACAGTCCTTGGAACCTACCGACTCTTGGAACACGCCCTTGTATATACTGTACCACATGTGACGTAGCCGTCTACCACAACACCTTGGAAAATGCCGCAAAAGGACAAATAGGTACATTGTTTGGGGGTTCAAACTTGCCCAGGCTTGTCCGCCATACCCGATCTCTACCCCCGCCTACGGGTTGAGGTAGCAGAACACAGTATTAGTGGGCGAACCCCGGGGTGTATGACGCGGGTACATAAAATAGTACGGATAAACTTGTTGAAGGAGAGGTAAAAAGCCTTATTTGAGGGGCAGCCAGATATAACCTGTGCTACGTGGTCACGGAAGGTGTCGACTCTGAGACTGCATGGTTTGGATTGTGAAAGTTTTCTATTTTGTGTATAAATGCGCTCCATTACGCAACTGCCTTTCTAGCGTGAGCCGGCTGCAGTTCTGTGACCTCCGCAGAGGGGCATTTCAAAGAGGGCGTGAGAAGACGATACGCCGACAGTATTTTTTTGTTTTTTAATATATTGTGGCTTGTACCTTCAACTCAAACATATCCGATTTTGGTATTCCAAAAGTGCACCCTACTATATTTTTCATTGCGTCGAAGCTAGTCACCTTGAGGCCCTTAACTATAGAAATCCCCATAGGCCGAAAACTGTGTTCTGCTACCTTGACCCCGTCTCGTCCAAGTGTGACCCGTGAAAGAAACGAGCCCAACTAAACCGGAAAGCGTGGGCGCTTGTTTCTAGGCAGACTCTCTAAACTTTCCTTTGAGTGTGGAGTAGAAGGGTCATGCCATCAGTCGATCAGATACGATTACAAGTGTACAATGCACGCCACGAAAAACAACCCAGTTTCCAAGTAATTGCGATAGGGAAATGGATATAGATGCTAGCAAGGCGTAAATTATATAAATTTAAATCGCTGAACAACAACAACGAAATCCTTTTTTTCATAGTTCCTAAAAACTCATCCAAAATCCATATTTAACAACGTTAAAATTCAGCATTGTGAACAATTGACCTCAAAATCTATAGCTATGTTTAAACAGTAGGTCACAGAAAGTTCTGGAAAGAGTTTTAACCCCACCTCACCTATAATTTAAACATCCAAGGCTTCGCAAGATTTTGATTTTCGGCTATAAAAAAAGATTAAAATACCTTTAGACTTTTGAATAGTTGATCTAGACATCTTTTCTGATATGAGATAGCAAAGCTGTAGGTATTTTTCTGACCTAGAGGGGTTAGGCCGTCTACACAAATGATACGGCCCAGCAGTTCAGTTCCAGACTTGCACCCTGGCTGTGATTACGTCATCGCCGGGATTTCCAAGCGTCGGGGAAGTCCCTCGGACCGAACCATAACCATTCGATTTAGGGGTGTCATGGGTAGATTTGACCATAAAATCCGACCAATCCTATTCTTTGCAAGATATGAATAACTTTTAAAGTATACTAGTATATGATACATCGTAAATTTATATATTTTCTAACTTTACACAATGTTACAAAACGGTAATTTTCTCATGTAACACCCCCGAAAAGAAATGTTGTAGTCTAGTTGGCCACTAGTCCAATCACGTGGTCGCTCAATTTTGCAGTGTAATGCTGGCACATGGCCGCCATGTACCATAGGTTCCAACGCGGCAAAATCTACGTCAGTATTACGTTCGTAAAGGATGACTCATCACAGTGTGGTTCACATGTGTCCAGGAACTAGGCCATGTGGGAAGATTCTAGAACTAGTTAGGACTAGTTAGAGTAGGTCAACACCGGAATAATGTGTTGAAAGGCTAACACGATATAACTAAATATTTGATTTTGAACACCTTTGCACTACAGTCGAAAAGGTACAGTAGTAAAGTTGAATATTTGCAGCATTACTCTGGTAATTTTTGATATTGTTGTAGTTTTCGTTGTTTACAAATAAACACAAACAAAAAGAAGAAAAACATCATCATCAGCAATAATCTAAAAGCATGAAAATATGTTGAAGATCACAACACAAATTAAAAACGTTAAAGTTTATTAAAGGCAACCTAAGCAGTATTACACAAGTGGAAATATCCTGAATAAGGAAATCTGCATGATATTGACATCTACTGCACTGTATTCTCACATTTATATCATAATTTGATACTTTGAGCAGTTAAAAACAGCCCAGAGACAAGTTGCACGAGGATATTCCTTATTATATTGCCCCCCCCCCCCAAAAAAAAAATTAGGACTTGATCTGGAATCCTTGTGCAACTCATTCCCGCGCTGTTTTTACGGCTCAATTTATGAAACAATGATGTAAACGTGCTAGAATAGTGCATTAGATGTCAATATTATACAGGCTGCCTTATTCAGAATATTTCCACTTTTAACAATATGTACTATTGCTTAGGTTGCTTGCGTGCTGTCACAAAAATATCATGGACTTCAACTCACTTGCTTCAACTTTTCCCAGGACGTGATCACGGTGATGTGCCGCGAGGCATATTGTCCTGTATTCTCAGAAGTAGAAGAAGAACAAGAAGATAGGCTAGCCGTGGGGTGAATTCTACTATTAGTTCTGTGAGGGCTCATAATAGGTATATAAGGCTATAAATTCTACCAGCAAAATTAGAAAGTAATGCCAACAAGATTCGTGCTAGCTAAACGTTTTCTGACCCTTTCTAACTTTGCCCCCAAGTTTTGGGCGCGGGAATATTTTCTGGTCAGCAAAAAAGATCAGACGACTGCTCTAGCGATAACAAGTTTGCGGTCAACTAGTGACGTCTGGTGGTGGACAAAGGACGATTAAATTTCACATCTGTAAGCTTTTTTCTGTGCAGGGCCTTTACAAAGATAAACAATAATACGGACTGAGGTCGGCCGAGTTGTTCTTGAATGAGTCACGCTCGCACCAAAACAACATCTGTACCTACTCTCCAAGCAGAGGTTGGGCTCTGAATGTTATGGGCATGTGTTTAGACGTTTTTGTTGGGTTTACTATGTTTCACCGGTGCCGTCAAACACGAAAAAAGATCGGTGCAAAATAGAAAACCTAACAAAAATGCATAAAAACACGTCCAAAATAACCGGGGCCTAACATCTGCTTGGACTAAACTGTCCCCCCATGGGGGTTTAAAGACTATAATTTGGGGAGATTGAAAACATATGTATCCAATTACACACAGACCATAAACAATTAAGGGATATCACAGATCATTTTTGTCAGAAATGTTTCAGACACAAAAACAACGGCCAGTGTCAGACATGTTTTCAGACATACCGAGCTCGAACCCAGACAAGTCAAGACACGCCTACGCGATCGCATGCCCAGACGCGCTCAGAGTTTCCGCGAATTTCTCAAAATCTCACACAAAATATTACAAATAAAACATCTTATCCTCAATCTCCTGTTTTCAGATAAATTTACTCAATACCTCATTTACTTGAAAACGTTAAAATAAACGCGAGTGGCCCAAATTTATGATCTTATAACATGATGCAAGTCGTACCAAATCTAACGCAACCTTCCAAATTGATAGTACCTTCGTTTTTAGCTACTAGTTGCTAGATTGGAATTCCTCAAAAGAAGAGTCACTAGACTAGTATAATCAGGATATATCCTATTTCCCGTCGTTAAAATAATGGAGCTTTTCAACACCCATCTTCTAATTGTAAATTGTTTTCCACCAAAGAAGTGCAAATTACATAGGCGAAAAGTTTCCTGTGCCAGTTACTTCACAACAATTGTTCAGTGGCAAAAGAACGTGGAAAATCATGCTTTAGAATCAATATTGTTTGCATAGGAGAAATCTAGTTTAATAGCAGATATTCTTGATTCATGCAACAGACATACACAACATAAAATAAACTTGAAAGTAGATTAAAGTCTGCGGTATACGTGTGGTTTGTCGTCTGCAAAATTATCTAGACCATCGCCCGACAAGTAGCAAGAAAGGTCACTTACCTTTACCCAAACGTCGAATATTTAAACAGGCCATTCCACCAGTTTAGACACAAATGTTGAACGCTCCACACACACGTTGAAAACTTGTTGGAAATAAATAAAAACAAGACTTGTCATGAAACCCAGTTGAGGTTGAGAGAAAGACAAGACACATGGTGTTTTCTGGCCAGTGACTAAACTTCTGAATGGGCTGTTGGCAGGAATGCGTATTAGATCAGATTCTATTTATACAACCAATGAGCTGACAAATAGGAGACCAGGACGATTGCAGGTTTGGACTTGCCCCACTCCTTTTGGGACGCCCTTTCAATGAGAGCATACCACTAAGATTTTAGGGGGAAATCTTACCAATAGTTTAACGAATCTTGACAATTTTCTGACAACAATTGCAAAAAATATAATATATCTAAAAAAAATTAATGTTCAATTTAAGCTTTGGCTTTGAAATACTAACCTAATCCTTTTTTAAAGGTATAAAAAGACTAGTTTGTATATTCGACTCTTCGAGCTTGGTATCGGCTAATCTTATCACTAGGGATTTGAGAAACTTTGTTGCCTAAATTGTTTGCTTTTAAAACCCCTTATGTCTTCAAATATTGAATCATTACCATATCATTTATATATGAAAAAGTGCTTTGGAGTATATCTAGTATTTACGTCAATTTAGTCTACTATAAGTGTTGTTTATTTATTTTGCACTCCCGTAAAAATTATAAAGTGATCCACTCCCTTGGCACCAACCCACGCGCAGTTTCGCGAGACTTTTGACGTCACGGCGTGGCCTTTTCACTTCCGGCTGTTTTCAGAGTTGTCGTGATCAGAACAACATGGTAAGAGTTGTCTTCGATTTTATGATATTTTAGACATTTCAATGACGATTTACCGATACAGATCTATAGTATAAGATACTTTCAACATGTAGACTTAATTTTGTATTCCAATTATTAAGATTTGTGCCAGAAAGTTGCGTTTTCCTACGATTGGACTTTGAGCGAAGTGCTACGTTTTGCCACGTATGCTGTTTTCGAAGATTTTCTCAACTACGAATTTCCCATATGTTTAACGAATTCGGGATACAGAAATTGCTTAGACTCACTTAGATTGAAACACTAGGTAGTTACAAGCCAATATCTAACGATAGTTTAGGTTTATTAGGTCTCACTAGGAAGCAAATAGCTTTTAAAATTATTTGGGGGAGGGGGGCTTGGTTGCAGAATTTGCAGTGTACTATTTACTACGTGCAACATTTCTACTTCTACACAATTTGATACAGATTTATACGTTTTAATCTGAAATTAAGGATTTTTCCGTATCTTTTGTGGCTCACAAACTATTGTTTTGTCTTAAAATTTAAGGGTAAGATTAAGAAATTTAAAAAGAGAAAGCCTTTTCTTGGCGTTCCTTTTCAAGTTACAGTTTTCTGCAACCACTTGTAAAGTTAACAGTGTAATTAAGTGAACATGTTTTTACCAAAAAGAACCTAGTAAATCGACTTTAAATTTAAATTCTGTATCACAGTGAAGTGCAAAGATTTTAAACCAAACCTATGCTAGAATACAGCCTAATTTTCCAGTGTGATAAGTTCTTAAAACTCAGTTCAAGCTGAAAATTTCATCATTTACAGTAACGAAAATCTCCTTTTTTTTCTGCTACAGCCTGCACCATCAAGCCAGACCAATGTCGGGTCCCGTGCCCCGGCCAGCAAGGCCGTCACACCTCGGGCTGGGGGAGGCAGTCAGCTCAGACAAAGGTTGGTATACTGATACAAGTAGTATATGTAGTTCCAGAGAGTGGAAGTTTGAAGCTCAATTGTAAGTGGTTGCAGTAGCTCTTTTGGATGTGAAGTAAAACATAGAGCACTGTATGGGATTCATCATGCATCAAGAGTTGGTATGTAAAAGAATCCAATTCTCTAGTCTATGTGCTTGGCTGAAAACATGACCCATGCCATGGCCAGTCTGTGATGCACTTCCAGTGATCAAAATAACCCCATGCCTTGCCTGTGTCTCAGATGCCCTTTATTGCATGTTCTGGTTGTTTTTTTAGAATATTAGCTGTAAGAATTGTCCTTTGCACATGTCTCTATCCTACACCACTTAAATGACATATGTTTAAAAGATTATGATACAGTCCAGCCTATAAAAGTGATCACCCCTATAGTATAAAACTCATTTTAGTGGTCCTACAGATAATTTTCCCATTAGACGCTGTCTAGTGACCACCTGTTCAACCCAGAGTAGTGTCCCCGGGTAGACTGCATTCTAGTAAATTGTGTAGTATAAAGCCTTGTAACCGAGAGTTTGTGTTTGGACCTACGAGTACAACCACTGCATGAATTGAAATGTCATCACAGACTACTGTACAGCTCAGAATTGCAGACAATAACAACTTATTGTGTTCATGTTCCAGGAAAACCCCATCCTCAGCTTCCAGAGGCCAGGCCCGTGCTACAGGGAACACTGCTGGGATGTGGCGGTTCTACACAGAAGACTCTCCTGGGCTTAAAGTGTAGGTTTACAGCTCATACTCACATCATTTGCAGTTGAGTGTAGGGGGCCTCTACGCAGTTATCTGTATGCCCTATGCTGTGATTTTGGCCCCTATGTTGTGTTTCAACCAGCATTGTGGGTTTTTCTGTTTTGTGACAAGGGTAAAATGTTGACTTTATTTTAGCAATAGTGGGGGGTCACAAAGAAAAAAACTGCAACATCTGCAACAAAGTATCCCTGTCCCTGCATAGGGTTGGTTCGACTTCCAAGGTTGTGTTTTTGTACAAGTCAGTTAAACACACAATGCTGAAACTGTGGTCTATGCTGGAGAAATATTTTATATTTTATCAGAAATCTGGCATGTTAACTTCTGCCATGACTTGTAGCTACTGTTTGTAATCCATGTTGCATACTGACCAACAGCGTAGGGGACATTTTAGCAAGATGAAGCTATATGGCAAGCGGCACAAGATGAGCATTGAAGGGGGCTTTCGGGGCATCCTCAAATTCAAATCCATAGCACCCACAAACAATATTCTGCATTTTTTGGACCAAATGTAATAAATAGCCATCATTTTTTAACTTTGCTACAAAACAGCAGAAAAGCCAGTGCATTGGTCAAAACACAGTGTAGGGGCCCAAATCACAGCATAGGGGTTACAAGTCACACCATAGGGTCTATGTTCACGGTCTTTGCATTATTTGCTTCATCATAACAATAAAATTATATCGAAAAATTTTTTAAATTTTCTCCCTACCACAAAATTAAATCTTTGCAAATATTTCTCCCTTTAGAATAAGTGTTTTCATCTCTGTAAATGACCTACATGTTGTTGACTTGTTTTTTGTTGTTTTCAGTGGCCCTGTCCCCGTTCTCGTGATGAGCCTGCTGTTCATCGCCTCAGTCTTCATGCTTCACATCTGGGGGAAGTACACAAGAGGATAGACAGGGGGCGCTCCTGCACTGTCTGCCAACTCCAGCCAACAACCAATCACCATACAGATCACCATCAACATTTTAGTCTCTTGTATTGTAATATTTTTAACTCAAAGCTTTGAGAAAATGTTAGCCCCTCCCCCCAAAGAAAAAGAAGTCTGTATGCTCTGGAATTTTATATTTAAAGAAAAGTACTTTCCTTTTTGGCAAGGAAACTTTCTTAAGTATTGTCCATGAAGAAAGCATATTGTCTGTCAGCATTGTTTCAGGTACAAGAGTGCCAAGAAATTAGATTAAGGATTGAAAACGTATTTGTTATCAATTAAAAGTAGTATGTAGTAAAAACAGGATATTTTTGAAGACCATTCCAAGTTTTGAGTTCCAACTACGTCACAGTTTGTGTACCAATGTCATTTGGTACCCTCTATATCTTGATGTTGTAATTCGAGGTATTTGGAGAATAACACATTACTTGTACTTTTCTTCTCTGTTCAACATGTTTACCTTTGTAAGCAAAAATTTGATTGTGATATTTTGACAATAAATTCTCATATACCGGTACCTTGGTTGTTTCATTGTATTCAATGCTTGCATTATTTCAACCAAAATCATATCACAGGGCTTGAAATACTGGGTGCATGTGCACCCAGGTGCACCCAAAATTGGAGCTGTGCACCCAATTATTTTCTGTGGGTGCACAGGGTGCACCCAAATATTTTCTTGGGTTTATGTATGTAAAGATATCAAAGTATACTAGTATACATCATATTCTTGACATCTAAGTGTTAGAAAGATAATGAAAATTTCTGTCATGGTACTTGTTTAAGAATTCGATAGCTTGTAGCTAAGTTTTGCCATTAGGTTATACTTAAATTTAAGTGGTGCACCCAAAAATTTTTTGGTGCACCCAATCTTTTAAGCTGGGTGCACCAGTGCACCTGATCCCAAAAATGAATTTCGAGCCCTGTATTAGGTTGGTAGAATATTGGATATTTGAGTTTTCTTTTATTCAAGTAATATTTTACACCCGCTGACGTTTTGATGTCTATCAGACATCTTTCTCAGAGCTTCTGACTGGAGGTTTGCCTCTCACAAGCAGAAGTTGGGCTTCGACTGTGGTTTTAGGTGTATTTGTTGGGCTTTCTATTTTGTACAGTTTTTTCATATTCGCCGGCTAACAAAAATGCGTTTAAAACAGTTGGAACCGAACCTATGCTTGGAGAGTATTTGTCACTGCTATATGTAGCTGATTTAGATGGATTGTGTTCTTGCTGCACAGCGCCACCTACCTACATTGGGTACATATAGCGGCAAGAAGCAGCACTCTAAAGTCAGAAGCTCTACAGTCAAACATGGTCTAATTTAACAGAGGAAGTTGAGCAACTATTACACAGTGCAAAATAAGGGTAAAACATGTATAGAGTAAAATCTACCATCCTAATTACTATAACAATAAGGGCTAGCATAAGTTTTGATATAATGTTAATATCAAGTGAGGCTAAACATGAGTTTTGGTAGTTACTATGAAGATCGAATTCTAAGTAGAAGTCAGATACTTAAGAGATAGCAAACAGATTTCTTTGTAGCGAAATGGACCATTGTTTTGAGGATCGCAAGTTTTTTTACAGACAAACCAGTTCTGGACCTGATCCTCTGGACCCAAACCGAACCTATACTGAATTTTCAGAACTCGTACCCACCCCTAGTCCCTTTACTTTTAGAGTTAGATTTTATATGCGTGAGCCACAACTTGCTCAGGTTGTCCTTTCTGTTCCTCTATCCTCTTCATGACAGCTCTGGAGTATTCAGTCAGATAGTCGTCATGTTTTTCCTCTGGTATGTACTTCAGCTGGGACAAGACTGGACGCAGCACGCCCTTCCACCCCTCCTCGTCTAATGGTTCGTCCTGTGGTGGACCCGGATGACCTTGACACTGGTTGACCTTAAAGCCACACTCCTCTAGTAGAGACTGCATACCCTTGATGTTGTCACTAGGCCATGGATAGAGATTGTACTCAAAATCCTTTAGAAAAACAGAGAAGACTTCAGTGTCAAATTCAGCGTCTTACAATAACTGGTACAGAAGTTTAATTGCACCCCCCATTTTCCAGAGTATTTTGTGCAATTATCCAGATGGTGCAACAAAGTGAAGTTAGCTGGACCATACCATCACGGGGTTTGGCGATTCTGTGCAATTAACAGAAGTGTGTGGTTATCCGTTGTGCAATTAACTGGCTTCTACTGTAGAAAGTCTTACCCTGGATGCCAGGCTCTTTTCAAGGCCTTAACACAGGCCAACTCCTCAGCTCTATGAATGCCAGTTTTTGCTAGGCTATGAAGTTTTGGTAGGCAACGAAAACTACGAGACTTTGCGTGACTTGCTTTTACACTGTTTATCGATGCCAAAATGTGAAAAAAAGATGCAAATATATTGAAAATCATTTGCAGATCTCAATTTGAATGATGATGAATTTTAATAAAGATATTTGTATGAATGAATAATATTTGTATTTTGGGTGCCAAAATTGTACAATAAACCCCTTTGAACCATTTTTAAAATAACTTTGCAAGATCTTTAGGCTTTTTTTAGCATCATTTTTCAACAAAAACAGATGTAAATTTCAACTCGAATGAAGATTTTGAAATTCATAATATTTTCCATTTCGGCGCCCAAATTGTACAATACTACTGGTAGTATGCCCCTTTCAAACGGGGTTTACAAAAAAGACTGGGCTGTCAAAAAATTTACCTTTAGGTAGTGCCTCCAGTTGGGGAGGTCAATATCGCTGACACCTGCAGTGTCCAGTAGACAGTTGACAACCAGCTGGCCACCTGGCTGCAAACAGCTGCAGATGTTTTGCATACAGGTGCGCTTGTCTTGGATCCAGTGGAGCATAGTGAAGCAGGTGGCTTTGGTGAAGAAACCCTTCCACTCTGGTCTCATGGCCGCAGGATTGGACACATCGGCAACGTAAAATGATGTGTTTTCCGTAGAATTGTGCTCTGTAGCAAAACTGGAAATGTAGGAAAATTTGAAGGCATGCATAAAAAGTAACTACATGCTGCTTGTGTGTTCTCAATTCTGTGTACAATTGTGCTTGTTACAACAGAGGTGCAATGACTCATTTGACCCAATATGTAAGTCAACATTGAGTGCAAACTCACACACTGCAATGGGAC
This sequence comes from Branchiostoma floridae x Branchiostoma belcheri, assembly GCA_019207045.1. Lineage (NCBI taxonomy): Eukaryota > Metazoa > Chordata > Leptocardii > Amphioxiformes > Branchiostomatidae > Branchiostoma > Branchiostoma floridae x Branchiostoma belcheri. The sequence goes on along the minus strand of CM033041.1, from coordinate 14,798,379 downwards.
TTCACAAATTTCACACTTGTTCATACATTGAATCTCTTAGGCCATTTTGATTCGATAATATGGATGACATCTGCATACCCATGAATCTTTGTCCATTTCCAACAAAAAAAGTTTTGACTAAACTGTAAAGCTTGCAATGCATGCAGACACAAACTGAAGAATCCATTGTTCGTTATACCAAATAAAACTGTGTGTTCAGTCATTTGTTCAACCTTCCTGACCAATACTTAGATTTCAGAAGGAAGGATTTTTTTAGCCGAACTTTTTTATTCACACACTCGCATCAATTTTGAAGTTCCTAGAGCCTATGTGTTATGTAATCAAATCAACCAGATATATCATGTTCTGTGACTCTTACCTAATGAAGTTTTCTGACAGGTCGAATCCCACCACAGCCTTGACTCCTGCCTGTTTGGCCATGAACTTGGTGACCTCTCCTGTGCCACACCCTACATCAAGTACAAGGTCACCCTCCTGCCACTGGACATACCTGTGGGGTCAAAGGTCAAGTGTAAATGTTACAGTTATGGCAAGGGTAGCTCATTGCCTAAAAGCAACAAAAACTGATACAGTACGTTTTGTTACCATATACGGAAAAAGGGGCATACACAGTGAGTACTGTAAATGCATTTAAGTTTGCGGGGATTTATTTTCGCGGTAGCGGGAAAAGGACTTTTTGCGGTGGTTTTAATTTTGCGGTAACACCATAGACTGTAGTCAATGCCATAATAGAAAAATGTTCGCGGTGGTTTTAAGTTTGCGGTGAAGTGGTCACCGCAAAAAACGCGAATATTAATCCACCACGAACATTTCTGCATTTAAAGTATCATACAGGTGGCTCTTTCAGTACTGTATACTGTAGGTTTGCTAAAATGTCAGAGGAAATGAGAGGAAGGGGTAAAAGATTACTGAAAGATATTTTACCTGGTTATAAGGTCCATCGCCACATTCTGTTGTTCCCCTCTGTTGCTAGCATACTGTTCAGCATTGTCCATGTCCATTGTGATGTGGTCTCTGAGGACAACTTTGAACATTCACTAAATGTGACCTGTTACAGCAAAGATATAATGACAAGATAAAAAATTATATCAAATTGGCATGAAATCGTCAAAAATTGTCAAGCAGGCCCCAATCATTAAAAAGTAAACTTTAAATATTTAAGATAATCTAATTAATTGGCAATGAGACCACAAAAACACGCCCATTGCATTCCATGTTCAAATCAAAACATGAATGAAATTGGCATCACTACTACCCTTCCCATCAGACAACACTGTCCTGGGAAACAAAATGGCAGCGCCCTTAGATGGGAACAAAGCCAATATAGATTTTGCTATTGCAAACCTGGAATTACCAAAGGAGATTATAATAGTAGTATATACAATATAGATGATCTGAGTGAACATATCATTTAGATTTACCACTGATATGAAGTGACAATAAATACCGTAGCACAATACACAAATAAAATTGCATCAGGGTGTTTTTACCTCACTCACCATCAATGCCTTGCCTATACAGTTCTTTTATACTGGCCTAAGATTCTACTTAATACCTCTACTCTACTCTGTGACTCAAACAACTAAAACAGTTCTGACACACCACTGTGACCTTAGTAGGTCAACAACCGAACGGTCAAAGTGTTACCTATTGCATGATGATTAGCCATTAGCTGCACTTCTGTTTTAAACTGTTAGGGGTCGCAACTGTACTATGGAAAGCATACAGTCAAAGACTCAAACGTACATATGCTTTATGACAAGTCCTTTGCATTGGCTATGTGGCCAATATGGCCATATTTTTCTGGTCCCTTAGGCCATGTTGATTTGATTATTTGGTTGACATCCTGACATATTTGGGAACTCTAAAACTGATAGCAGAATGTGAATAAAAAAAAAACTTAATAAAACAAAAACGGTGTCTTCTTTTTGAATATCCAGGAAGGTTGAACAAATGACTACACACACAGAGAATGGTACACAGAACGATAGATTCTTCATTTTTTTGTTCTTTCACATTTTCGTCTTTGATTTTTTAATTATTCTATTCTGTTTGCAATACGGCACATACTTGTGTTACAGCTGCTTTGTACGATAAACAGTATGGTGGAAATCGCTTTTCTTGGGAAACGGACGAAAATTGTTTTGCGTGAAGACGTCATCCATATAATAGAATCAAAATGGCCTCCGATGATTTGCTGTTCACCGGGTATGAGTCAGTATATGAGTCACGACTTGTCCTAGATACATAATGAAGTACATCTAAAAGCAGTTTCTCCTAACCGTGGTTGCAAAATGTCAAGGTTAACAATTACGTCGTAAAAGGGTAGCTTCCATAGCAGGCTCTCTTGGGCCCATTTCCGTCTTTTTTTTGGCTCAAAATACCTTTTGCTGTCGGTTTCTTTTTGTACTGGGTCGCTTGACCATACGGGAAAAATGGTCAAGCGACCCAGTACAAAATAAGACGGCCAGCAAAAGTGTATCATGAGCCAAAAATAGACGGAAAAAGTCCCCAGAGAGCCAGCTTTGGAGGCTAGCGAAAGGGAAGAAAATTCTCTGTACCAAAATCTAAGCCGTCATTTATGACCTAGAGTTCATTGACATCGCAAATGGAACCATAAGGGGTTATTGACCCCAAACCTTGGCTGCATTCACGAAATAGATCTATTTATATAGCTTTCATGGCCTTGAAGTCACGGGTTAGAATCCGGGCTGCATTTGACTAGACGCTGTGCCCTTGGGAAAGGAACTTTACACGACTTTCCGGATCCGTACTCCACCCAGGTGTAAA